>CM067374.1:130102038-130504538 GCA_034401795.1 Chaetoderma sp. LZ-2023a
CACGACACGACGATGTTTAGTCAATTACGTCAATGTAGGCTGACGTCACATTGGCCACAATAACTATGACTTGTTATGACTACGCATGCAGCAGGAAAGGCCTGTCAAGTGTACGATTTCTATGTCCTTGGTGAGTTTACGATTTAATAAACATTCTGTTGAATATTTTGTAGTCTAAGTTTTCAAGGGAAATAAATTCTGATGAACATATTTCGTGACACGTCCGTCTATCTCTAATAGATCTGATGAAAACAAAATTACAAGTGTAGGTTCAAAGCTAATTTTGACGAATTTTAAGGTTTCATGGGCGATAACTTTGAGAAATAATGGTTGATTTTGCCGAAACCAATTCAGGACAATTTATCTACACCCCATTGATCAGTTGCGACTGTAAGTACAAACCTGACTAGGATATGGATCCAACAAAAAATTTGAGACAAATATGATGCGTTACAAGAGAGAAATCTCTGACAAACATGGGCAGATTTTGCTGAAACGAAATCACGACTTTGTCAATCTATTAGGTCCGCTGAAAAATATGCAAGTATAAGTCCAAAACTCTCTGAGCTATGGATTAGACAAGAATATACCTTTCAAGGGGAATAACAATGGTAAATATGGGCGGACGTTACCAAATTAAAATCATGACACTTCGTCTATACATACTAGATCAGCTGAACACATATTGTGAGTGTAGATTCAAAATTTCGAGCTATTGATCGGACAGGATATTTTGACAAATTTGATGTCTTTCAATGGAGATAAATCTGCCGAATATGAACAGATTTTGCCGAAACCAACTCATGATCTTTTGCTTATATGTACTAAATCTGCTGAATATAGATTGTAGGTGTAGGTTCAAGACTCTTCAAGATATGATCGGACAATGCAATTTTGGACTAACTTTACCCCTTTCAAAGGAGATAACCTGACGAATATGGACATATTTTGCCAAAGTGAATGCAGGATGGTGCAACTATAGGTAATAGATACACTGAAGAAAAATTGCGACGGTAGGCGCTAAACTCTCTAAGATATGGATCGGTCAAGGAATCTTTGATGAATTTTAGGTTTTCAGGGGAGATAAGTCATATAACTCTGGCGAATATGGACAGAATTCGCCGAAATGACATTATGACAATGCGACTCCTTGTAATATATCCTCTGCAAAAAAAATGTGAGCAAAAATTTCAACCCATAATACGACTCATCATTAAACAGGCATATACAAAGCATAGAGGCATGCCATTAGGTACGCAATAATAGACTAAGTGCCTGGGCGACACAACAACACATAACATATTTGTCAATGCCATGCACGTGACCCATCTACATTTAGTAAACAACGCTAAAACAATTTAAACAATTATAAATTCTCTATATTTGCAGACTTTTACGAATGTGTTGCTAATGGCTTGAGAGTTTGCCTGCAATACAAGTAAATCAAAATAGTAGTTAAAGGACACCGTAGGTATAATTATGTTTATGTAAGTTATTGAAAGTGTGTGTACGAATAAAACCTGCTATCATATGACAGTGTTATTATAAGACATTCAGAAAGAAGTAGCAGACGGCATGTCTAGATATTGTACTCTCTTGATATAACACATGGTGCTTAGCTGCCATTGCAGAAAAAAGCTACGTATATGCTTATAGACGTGGTAGTCATCTGCGCTACCTGATACTTACATGCATAAATGGTTGTATGGGGCACATAAAGATACAGTGGACCTCTCCAGCTTGAGCTATCCCCGCCCATCGCTTGTTAAGCTCCGCCAATACTTCGCTCGTGTTGGGATCGATCAATCCCTGAACTTCTTGACAATCAATTTCCAGAATACTACACAGGGAAACCTGTTGAATATTTTGAAACTAATTTGATTCAGTCAAATTAGTTTCAAACTATTCAACTCCTAGTTGCTCATTCTACAAGGCCCAAAATGTCAAAAAATCTGTACTGTAGAAATATTTTAGTAAATTAAACAATCGAATTCCTATATATATTATTGTAGTTCATTCGATAAGCCCTTTGTCCTGAGACTATGTTATGGCAGTGATGTATGGGAATGGACCTTTCCAGCTTTAGATATGCCCCGCCCATCTCTAGCTAAGCTCCACCCACACATCGCTCGTGTTGCGATCGATCGATCTCTGAACACCCTGACTATCAATTTCCAAAAATCTACACATGTAAGCTGTTGAATATTTAGAAACCAATTTGACTGCTTGCCGTTGCTGCCTAAGGCATGTTTATTAAATAGCAAAGAATTACAAAGACATACAATTCATACAACGTGTCGGACCATTTGAGATCTGGTGACGGTCTATATGGAACCCTTTGTGACGTAATGATTGTGACGTCATCATACACGCGCTGAGCTGATTATGATGTCATACGGGGTCTGATGATGGATGGATACTCTGGAAAGGTGAATTCCACCAGCTGCATGGAATGGAAACGTGCCACTTCCGTTTCTGCAAATACTAGATACGAAGAAAAGCACACCTATCTACACTGTCTACTGAGAGCATGGGCTGATGCGGCTACATAACAACGATGGAAATGTAATAACACTACTTGTAAAATTGGGTAAGTTTCTTACAACACATACTATAAATGAAGCTTGATTAGAACAATACAATGGACCTTTCCGGTCTCTCCATCCATCATATGACGTCATAATCAAGTACATGACGTGTAGGATGACGTCATAATCAATTACAGCATGAATGACTCGATTTAGTCCGTCTGACACGTTGAACGAATTGTGTTTCTTTACTATTTAATAAACATGCTGTTGAATATT
The DNA here is from genome assembly GCA_034401795.1 of Chaetoderma sp. LZ-2023a. Taxonomy (NCBI): domain Eukaryota; kingdom Metazoa; phylum Mollusca; class Caudofoveata; order Chaetodermatida; family Chaetodermatidae; genus Chaetoderma; species Chaetoderma sp. LZ-2023a. Next base: position 130,104,846 of record CM067374.1, read on the forward strand.
TTGAAACTAATTTGTCTGGACCTGTATATTTTTCTTGAAATTAATAGTCAGGGATTTCAGGGATCGATCGATCCCAACACGGGCGAGGTGTGTGTAGAGGTTAGTTAGAGATAGGCGGGGCATAGCTGAAACGGGAACAGTCAGTTTTCCTCGAGGTCTATAAACAAAGATAATGTTATCAGGAATGGAGTGGGTGGGGGGGGTTGGGGGGGGGGGAAGGGGCTGGTGAGTACAGCTAGATGTGAATAATACGACTAGGCAATACAAGCAGCTTGCCCAAGATGGATCATATAAATCTTGTTTACATGTGGTAACAGCAACGAAGTATGCTAGGCTAAGTAAAGCAGATGCCACAAACTATTCGCTATCACATTGTCGGAAAAGAAGTGTCATGTCTGTAATGTTCGAGGGTGACAATAATTTTATATCAGTGTGTCGAATTTATCAAACAAAATATCAAAGAATATAAATTGAACGAGTTGCCTCAGTTAGTTAAAGGACAATTCCGGGATGATAAACAGTGTGCTTTGTTTGAAAGATTATTACATGTTTAATGAAATTGCGCCAGAATAATAACCAGATAGAAATAGCGTAACCAACTATTTGACCGTTTTTCGCGCATCGGGGCGCTGCCATTTTATTGCGTCTAGCGACGTCAGACCACACCACCGTTATTGCTATGCCTGGAGGCGCGAGGCCTAGGGATACTGGTATATATTTTAAGGAAGTATACATAAATGATAATACCAAACGAACCGCTGAAGCGATTCCAATGATTCTAGGATCTCTAAATAGGTGCCGACCTCGAGATTAATATGATATAATGGATGTTAGTATCGGACAAGAGGTTCAAAAGACTGGAATATATAAAAAGAAAACCATTTTCATCTAAGATACGATCTGAGAATATGTTATCCTTTTTTTGGTAAAATTCGGCATGAGATGGGGTTTGTCTCGCAGACTCTATCTTTGCGCATTGTCATTAAATTGGAGTGTGCTTAAAGCTGGAAGAAATGGCTATTTGCCTGACGAATTATAAGTTTGCTCACGTTAATATTGCCAGAGATATCACCAAATGAATTAACATTTTGACACAAAATCTGGGAATTTTCATCTCTGATCAATATTGCCCGGCAAGCTGTACTGATTTCAATAATTAAGATATTTTGATGGAATTTTCCCCCTTATGTGATAACATTGTAAAGCTTCAGCACAGCCAATTCTGTCATTGTGTCTGTAATACTCATTCTGATATGGGATGATGGATAGAGCGCATTCTGAAATTTTTGTTTGAAATTTTGCTGGCTTAGTTTTTCCCGCAGAGTTATCTTTTGAACCACAGGGCCGATTCTAACATCCCTAGCTTTGGATAAATCTTCGAATTTGCAGCTACAGGTGGGTATCAGAATTATTACAATCGGTTCTGTGGTTCCGGCAATATTATCATATCATATGTTTTCTTGGAATATATATTTACACTGCCCGCGACACACGCTATAACGGTATCTTGAGTCGACTGAGTAATTTGACAATACGCACGTGTCAAGTGTGCCACTTCATTTAACCCCTATCCCATGGTGTAAAATGAGTAATAGCCTACTTACAGAGATAGTGCCGGGGTACACTTTGAAAAAAATTGTTGCCGAAACGTGTTGCTGTCGTGCACAGAAATGACTTACAGCAGAATTGTTACCAAAATGAACAAATTCTGATAGGATAGAGAAAATGGAATATATGCTTCAGCGGTCTAGGGGCTAACGATTCCCCACCGACTTCGGATACTAGAATTACTTGAAAAACTTACTAGCTTAAAGGACAATTCCAGGATTGGTAAACGTGTACTTTATTTGAAAGCCTATTATATGACTAACACATTGGATCCTAAATAAAAACAATAGACAAATAATACGAGTAATTATACCATCGTATACAAGGGATTATTTTGTCTCCTGGGCGGCGCCATCTTCTTGCAACGAGAGAGAGATTTCCCGAGATCCTGACGTCATCCCCGCACCAACGCTATCTTTGCCGAGCACGAAAGCTTACAGTAAATATGTATATGCATGGAGGCCTAACATGTGCTAATTTGTAATCGTTAGGACATTGTCCAGTTAAACTAGTAAGTTTTCCAAGTAATTCTAGTATCCGAAGTCGGTGGGGAATCGTTAACCCCTAGACTGCTGAAGCATAGATTCCATTTTCTCTATCCTATTAGAATGTGTTCATTTTGGTAACAATGCTGCTGTAAGTCATTGCTGTGCGCGACAGCAACACGTTTCAGCAACATTTACATGTACCCCGGCACTATCTCTGTAAGTACCGGTAGCCTATTACGCATTTTACACCATGCGATAAGGGTTAAACGAAGTGGCACACTTGACACGTGCGTATTGTCAAATTACTCGGCCGACTCAAGATACCTTTATAGCGTGTGTCGCAGGCAGTGTAAATATATATTCCATGAAAACATGATATGATAATATTGCCGGAACCACAGAAACGGTTGTAATAATTCTGATACCTACCTTTAGCAGCAAATTCGAAGATTTATCCAATGCTATGGATGTTAGACTCGGCCTAGTGGTTCAAAAGATACACTTTCCGGGAAAAACTAACCCAGCAAAATTTCAAACAAAGATTTCTGGATGCGCTCTATCCATCATCTGATATCAGAATGAGTATTACAGCTACAATGACAGAATGTGATGTGCCGAAGCTTTACAATGTTATCACATAACGGGGAAAAATCCTTCTAAATATCTTAATTGTTGAAATTACTACAGCTTGCCGGGCAATATTGATCGGCGATGAAAATTCCCAGATTTTATGTCAAAATGTTAATTCATTTGGTGATATCATCTGGCAATATTCACGTGAGGAAACTTATAATTGGTCAAGCAAATAGCTATTTCTTTCAGCTTTAAGCACACTCCAATTTAATGACAATACGCAAAGATAGAGTCTGCAAGACCAAAACCATTTCATGCTGAATTTGACCAAGATAGGTAACATATTCTCAGATCGTATCTTAGATGAATAATTTTTTTTTATACATGCCAGTCTTTTGAACCTCTTGTCCGATATTAACATCCATTATATCATATTACTCCCGAGCTCGGCACCTATTTAGAGATCCTAGAATCATTGGAATCGTTTCAGCGGTTCGTTTGCTATTATCATTTACGTATACTTCCTTAAAATATATACCAGCATCTATTGGCCTCACTCCTCCAGCAATAGCGGGGATGACGTCGCGAGACGCGATAAAATGGCTGCGCCCCAATGCGCGAAAAATGGTCAAATTTACCAACTTTATCTAGGGATAGTTGGTTACGCTATTTCTATCTGGTTATTATTCTGACGCAATTTCATTAACCATGTAATAATCTTTCAAATAAAGCACACTTTTTATCATCCCGGAATTGTCCTTTAACTGGACAATGTCCTAACGATTACAAATTAGCCCATGTTAGGCCTCCATGCATATACATATTTACTGTACAGCCTTCGTTGCTCGGCAAAGATAGCGTTGGTGCGGGGATGACGTCAGGATCTCTTGAAATCTCGCTCTCGTTGCAAGAAAATGGCGCCGCCCGGGAGATAAAATAACCCCATGTTTACGATGGTGTAGTTACTCGTATTATATGTTTGTTGTTTTTATTTAGGATCCAATGTGTTAATCATATAATAGTCTTTCAAATAAAGGACACTTTTACCAATCCCGGAATTGTCCTTTAATTTTATTTCGGTTTAGACACGGTACCATATATACATTACAGGTTGCTTGTAATTAACGCCTTGCCTATGAGGATAACAAAGCACCTAGATGTTCATGTATTTTCACACAATAATGCATATAAAAAAAACCTAGCAAAATGATAAAACACAGCTGTGAGGGTGAGATTCAGAGGAGAGAGGGGAGAGAGGAGAGGGGAGAGGAGCGAGGAGTGGGGGCGTAGGGAGGGAGGGACGGACGGATGGAGAGAGAGAGAGAGAGAGAGAGAGAGAGAGAGAGAGAGAGAGAGAGAGAGAGAGAGAGAGAGAGAGAAATGAATGACGTTGGTGACTGAGTCATTGACATAATATGTTCTTGCAAATTAAGTATGCAGAATTGTGGTGGAGTGGGGTGGGGTGGTGAAAATCTAAATAAGGTATTGCGATGGAAGTAATTTTGATGTACTTTTAATATACAAATAATCGATACTTTTCTTTTGTAATCCAACCAAAGCCCGTCGATTTTTGGGTTGTGTGAGTTTGTCCAGATTACATTGCAATGTCAAAACACCTAGAAATCTAGTTGAATTTCCTTGAAAAATGGACCTTTCCAGTTTTAGCAATTGGCAGGGGTATAGGTCTATTTTTACTCGTGCGAGAAATGGATCCTCGGAAAGTATCCCTCTGCTGTCTATGATATGTGATGTCATCTAGGGGTCAATGCATTACAATCTTTATTATGTAAAACTCATCTCGTTGAATATTTCGAAACTAATTTGACTGGAAGCTGTTGCTGCCATACGACATAAAATTCGTACAACGTGTCGGACTATTAAGCGTTAAAGACGGGCGTAACCGAATCATTTATGGCGTAATGATTATGACGTCATCCTATACGCTACTTAGCTGATTAGTACGTCATATGACGTACGATGATAGATGGATACTCTGGAAAGGTGACTTATGGTCTCTCAAACCCAACCAAGGATGATGCCATTGAAATTTCGTATCAAATCAATGCTTTCTGCAACTTCTGAAACGCGAATAGGATCCCCCACAAGGAGATGATTTATCACCAGTGCTCTTCACCTGCTACCTCGCTACAGCTCTAAGATCTATTCCAGGACATTCGACAAGACCAAACACTCGAATATAAAAGGTGGACGGACATACCGGCAGATAACATCAATAACTTGAATACGTGTTTTGCGATCAGATCAAGAAAACGTAATCTAACCGCCAAGGACTAAGAAATAATCTATACAGTGAGGAAAGTTGAAGAAGAAGTTTCCACTTCTTCCAGCCACAGAGAATAGTCAAATATCATCATCCACAGGCACCAAATAAAGGGATCCATTTCTACCTATGCTCCACCAGTTGCTAGATAAGCCACGCTAACATTTACGTCACTTAGGCCGTGTTCTCACTAGAGAGTTAATCAAGAATAACGCCATACTTTAGTATGGTGTTATTCGTGATTAAGTCGCTAGTGAGAACACCGCTTTAGATTTAATTTATATACACCCGGTTTATATACTTCGAATCCTGATTCCCCATAATCCAACTTTCAATCTAACTGTACAGACAAGCTGTTCAATATTTTGAAACTATTTTGATTGGGAGCTGTTGTTGCCTATGCCTGCCATAGATAATGTTGCCTCTCGCCAATTCTTCAAGCATACTCTATGTTATCAAATAAGTTCTCGCTCAATACCCATGTAATACATAAAATAAATTAATACATTTTCTCGTTGAAACGATATTCATCGGATTTCATAACAAATTTACAAAATAGGATAATAAATTTGACGTGGAAAGGAAGGAGTTTGGAAATATCTGGACTGTAATTCTTATAGGCTTATAACAATAATTAGAGTGATCTGAGTAAGAATTTGTATCTCAGATGTTATCCCTGAAATGAAATTTAGTGATATGATTCGAGTTAAATTAACTAACTACCCAGTAAAGCAGCTTAGAGGGCCGATGCTGGGCCCATACCGATTGCAGTATCGGCCCAGTACGCTGCATTATCAGGGTAGTTTGATAGATTTAATGTGGCATGTAACACACCAACTACATAGACAAGAAAGCAGTGCAGGTTTTGCAGTCACTTTGGCATAAGTACCAATGAGACGGAGAATATTCTTAAAACTCAGATGAAAGAATCAATTTACAGAAGATACCCATAAGCAACTTATATTCTTTTTGTTCTCGCTGCTTGTCAGTACTCATGTTTTCACAATTTCCGAACACATTGACCATATAATGTACTTGAGGATCCAATGGACTGATCATATATAGGAAAGGTGGAGAAGTTTCACTATTTAAATGCCAATTATGTTGCGTACCTTGCCTAGCAAAGAGGATAGCATTTGAAAAAACACGGCTCTAAAACGACTTCCACTCAGAACATACAAGAAAAAATTCACCGCGTTGTTAATGTACGTATTAAACAGAATCATATAATACGAGAAATGCTTCATGGCATCAACATAAATATCACGACTTATAGAGTAAAACCACGTGTATCCTCCACCAAGTCCTAACATGGCATTGGGACCGATACATGAACTAGTCGTTATTGAGACTGCAAGAAGCATCAAAGTCACGGATCTGTTCTGCCGTTTGGTTTCATCACCGCTTCTTGAGCCATCTGTTAGATTATCAACATCTTTGTTGGTTCTTAGTTTAGTAATGATCGCTATGTTGCCTAAAGTTAAGAGTACCAATGGAATCATAACGAAAACTGCCACATCAACCTTACCCCATGCACTCATAAGTCCAGCATACGTGGCCTTGACGTGACACTTAACTTGGTTGTCATCAACTATCATTTCATACGCAAATGTATGCACGGTGTTTATAAGAGCATCCGCAATGAGGAGACAAATAAAAGCCCTAAGGGCATTTGAGACAGTACATATACGTGATGCTTTCATTGGAAAACAAACAGCGGCAACGCGTTCTAATGTTAAAAGCACAACTAACCAAATAGATATGTATGATAAAAAAGTAGATAATGCGATTCTGGACTGACACGCCATGTCAGATGCAAAGTATCGCATTATCTTGTGCATACACGTACTATATAGAAGCTTTAATGTATCCGTAACAGCGAGAATCATCATAATGAACGTCACCGATGTCAACGGTTTAAAACGTTTCATAATTAAGAACGTTAGAATGTTGCACGGGATTCCAATAGAAGCCAATATAATGATGGAGTATTGTCTAAGGAACTCCCCTGCGTGGTACAAAGGATGAGCTCTCAACTCAGACCAGTACACATCCCAGTCGAAGTCATCTGTGACATTTATGTCAAGAGGTGTCACACTAAAGCCTGCCATCTGAGCCTGGGTTGTAATTTTATTTATCGGTGCAATGGTTGCCATAGTTAATTTGGCTTTTCTATTAAGATTAATGTTCACAACTGTTACACTGATGACATCAAATACGGTCCAGTTTGATATCAAATATGGAGCATTCACGGTATCAATTATACAACGTGTTGTGACGTATTATGTCATGGTCTGAAAAAAAAATCCCAGCTATATAATTCATACGGGTTTAGATATCAGAATGGGAGACATTGGACATATCCCTGATAATGCATGTTACTGGGCCCGTATTGTCCCAGTACCGGTCCGGTAACATGCGTTATCATGTACGGCATGACTAGCAGCACACTTGATTATTCTCAACAAAGGATCGCACACACGTTTAGATTTAACATCAACATTATCAACTCAAATTAGAAAATATAATTCTGCATGGTTGAAATTAACACGCCCTGATAACACGGCTTAACAGGTCGGTATCAGACCAATACGGTTATACCTGGCCCGGAATTGGTACATTAAGCCATGCTAATAGGGTGGTATTTTCACAATAATAGTACTATTTTTTAGTAATATTTGACAACTAATTAAAAATACTATACATAACCAGGTAGTATCTGCAAAGTACCTGGTCTAGGTACAGTGCAACGTTATTTTTAAATCTAAACTGTAGGGCTAGATTGATTGGCAGAAATTCTAAAATGTTAGAAGCAAATTTCGTAAATATGCTGGAACATATAGGCGGGATATGAAAATAATGTTTCAAAAAGATTTTAAGCAACATTCTTGACTTCCGCGGTAGCAACGAGTTAACTAAATAAATTTACGGTCGTTAGTTGTACTGTACTAGTTTAAATAACTGTCTTTGATCTATTCTACAATTAATGTTTAACTTAATTAAACCTGTATGATAAAATAATTATATGAACTAACTATATATATCGTAATGAATATATATATAGTTTGTTTTACTTTCGTAGTAATGATCTTGTAGTTGTCGTAGTGTTATTAATGCATATGCTTATTTATTTATAGTTAGTGACACAATATACAGTTATCAGTCCGATAACTACATATATCCTAACCTTTGTCTAAGGAAGTACTTTAACCCGTTGAAAAAGAAAGACTAAATTGGAAAATTCATTTGCAATTTCATTAATATTCCGTTGGATATTTTGAAACTAATTTGACTGGAAGTTGTTTCAGAATAGTCAACAACTTACCTGTAGAGGTGTATTGAAATTGAGATTCTGGGAATTTAGGGTTCAGATGGTTAAAACGATGGTATGTGTCCGGTGCGGTACTTTTGATCTTATTGCACATTGTCCTATTCCTATACATACCTATTAATACCGTGAGCATATACATCGAAAATCGATATAAAAAAATAGCAGCTTATTTCGTGACATGCGGAGAAAATATATTTGTTTCCCATTGTTGTTTCTGCTCTGTTAATGTCATGGATATGGGTCTGGTCCAGGACATCTCGTACCATTGACAACTCGTAGCCATGCAACTCGAGCTAAAGGGATGGTCAACTCGTACCAGTTTTTTTAACAGTTCGTACAAGGTGGTGAGACAACTCGTACGGAAACGCGTGGTCAATGTGTTCCACCATTAGTTTCATTATAAATGTGGTACGAGTTAACCATGCCCGAGTATAAGTGGTCTCAGAAAATGGTACGAGTTGTCTGCCGATTATGGTACGACTTGGCCATCAATTATGGAACAATTTGCCCAGCTATTTGATACTAGTTTACCCAAGTATTTAGTATGGATTGTGACTGACTCAATGGACTAGTCCGACTTCTGTAACCCTCCGCCCTATGAACTTCTGAGATGATGTCATAATTCGTATAGGCAAAAAGACCCCTAAGAACTTAGACTATTACAAGATAAAATGATAAAAGATCGGGTCAGTTATTTCAGTTGTAGATTTTCAGGATTAGTCTTCTCCTGGTCTGCAACTGGGCACTCCTCTAGACCACTAAGAAGGCCGGACTTGGCCGGTGTCGACACTAAAGGGTCAAAATTCTACTCCTAAACACCTTGGGGGAATTTCAACCAATTTTTGGTGGAAAGGCCCTATGGTGGATAGCCCATAAATAAATACCAATCGGAGTTTTGATCGGACAATTGTCTGAGTGAAAAGCTTAGAAAATCTTAGAAAATCTTAGTTTTTTCTTTAAAAATCGTGAGGAGATTGCCGAAATGATACTCCTCTTAAACGACCTGACAGCTTTGAACCCAAATTTCCATATTTTCCGGTGCAAATGATCCAGGTGAACAACACTGGCCCTTGGGCGTTTTGTTATGGTGGTCATCATGAAAATATTACTGTTGGGCAAAATTATTGGCTACAGTATCCTCTCTGGATCTCTCCCTCCCTCCCTCCCTCCCTCCCTCCCTCCCTCCCTCCCTTAGTTTGGTCAACATCACTAAAACTAAATGAGTTATGAAACTCATTCCAGCGGATATACCTACATTTATGCATTGATTGAATTTAATGGTGCCATTATGAACTTGATATTTTAGGCGGCGATAATGGATTTTCAATATGGCAACCATTCGAAGGCTATTTTGGTCACTATCTCTAAAACTAAAAGCTATTACCTTAATACAAGCATGTCGCCTCCGGTCGCGCGTTGGTCCGCCGGATACTCTCTCATTCCACAGTACCGCCAGTGCATGGTACATTGGGGCGAGGCTGCTGGTTAGCCGTGGATCTCAGGGTTGCGGATCCGGTGTTGCGCATTGCCGGATTGTACAGAAACCGACTTCTAGAGCAGGCGGAATGTTCACATTCCAGTGGGGCCATGCGACCATCACGGTCTCATCCTTGCTGTTGGTGTCACCAGTGTGACGGTCCCCTCGCTCCATTTAGGGCGGTGACATAATTAAAAACATACAATTATTTATCGTAACAGTCAAATAATGGTACTCGTTTGCTGCTAGACAGGAGAAGTCAAGTACATAGGGTCAAGTTGAGACTCGCTATCATGGTCCTCGCCAGAGGTCCTCACAGAGTATGATCCGTGAGGTATCCCTGCAAAGGCGGGTCCTAACGTGGCTACTTAGCAAGTTGAATATAAACTATATTAACCCCTAACAAAAACATTATTTGTTGTGAGAGGAAAGTGCCGCATGGGCTTCCATCACAGGAAAATGCCTACAACACCGAAGCGGAGGAATAGAGATGGCATAAAGGGCCACTCTCTTATTCAAACCATGTTATGCAAAAGAGTCAACCTAGCTAAATTATAACTTTAATGCGCTGCACGCTGTATTACGTGAAGATAGGGTGGATGACTTCGCAGAATTCAACACCGTCATGTTATGAAAGTTCAAAGATGCTGAATTAGTTGTTGCCACTTTATTTATGCGGTCCTTCTGCTAGATTTTATCCTAACACTTAGTTTTTTAGTCCTGATCAAGGTTAAGCCACAATGGCAATATATCTTTAACATATAAGCCTGCCAGGCTAGAATGCTCGATGACCATTTGGTCACCCTACAGAGCAACCCGCTCAGTTAGACAGCGTACAGAAATATCATGAGTTGGAAGATCCAGAATTATATAACGATCCTGTCACCACCGTATCATGATCACATATAACAGCAATGGGACAAGTCACAGTACATAAGCATTGGAAAGAACATATAAGTTTACGATGGGGACTAAAATCCAGCTATCCAACTGTAGCGATCTTCTAGTGAGGGTGTGGTAGGTTCTAATACTGTACCCAGTCACTTGTAGAGTTAGATGGAGAGCAGACTCTTGTCCCTCACCAGTGTGTAAGGGGTGGATCATGTAAGATCGGCATTCGGGGAACTAACATTTTACCTGTTGTTAGGGTTATGTAAATTCGCCCAGAGTCGCATTGCAGGCCAGTAACTATAATATTTTCGAAGTACTTCCTACTTTGGTGGGGTTTTATAACTAACTAGTATCCGAAGATACAGTCGAGGTGTATGCGGTCATTGTCACTTTGTTTCTAATCACTTGGAAATCATCTTTATTTCATCTTGAGAACGGCTCTCCAAGTGTGATACCAGAGATCGAAAAGAAGAAGAAGACATGGAAATCCCAATAGTTTCATAGTCAGCTTTGAAACAACGTGACGGCGAGTGGTTAAAACAATTAATAAGCCCGGAGGCTGGAGGAGTGTAGACAATCACTCATATCTTGGAGGTCCTAATGTATATGGCCAATTTATACAACCTAGCCGGTGTGCGGTGTTACATATCCGCTACTTCCAGAAAAGAGACTTACACAAATTGACTCCTACAGAGCGATTGCCCTTACTACTATACACCTATCCTACTGAGCTAAAATAGTCCAGGTTTAGTGGACCGCATGTCATGTTCATGTTATGAAAACATGATCAGTGGCCTCAGTGAAAAAGTGATGTTGTGGGGGAACAAAGTGGTGCAGTTGTTGCTGCTGTATTGTGTAGCCTAGTGAACTGCAGTTCCAACGTTTTTATATAAAATAAACAAAACATATAAATAGGATGGCAACTGCCATAGCTTATCACAAAACAGTAAAATAGAAGGTTACACAACTTTGTCAGTGTTTATGGGCTCAACAATTAACATAATATATACAGTGAAAGAATAAACGTATAAAATGCAGTCTCAGAAGACCGGGGTGTTACCTATTAGTCATCAGTACCTGTTACATAAAAGCAATACAATAATATATTATAATAATGATGGCGTACCTATTAGTCATTGGTACGGAAAAAGTTCTGGAATCACAATAGTTGAAGCATCACATATTTGGAACACGAGATGGCATGATGCGGAAGTCAGCTGCTAAAAAATGCTGCAGGCGAACTGTCTGATATGGCTCATTCTCAGGACTAGTGAAGAAGAACGTTGCAGATGGCTAGTAGTTAGTCATGTTCTTACACATAGTTAGTAATTTAAGTGGTGTTCTAAAGGTTCCGTACTGGTGTGGAAATTGAAAGCTGCCCTATAGGTTTGAAGGGCTATGGATGAAAAGCTAATAATGCGGATGCATTCTGATGGATCACAACACGAGATGCATCGAATAGCTCGTACAATGCATCGGGCAATGTCCCTTGGCTGGGGTCAAAATGTCTAACGTTACACACAACACATGTGCTGATTTGTGTTACCACTCGGCTGCGTGGTACGGCAGATCTGGCAAGTTATCCATCGAGTACATCACTCACCCTACATAAGTAAGCGAGCTTACATTGGGCCAACTGCCCCATCCACACGAAGGTCCCTCTGAAGTTGGTAGTTTGGGTTACCTTACTTTGAATTTCTTTATTTCCCCTGGGTGATATCTTACCAGGAGCGTACAAAAACTTGGATGTGGTGAGTGGTGGCTAGTACCATAGAGACGAATGCTCAATACCGAAAGGCACCGCAGTGGCTATAGGGAGCCCACTTACGGTAAGCAGTTAACTTCGACTCGATATTCTCAGACCAGGTACCTCACCACCACCTTTCTCATGACTGCTCCCGAATCTGATTTTTGGGCTCCTTTTATATTATTCGTGACGTCACAGCTAGAGCGCCCAGCCAATCAGCGAGCGAGCTGCAGCCAATCAGCTAGCGATCTACAGAGGTGGGAAGCAGGTCACGTGATGCGCTGTCGTACCCCTGCACTGAGCGTATGCATGCGCTAAGCCTATGGAGTTGTATATTTTGAAAGGAATTTGATGGTTTAATTAAAGATAACTCAGCCATTTCTGGACCGATTTTAAAATAGTAAACAGATTCGGAATCCTCGTTTCATTCTGGTCATGATCCAGACCAGGAATGACGAGGAGAGTATAATGTAAAGTAATTACATGTACCAACTCGGTACAAAATATGGTTTATTCTGCTGGTGATATATATAGGTGGTGTCGACTATGCTGTTCGATGCGGTGGGGTGTAGACTGTCTCAGTTATACCTCTTATAACCGGATTGGGATGTTAGTATTCGTGCAACGAACAATCGACGTATCCAGCACTGAGGGCATGTGTGTTTCCGTTGCTTCTGTCTTTCTGTGTCTCTCTGTGGTGTTCTGACTGATCACAGGGGGGGGGGGGGGTGTACTTGGTAGGGTGGTTTTTAGTGAGGGTTGCCCTTTGGATGGGGATGGGCATCTCCCATCCCCGTCATGATGGTAGGCACTCTGTCGTAGCTTTTAAGTACTGGGAAAAATCGAGACAAGAGTCTACTGATTAGATGCCTCCCTGCCCACCGCCAGCTATCGTGCTGGTTTCCATGAGGCTTCTCTCCTCGTCGATCACAAAAGTGGCTGGCAAAACAGAACAGTCGGAAATGTCTGGTAAAACCGGATCATTGATTGTCACTCATGTCGTTATCACCACTGATATAGGTTGACCAATCACGGATGCGGATAGTGTTGCCGTGGTGAGTGATGCCGGTGTGGTCACTGCAGGTGCTGCTGATGCAGATGCTGCAGTTGGTGCTGATGCCAATGCTGCGGGTGCTGCCGGTGCTGATACTATGGCTGCTGCCGGTGGTGTGGTGACGGCTGACTGCGTTGCTAGTGTGGATGTGGAAGCTGATTGCAGATGCTGTGAGTCAGGTTGGTGCCTCTTCGTCCATTTAGTTTTGGCCATCTTCACAGTCGGAATTTGTACAATGGGTAGTCGGCTTTCCAAGCATGGAGCGAGAATTTCTATCACCTCGTCTTGTTCACCAGGGTTTATAGTTACTACTAACACACGATGCTTGTATGATAACGCATGTGTAACACTATACCGAGTGGCTGCATATAAGTATCTGCAGTTCGAACAATATTCTCTCTGTAGTAAATGGTCTCGGTTGACGTGAAGAATCCGAGTTCCTGGACAATGCATGCTTGCACGGCTGTCCATCATATAATTTTAAGGTACACAGATATCTCTTGCCAGTGTCCATAGGTGCTGACTCTTCCGAGCTGTCGGATAAAGCAAGATCTTCTGCAAGTGACATACTACCTCCGCATGATTGTTATATGCGGGACCGCACCCACCTAACTAAACTTTCCTAACTTGTACAAACTCTTCATAATAACTTTCCTGGGCCAATATAACATGAAAATAATACAGAAACCAGCAGAATTTGGTTTGAGACAAGAAAGTGGCCTAATGCCTGATCTTCCCTATTTTCGAGTTTGGATGGAAGATGAAATTTCAGTGCGCCCTCCTCCTTTAATAGTTTTTGGTGATGCCACAGGATGGCGGATGACCACACCCGAAACTTCCATGGTGATTCAGTCCATGCTATATATGGATCTACAGAACTTCCATTTCCTGGAGTCCAATCATATATTCCCTTCGCAAGGTGAAGGAAAATATATATATATATATATATATATATATATATATATATATATATATATATATATATATATATATATATATATATATATATAAGAAGGTAAGATAGCCGCTTTCGTCCACTCAATGGAAAATCAGGTCTCCGATCAACGTTAAAATGTGGAACTATTTATTCCTGTGGACGCTCACCTTTTAATTAGTGTGATGCGGTTTTCAAGTTAGATGGTTATAAACTCGCCTGTTCAAATTTCAGGTTGGCACATCCTATGGGGTGTGGGAAAGCATGATTACATCAGCAGTCATGACCCGACTCATCACTTCTCGCCTCCTCCATCACGTCGTGGTAGCTTCGTGGGTGAGCGGTTCTCTTGTTTATAGCCTTTGATCTAATTTACTGGAAAATAGCATTGTTGATCACGTGATTCTTGTTTTGAAAAGATGTGGTTGATTGGAAACTTAGGTAGATTGTTTATGTGTCGAGATTTGATGTTGTTGACTGTTCATATTTGATGCAAAAAATAGAGGCATGTCTTATTATTTCTCTGTTTCTTAGAACAACGTCCCTTTTATGCGCGTGATTTTGAACATGCACCTCCTCCTATGTAAGGTATTTATATTCCAGCTCATGTTGATTCTCGGGCGGAATTCGTAGGTAAGAGAATATTTGAAATTCTCTATGGTGTAACACTGTCTAAGTTTTGATGCTGCTTCACCAGCCTGCGCGCTAAAGATTTGTATGTGCGGTAGAACAGATGTGTTCTTAATCAGAATTAGGACAGTATAGCTGACTGTAATTTATTGTTTGGTTTAAACAGATCCATGTCTTGCGAATTCCAAGTCTACTGACTCCGCCAAGCTGGACTGTATTTACTGGGTGGGCGGACTGCCAAGCATCCTCCCCTGTGAGCAGGACTAGTCTCACCACACCTAGACCAAACTTAATTATTACAGTACAGTTCAGAAAATGCGTGCCACAGTTTACAATTTTACAATGCCGCTTTATGGAGATTGTGAAACAGTCATCCTGAGTGTCTGTGTCTCTGTTATGTTGGTGAATTTGATTGATACATGTGGCTGCTTATCTGCGGATGAATCTTGCGCTGTCATGAAGTGTCAAAGTTTTATTGCAGTTGGGGGAGGGGCACTGCGGTGCTTGTGGTGTCAACTTTATCGGATATGATGTATGTCACTCTGTAATTGCCGAGTTCTTAGAATGGGACAGGGTTACTTTAGAGCGCGGATGACCATGATGGGTGCTGTCGTACTTGACTCAATCGATTATCGAATTTCACTTTCGGTAGCAAAATCCTACTCGTTGCTGATGACAGACTGCGGCCATCTTGCTCTCTTAATAAAGTTGTCTGTTATTACGTGTGATTGATGTGTCTATTCTTAGCTATTCTCTGTATGTCGTTTCCCAGGGGTGGTGATCTTCTTGTGGCATGTATTGTTGATGGCTGTGATGTCTTCCTTCTCACCGTATGATCAGTTTTCCGCATTACCAGATAAGGGGTGCTTGCGGAAAATGTTGACTTGTTCTGATGATGGTAGTGTTCTGTTGTAGGGAAGTCGGCGGTGTTCTGTGACGCTGGCGCATAGTGCGGTGGGCAGATCCAGTTTTTCAGGCTGGGGAATGCCGATTATGTTCCTTTTGCAGAAAAGTCGGGGTGCGGTGGGTGATGAGCTCACTGCATTCGTGTGGTATGGATTGTTGCAAAAGTTAGGTGCATGCTGTTTATACTGTTGGTAACGTACATAGGTGGTGGCGACTATTTTGTTCACTGTTGGTGGTGCAGAATGTCTCCGTTATACCTCCTATAACCGGTTGTGTATGTAGTATTCGCGCAATGAATAATTGATGTTCCCAGCCTTGAGGGCAAGTGTGTTCCTGATGCTCCTGGCTTTCTGTGTCTTGGTGTGGTGGTATGACTGCTCACGGAGTGGGGAGTGGCATGGTAGGACGTTTCTGGGGTGGGGTGCCCTTTGGATGGGGATGGACATCTCCCGTTACAAGATGGTTGGTACTCTGTCATAGTTTTTACATAGCAGGAATATTCGAGCCGAGAGTCTGCTGAACATGCTGCTTCCCCGCCCACCACCAACCCGGGAGACAGGGGGGGGGGGGGGGGGGGCGCAGGGAGGGGACTGTGGTGCGGGATGCTCCCTTCTCTGAAACAGCAAACTCTCTCATATCTGAAGATTTACAGTCAACAGACGACGAGTGGAGTGTGAAATGGATGGGATGTGTGATGTCAGGACTCGGTGCAGAGATGAGGGACGCCAGTGGAGTGGGGGTGGTGTTGCTAATGAATGGGGGGGGGCAACTTAGAGTGGGGGTGGTCTAGCGATTTGATGTCATGGAGGGGGAGTGCAATGAGTTGTGCAGTTTTCCTATTGTCGAGAACAGCGCAAGGTCTCATCTAACCTCTTCATTTCCACGCTATTTATTACATGTTCCACCCCACAGGAGGCATGGTACAGGACAGCCTCAGCCTCTGCGTGTTGTAACTCTATAATTGGGGCAATAGCATGAAGTGGGTGGGAATGAGAAGAGGTCGAAGGAACACCTTTTCCATCCTTCCCCTTGGACAGCACAAACGAGAAAGTCTTCAGATACGACTTCCCAGATCATGTAGACCCGCTCTGAAGAGGGAGAGGGCAAGCACATGGCTCATCGTCCTCAGCGTTAGTCATATATTTACTGGACTGATGGCTTGGTAGGAGAGGGGCTGAACTGGCACCGCAGTTCTCTCGACTAACGTCTGGAATACTTCTCTCTGCAAAGACCGCTGTCTGGGTACCGGTGTTACGTGAAACAGCCAGGCCGAGCTCTGGCACTTGGTCATCACTAACACACGGTTTAAGTCGATCGACGTGGATGACTGCGGTCAGGCTCTCCGAGACAGATCTGGTAGGTCACATCTGACTTCTTACTTACTACCACATAGGGGCCTTTCCACTGGTAACTCAGTTTACTTGGCACGTTTGCAGAACGTTGCGAATCGTGAACCCAAACCATTTCCACCGCCTCATACGGGTCTCCATGCACTCGCCAGTCATGCCATGTTTTCTTATGCCAGTGTGCAGTGGATAGGGATTCTCTTACTAGCTCATGGGCTTGTTCCATCTGCTGCCGCATGAGTTCTACATAAAGAGATGGTGAATTTTTCTCTCCTGGAATTCTGGGCATGGCCAAATCCAAGGTTAAGGCTAATTCATGGCCTAACATTAACCGAGCAAGGGTATACCTGTGCTGGAATATATCGAAGTGCAGTATGCCATGAGCATATATGGGAGCCGTAGATCTCAATTGTGACAATCAAGCTGTGTTTCCTTAGTCAACATCATTGCCAGAGTTCTATTGGATCGCTCTACCATCACGTCGCCATGCGGATGATAAGGCATAGTTCTTGTTTTGACTAGATGAAACAATTTGGAGAGCTCGGAGATCAGCCGGCTCTCAAAATTACTTCCTTGGTCAGGGTGCAATTCACAGGGCATGCCGAGTTGGCAGAACACATTGATAGACAGGACCTCCACTACTGTGGATGCCTCTTGGTCCGGTAAAGTAACTGCTTCTACCCACTTCGTAAAATAGTCTTGTAATACAAGGGTGTACTTGTTTCCTTCATCCGTCGTATTCACAGGTCTGAGCACATCAATAGCCACTCACTCCCATGGTGCACCAACAATTTTACTCTGCAATGGTGCGGAATGGTGCTGGCCACCACTGTGACACATGCAACACAGCCATCTCCGGAGTTTCCCGAGCTGCGATGCACAGAGTGGTATCCGGAGAAAGTCGCTCATGAGCAAGCAACAGACGCGCAAATACGAGAAATATACACGTTGATCCAGGAGGCATGGCATGGGATATATTTGGCAACCCATGCCTTTACACTACCGCATATACCAATCCACTGGAATCTCTGTTTGATGCGTTCCACTGGTCTCTCTATGGCTAAATGTCCAGCGTTGCCATGCAATTGTACCAGGATCATGACTTTATAATGCTCAGGAATTACTATCCGGTTGTTGATGTAGAGGATGCCATTCTGAACATGACACTCCCTAAGCCGTTGATAGTAATATTTAGCCGTTGTAGAAAGTGGGCTAACAGATTCCTTAGGAGGACGTACCCCCTCCTGGATCAACGCGTATATTTATCGTGTTTGCGCGTCTGTTGCTTGCTCATGAATGACTTTCTCCGGATCCCACTCTGTGCACTGCAGCTCGGGGAACTCCGGAGATGGCTGTGTTGCATGTGTCACGGTGGTGGCCACTTCTTGTTCATCGAGCCTGATTCTGCTCAAGGCATCTGCATTTCCATGCATCTTGCCGGGTCTGTGAACAACATTGAAGTTAAAGACCTGCAGGGATTCTTGTCACCATGCTACCTGGCCCTCCAGATTTTTTAGGTTTCTGAGCCAGCATAGTGAGGCGTGATCTGTACGGAGTGTAAATGGATTTGTTTCTGCCCATACAGAAAGTGTTTGTAGTATTTGAAAAAATGCACCACAACTAACAACCCCCTTTTTGTGGTTGCGTAGCATTTCTCCATCTTGTTCAGAGCATGCGACCCATAACCCAGTACCTGCTCTGTTCCATCTTCTGTGACCTGAGATAGAACTGCACCTATCGCATAAGCGGATGCATCAGTGTCTAAGATGAAATCGAGGTTATGGTTAGGATGAGCAAGAATTGGTGCGGTTGTCAATTGTCCCTTCAGCGCCTTGAAGGAACCTTCACACTCACTTGTCCACTCGAATGGTCAATCTTTCTCATTGATCTGGAATAACGGGGATGCAATCTCACTGAAATGACGGATGTATCAGCGATAATACTTACAGAGACCAAGGAAACTCAATGTGTCGGTGACTGAATTGGGGCTCTACCACTCCACTACTGCTTTTGGTTTGGAATGCTGCATAGCTACTCCATCAGCGGATATTACATGTCCCAGAAATTAGATGCTCTGTCTGAAGAAATGACACTTCTTGTGTTTGAGCTTGAGGCTAGCGCCATGAAACCGCATCAGAACCGTGTCCAAATTGGACAGGGTCTGCTCGAACGAAGACCCAAAGACGATTACGTTGTCAATGTAACAGAGGCAGATTTCCCATTGCGTGGTAGTCAATACCTGCTCAATGAGGCATTCGAATCTTTCAGGACCGTTGCACAACCCGTAGGGCAGCTTGCAGAATTGGAAAAGACTGTCTCTGCAAAGGAATGCGGTCTTCTCCCTGTCGGCCTCATCCATGGCTACTTGCCAGTACCCACTAGCTAAGTCAATGGTACAAAACCACTTGGCTCCAGACAAGGAATCTAAGGTCTGAACTATTCGTGGGAGTGGCTATGCATCCTTGATGCTAAGATCATTAAGGCAGCGTAGTCAATACAAAACCGCAAAGAGCCATCCTTCTAGCCTGCTAGTACTATGGGACTGTCCCAGGGGGATGCTGAGGGCTCTATGATGCTTGTCCGCAACATGTCATTAACTTGCTGATGTGCTTCCCCTTCCTTGTGAATGGGGAGACGTCGTACTGGTTGCATACTGGTTGATTATTTCTGGTGTCGATGAAGTGTCACACGAAATGAGCTTCTCCCAGAACCATGTCTCCTGCGGAAAAGCTTTCCCGAAATTTTTGTGGTATCCGCCGTACTTCATGTTTGTGAGATTGTGTTAAACCAACTGTGGCACGCAAATAAAGGTCATGCAAATGCTCTGGTAAATTATCCTCAGAAGCTGTTGCTGGTGTAGGTGCGGTGTGTGGGGGGGGGGGTCTCCAGTGATATCACATCCACCAAATGGCCACAACGAACTCCTGGGACTAGTGTTACTGGGTCCGCTGTGTCATTGAATACTCTGAATGGTATGTGATCCTTGTTGGTGGTGTCCATGATCATTCGTGGACCCACGCATTGGGACGCGATCATGTATTCGGGGTCAGGTTCCAACATATCTGTGTGTGTGTGTGTGTGTGTGTGTGTGTGTGTGTGTGTGTGTGTGTGTGTGTGTGTGTGTGTGTGTGTGTGTGTGTGTGTGTGTGTGTGTGTGTGTGTGTGTGTGTGTGTGTGTGTGTGTGTGTGTATGTGTGTGTGTGTGTGTGTGTCATTTCCTAACTGTGGTGCAGTGGCCCACAACATCTCCTCCTGTCCCAGCTCAACTGTGGCTGTAGAAGCCAATATCACTGCACAAGTGTCGTACAGTGATGATTCCGGTCCAAGGGGTATGCAATGGCTGTGTATGTCTAACTCTTGTTGTCTGCAATGTATGATGGCTTCACTGGAACTGACGAAATCACAACCTAATAGGGCATCGTTTTCAATAGAGGCAACTACAACTTGCTGAATGAATTGCATTTCCTATATTTGTATTACAAGGTTTACCATAGCAGCCTCATGAACATCGGCTCCAGTAGCTATTTGTAGAAATATGTTTGTAGGCCTAAGGCGTGGTTTTTTATGAGGTGGGATGCTCTCATACAAACGCCTGTTGAAAATGGTGATGGAAGCTCCAGTGTCTACAGTGGCACTGGTAGTAACGGCACTGAACAGACAAGCACACTTATATATCACTTTGCGGTGTGCTTGGGGAAGAGTTTCCAATGCTACGGACTGCAGACTTTCTTTTGGTGCAGAGGCATCCTGTATGTAGTCTGTTTGTTTCTGGATAGCTTCCATGAGTGCAATAGGTGGCGGAGTGAGGAAGGGACCAACTCGTCGTCGTTGCTGCTGTGATTGTTCAGACGATGACAGAGCTGGGGATAGCAATGGTGGTCTTGTTGATGCTGTTGGGCCGTACTGTGAGTTTGTGTACACAGCAGTTTGGACAGGACTGGTGTGGTGGCGACAGAGGGCTACCTGTGAAAGCCACTTGGGACAATGCATCATCGGATGTTTAGTAGATGCGCAAAAGAAGCAGTGGCGATGCTGTTGTTTGTCACTCTGTTTGTGATGCGTCTTTTTGCGGATCCATGATGCTAAATCCGCGAGGTATCCCTGCAAGGGAGCGTCCTAATGAGGTAACTTATTTAGTTTAATATAAACCATTATACCCCTAACAAAATATTATTATTTGCCAGAGGAAAGTGCCTCACGTGGGCCTCCGTCACATGAAAATGCCTTCAACACCGAAGCGGAGGAAGAGAGATGGCAAAAAGGGCCACTCTCTTGTTCAACCAATACACTAAGTGCGGTGTGTGAGTCAACCAAATGAAATTATAAGTTATTGTGAAGCACACTGTATTACTTGAAGATGTGATGGATGATTTCCGTAGAATTCAACACCACCATCTTATGTAAGTTAAAGATACTGTATTGGTAGTTGCCGCTTTATTTATGTGGTCCTTCAGCTAGATCCTAAACTAACACTTTGTTGTTAGGTCCATGTCCAGTTATTTTTGGACGCAAGTGACAGGGACTTCTACCTATCTTTTAGTACATGAGCCTGACTGCCGAAGATGCCCAGTTTCCATATGTTCACCTTATGGAGCATCCCCCTCAGAGAGATAGCGTGCTGACATGTCACGGTGTGACAGCTCCAGAATCATATAACAATCTGGTTACTTATCACACTGCAACCACATACAACATCACTAGGACAAGTCATTGTTACATAAGCAATTAAAAAGCGCACATATGTTTATGGTGGGGAGTAAGAGACAGATATCCAACTATAGTGACCTTCCTGTGAGGGTGTGGTGGGTTCCAAGTCTGCACCCAGTCACCGTAAGATCTGCGTCCTGTCCATCACCTGATGTGTCGGGGGCGGGTCGTGTGAGATCCGAACCCAGGGACTAACATTTACCTATCATTAGGGTTAAGTTCCAAAATGCCCAGAGATGCACTGCTGGTCAGTTAAAATAATATAATGTTTTCGCAGTGCTTCCTACATTGGCGGGATTATCTAAGCTAACTAGTATCCAAAGATACACAGAGGGGGGTGTTTGCAAAATCAACACTTTGGTCTTCACGGCTTGGAAACCCCAATAGTTTCCAGAGTCAGATCATACCAACGTGGCGAAGAGAGGTCCAGACAATTAATAAGCCTTGTGGCTGGAGGAGCATAGAAAGAGACAAACACTCATATGTTAATAAGGAGGCCCTAAGGTACATGGCCAATTTATACTAACTAGCTGGTGTGCGGTGTTACATATCCGCTACATATGGAAAAGAGACTTACACAAATGATTCCTAAGGAGCGGTTGTCGCTAACTACTTATAAACTTATCCCATCGAGCTAAAATAGCCAGGTTTAGTCGATCACGTGTCAGGTTCGCACAATGAGAACATTAACAATGACCTCGGTGAAAAAGTGATGCTGGGGGGAAAAGGTGATGCAGATTTATTGTTGCTGTATAGTATAGCCTAGCATACTGCAGTCCTAGTATTTTATACAACATACACAAAACAAGTAACTAGGATGGCTGCTGCCATATATAACCAACTATTACAGTATTGACAATAAATTAGGTCACATGACCTTGCGGTGCTCGTTAGTTATAAGTACAAAAATAAAGATAATATATACATTAAAAATATAAACTATAAAATGCGGTCTCAGGCGATCGGTCGGTACGTATTAGTCATCAGTACCTGTAAAGGAATGAAAGAATATAATAATACAAAAATACAGTTACATGAGTACCTATTAGTCATCGGTATGGAAAAAATTCATAAATTACTGTACATGCTGCATCACAGATGAGATGGCACGATTCTGGAGTTGCTGGGAAATATCTGCAGGTGAACTGTTGATGCGGCTCACTCTCAAAGACAGTGAAGAAGAGCAATTGGGGATGTGGATGTCTACTAGATAGCCATATTAGCTTTTATATAAATTAAGCAGAATGTCAAAAAGTTATCTACTGTATCAGAAGTTTGAAGCTGCCCTGTAGTAATGAAGGGCTACAGTTAAAGGTTATACAATGCATGTGCATCTTCTGTGTACACAATACATGGTGCACCACATAGCTCGTGTGGCACACCAGGCAATGTCCCACTAGACTGTGGTCACAAAGTTATATATCACACACGACACATTGCGCAGAATTTGGTCACCACTTTTCAGTGCAGTCTGGCAGATCTGACGAGTCGTCCACCAAGAATCACTACTCGTTCTACATACTACAAGCTGTTACATTGGGGCCACAAGGTCCATCCGCAGGAAGGCTCCTCTGAAGTGTTGGATGTGAGGGACTCTTCTCTATTTAATTAGTTGCCCTCGGATGGTCCGCCCTCGGGCTTACAAAAAGTTAGATGCAGATGTGGCGATTGCGGGACAGAGACTAAAGAACTCAAATCCGAGAGGCACTGCTGCAGCTATATGGTAACTAGCAGTCAGTAAGCAGTTGCCCACGTCTTTCACTGCTCTGGCCACACAACCTACCGCCTTTCTCTCTCTCGTCGAAGTGTGGTCTCGATTCTTGGTTCTCCGCTCCTTTTATACTACTCATGACGTCATGGGCAGAATGCTCAGCCAAGCAGCGGGGGATCTGTAGCCAATCAGCGTGCAAGCTGCAAGGGCAAGGACGTCATCACATGATGAACATCCTCCACATTCATTTAGTACATGCACGCGTTTATGACGTTTTCAATATTTTGAGAATAATTTAAGGAGCTAAATAGGGATAACTCGGCCATTTCTGATCCAATTTTAAAATGCTAAACGGGTTTAGATTCCTCGTTTCATTCTGGTCCTGATAGGCAAGGGTGATGTAATTTTCAGAAATTACATGCACAAACTCGGTACATTATAGGATGCATTCTCTCCCAATGCTGACGTGCATTGTCATTGTCCATTTGTGCATTGTCAAGGAAGCTCCGATGCACGTGCATGCGCGCCACACGATCTCAAGGACTTAGTCGTTTTAGAAAACTCTCTTATATGGATTTATAGTTATGAACTTTTTATGCAGTCGTCCCATACCCAGCTGAGCCAGGACGGTTCGTACCCGTCCGGCCGATCCATGCTACATAGTGGAACTATGTGCTAGACTACCGGAAGCTGCAGTAAACGCCAAACATTGCTTCTCTTTGAGGTAGTACTAGACAGATTTTGGGAAATGTTGGAAGTAAAGTACGACTTTCCAGCGGAAGTCACATCGCCATGAAGTCATGTGTGGGATTTGCAGCCAGCAGCGACAAAAGAAGAGCTGACATAAAGGTTACACTGGCCTGAGTCCATTCTTCTTCTTCTTCTTCAAAATAATGTGGATGATCCAATTAGGTGAGTATTGTCCCACAACGGTTAATGCAGTGTGCGAACAAAATAAGCAGGTATCTAAGTTAAAAGATATTTGTATTCACAGTCTAAAAACATGTGTTGTGCTGTGTTGCTTTACTCGAAACTCCACCCACGCAGTGCTGATTTGAAAGCCTCTATTGATGGTGGTGACACTGCATCTGCTGGAAGATATTCCACACCTGAATTGCAGAAGGGAAAAAGTAGTGAAGTTTGATGCCGATATGAGTGTGCGGGATCAACAGCCTATGGTGGATTCTAGTTTGGCACCTGCTTGTTGTGATCATGTTTCAACATGGTTGCACATCTACTAGGCCATTCATGATCATGTAGATCATAGAGGCTTTGTTTACGATCCTGGCATGATTTCAATGGATTGAGTGGGATTTGTGTGACCAGAGATGGTGCACTGCTAGTATGAGTAATATTCCGAGTCTGCTCTCACCCATGGAAACAAAACGTGGGTGAATGGATCTTCTGATCATAGTCTTCCAAAGGTGTATGAAGAATATTGATTGGTAATTTGTGTTGGCGGCCATCTTTGTTTTTCTTTTGAGAATTAAAAATGCTACCCCCCCACCCCCATTAACCGCATTCATTCAAGAAAAAAACTAGATTTCTACTGCAGAGAAAGATCTTTAAATTGAATTGGAGTGAGCAAACCATTCCATATATTGGAATGTATGCCATATTATGCATGTCATTTTATTAGCTTTTGAAGTTATCTTCTTTACAGAACATTTTTGAGGATTAAATCGGACCTGCCATGTTTCTGACCAATGCTGCACTGAGTTCATCTTGTTGTAGTTCTCTACAATCAGCTACATGTGTTATGGTTCTATAAGCATTAGTATTATGCTCTGTAGCGATTTCAATTATTGGTGGATAGGTCTCTGCTTCCACGTCCGTATTTTGTGATAGCATGAAGTGACACTAGCGTAGAGAATGAGACACGGATAGTGATGAACACAGAAGATGAAAACAACAGCAATAAGAACAACTACGACCTCCACAAGTCAAGAAGTAACCAAATGCTAGGCACAGCAGGGTGTAACAATGAGCGTAAATGGAACACCGCAGCTGATGCGGAGAACACCCATCTGCACCACAGCATTTCCACAAATCAGTGCTAATTAACTCTTTCCACTCTGATGTCAGAATTTTGAATCTTCAAATTAAACTAAAAGATGATCTGGTTTCATTTTTCAACAAATTTGTTCATAGACAGCAACATCTTATCAACCAAATTGTTGAAAAATGTGCACCGGCTTCTTTGTTATTAACACAGCAAAAGATAGACTATTGCCATCAGAGTGGTAAGGGTCAAAGTCTTAAATCTAATGGTTTTGAGGAGAATCAGAATAGGTTATTGGCACAAAATCTATAAACAAATAGACATAGCCCAACATACAGACAAAATGGACATATATGTACAAGACAGGTGGTTAATGGAGTATATATTGGTGGAGGACGCTGCTGTCATAGACAGCAACATCATCAACCAAATTGTTGGAAAATGTACACCGTCTTCTTTGTATCATGATACGACACGAATGTAGGCAGACATTACTATATTTAATATGATCTTATATTACCTACGCTATGACTACAGGGGTGGGAGTGGGGGATGCTCACGAATTGTCCAGTACTCTGCAACCGAGGTTGGGCATTCATGTTTGTTTTGAGGCCAACCTTTTCTAAATCATTGTTTTACGTTCTTGGAGAACAACATCTTCGTCAGTGGTTGATTTTAATTCCTCCAGTCTATTTGTAGCTATAGGTAAGTTCATAACTAAACTGTGTACTGCAATCTCCATCTCGTTTTCCCTCTCCGGATCACTTTCTGTGTCACTTAGATGGGCATGCAATAATGTGTCGGCTATGTGTAGAAACTTTCTAGGCACATATTTTAAGTTTATTGTATATATTTGTAGCCTTAATAACATGCGCTGTAAACAAGGTGAAGCTTTACCAAGGGGTTTGTTCATGATGCTCTCTAGTGGATTGTGATCACTATGAACCTCGACAATCTGGCCATATATGTACTGATTAAACTTTTCACATGAAACGATGACCGCGAGTAGTTCCTTTTCTATTTGTGCATAATTTATTTCCACCTTGCTTAGAGACCTTGAGGCATATGTTATTGGGGGTGGGGGTCGGTGGGGCATCCTGGAATAAGCATGCACCAATGCTGTGTTGAGATGCATCTGTTTGTATGAGAACTGGGTTGCTGATGTCGAAAAACTTTAGCACAGGAGAGTGAGTTAAAAGGTCTTTCAACTTTTCCAGTGCTTGATCATGTTCTGGATGCCATGGCCATTTGACACCTTGTTAAAACAAGTAGCGCAAAGGAGCACTGACTTTAGTTGAATTTGGAATAAACTTAGAGAGATATGTAATCATCCCCATAAGGCGCATTATGTCTTGTTTATTGCATGGTTTGGGCATTTGATTGATTGCATTTACTTTAGCTGGATCTGTTTTTAGATCCTTTGATACAATATTTCCTAACTATTTTACCCCCATCTACCTGGAATTTGAATTTATGCTAATCAAGAACAATTGCTGGTGTCCAGTTATGCAGTGCCTCACGCATACAAATAGGATCACCTGGATATATCTTTGGCAGAGGCTTTGCATGGCGATCATAATAGTTTTTCTGTAAATCATGTCACTTCTTAAGCAGATCACGTGATTGATCTACTAGTTTCAGTTTCAATAGGTTACTTGAAACAGGTAGTTTGGAACGGAGCATTCGGCTCATTAACATTTGTGCGGGTGAATGGCTTCATGATACGACACGAATGTAGGCAGACATTACTATATTTATTATGATCTCATATTACCTATGCTATGACTACAGGGGTGTAGTGGCAATGGATAGATATAGTTACTAAATATGATTATACCATATTTAAAATAATAGTACTATATGTGACACTTTGAAACAAGCCGGTGCCTGTATGTTGGGAGACTAAATCAAGCAACAACAGTTAAATCACTCAAGAACAAACAAACTAGAAATCAACTTCAAGGAAAGAACTTTTGAATTAGACTGAACAAGCCATACTACAAGAAAAACACTGAGGCAATAACAAGCCAATGGCTTATGTCTCGTGAAATGATGATGATAATGATGATGATGATGATGCCATGCCTAAGTCATTGATTATATTTTTGTCATGCAATTTTAGGGTCTTCCCATCATCTATCATTTGATAGGAAATGACAACAGCTACAAACTGCAGAAACAATGCTTCCACTCCAACACACATAAGCAGTTCTTCAGCATACGAGTCGTTAACTACTGGAACAGCCTCACAGATGCCATTGTGACAGCTCTAACCATGAACGCCTTCAAAGGAAGACTAGACCAACATTATTCACAAAGCATCTACTCGGCTAATTTTCCAATCATGCCCGTCCGCACCCAATGCAATGTCAAAGAGGTACAAACCACCCACGAAGAAAATGAAGACAGTAAAGACCTGCTACAGGCTATATAGGCTAACAGGCAGAAGAGGACTATGTAACTATGTAACTATGTAACTGCTATGAGTATCATCCTCAAATAAAGAAATCATCATCATCATCATCATTTTACGAGGTATAAGCCATTGGCTTGTTATTGCCTCAGTGTTTTTGTTGTTGTATGGCTTGTTCAATCCAATTCATAATTTCCTTCCTTGAAGTCGACTTCCAGTTAGTTTTTGAATGATCGGACTGTTGTTGCTTAATTAGGTCTCCTCAAAACCATTTGGTTTAAGACTGACCATTACCACTCTGCTGCCAATATTCCATCTTTTGCTGTGTTAAACAACAGCAACATCTTCTAGCAAATTTGCCGGAAAATGAACACAGATCGTCTTTTAATTTAATTTGAAATGTAAAATTCTGAAGTCAGATTGGCAAGGGTTAACACTGATTTGTGGAAATGCTGTGGTGCAGATGGATGTTCCCCACATTAGCTGCGGTATGCTGCCTACACTCATGGCTACACTGTCTATGTCAGATTCAATCACAGATCGTATGTCATTGATAAAAATAGTGAAAAGTACTGGACAAAGTACACTGTCCTGTGGAACTCCACTCAAAGCTCAAAATGATGATGATGATGATGATGATGATGATGATGATGGTTTTCCTAGAAGTCGAGAGGCGGTATCTACAGGACAAGTAACATGTAACAACAATCTGGCAATACGTAGCTATATCCTAGACCCTAGCAAGTTTGATGCAGATGATCCTGTAAGCTGTAGCTCCCGGATACTACAGAGACTCCAAAAACTATCCAGAGAACTTTGTCACGTCCTGCATCGACAGCGAGCTAAGATGACTCAGTTGCAGTGATGCGCTCAAAGTTGCGTGCTGCAGAGTTGCATGATGGGTCTGACTGCATCGCTGACTATACTTTACCAAACAGGCCACTCTTTTAAACAAACAATTTTTGTGCTTTGTGATACTTAACTGATACTACTTGTGAAATCTCGCAAATCAAGCTTCTCGTTGGACACGTCGGAAGGGACTAAATATCTGTACCAACTGTACTCCCTGTGGAGGTTCGTCTGAAGAACATCACATTGTTCGAGAGACGGGATTTACTGCGACAGAAGAAGCGATTTACCGGAAGCATGTTGCCAGATGGCAAGTAAACAAGTTAAGAACAAAAACTGTTGAAACTTTTAAGTTAATTTATGATCTTCTCATCATATGTAAGATTAATTGAAATTATACTTTATTACAGCAATATTTAAAAGGTTAATAAGAGTTAGAAATTACACACCAGTAATTTAGTCCACCAATAATTATATATTGTCCAATCACCAGCTGACCAGTTTCCGAAAACTTAAGTTAAAGCACACTGCTGACTGCACAGGCCTCGGAATTTTCATCCATCCATCCCTGAGTCCCTCTACCACATATTCCCCCCTACTATATATATATATATACACACGGTCAAGGTGTGAAACCTTCATCTGTGGGCACCATTGTCAGGAAGCTGATACCCCTGATTGGTTGGTTTGTTGTCAAAATCCGCTGACATCACGTTTCTGACTACAAACCAACCAATCAATCAGCTTTCTGACAATGGTGCCCACAGATGAAGGTTTCACACCTTGTGTATATTTATATATATAGTAGGAGGGATATCTAGTAGAGGGATGGATGGACGAAAATTTAAAGGCCTGTGGTTAAAGGAAAGGATCAGGCATAGGCATTTGAAGTTTACCCTCCTACTTCATATTATTACCATATTTCCTACTAGATTCAAGATTATTTACTCAATAAGTCCAAGATAAACGTATTCACGAATCATACTAGGTTGTCCGCCTAAGGCAGTGCCTATTGTTATGATAAGTTATGGCGGACACCTTACACACATATATACAGGTATATATAAATTAGACAAGACAGTACTTACACAAACAATTATAAATTCGGACATTACATTTACTACTTCCTTATTAACCCTTTGACCCTTGATCCACATAAACAGTTTAAATTTCAAAAAGGAAATATGTCAATTCACGGGTCAAGAGGAGACCACCCCCCCTGCGGGGGACCACACTGCGCACACATTACATCTATGATCAAGGTTACAGGGCGTGTACCTAAAACAGACATGGTCCTTAAACACGACGGGTACAAACTGATGGCGGGGCTGGCTTGGCCTATAAAATAAGCACAAACCTACAATAAGCAAGCGGAATGACACGGATGGAAGGCAGACAATTAATTTTCAAATAACTTGACCACAAATTAACTGTAACCCTCCCGCACCCCACCCCGCAACATTACAGCAAAGATCGCATTGATTATGACGACAAGAACGAAGCGGGCATAAATACACCCATAATTGATCCTCCAGGATGTATCACGGCTCCAGGAATCATATCGCATAGCATTCGGGGTATATTTACCAATCAATATAAATTATACTCCTAACGAAAGCCGACACGATATGTGAAGAAACAACAAAATGTAAACAAACTGCTGTAGCACACAGTAAAATCTCTCAAGAATTTTGACACCACCGATCATTGCAAACCAATCGTGATCACACGTAAACTTGACCATTCCAAAGTTTTCTGGTACCATTTTTAGTACGCAGCACCCAGAACAAGATGCGCGAATTAATGAAAAAATTTTCTTCACATAAACATCCGAGCATCACGGGTGTGACGTCACCCGCTCGGACCCTACGGAGAACGACGTCAGCCGATATTCGTGTTAGAAATACTCTAGCAAACACCTATTTTCATATCTGCCGATCGCCTGTTGGGGTTTAAAGAAGGCGATCGTCTGGCATATCTCGTTGTTAGCACACGTCCCAGATTCTATGGGGTCAGAAATTGGAACATGCGACACAACGAAATTTAGAGACCTAAGTCTTTTAACTACGGATAATACGGAATTATACAACCTGGTTATCATCGGCGGTATTCTCCATTTTATCCAGTTATATCCTTTCAAGAACGCACAAACTATCAAATCACAGATAAAAGACTTAGATTTCTTTTCAAAAAACTTTAAATCTCTCCCTGCAAAAAGCGTGGACAGCTCTTGTTGCTATGCAAACAAGAATGAGCTCTATGGTAGACGGGTACTCGGCAGTTGGGAGCCGAGTACCCGGTTCCAAGGAGTCAGTAAAGCTTTCTAAGTCTATAGTCCTAGAGCCAGCTGTCAAGGCCAGCTGTGTATCAGAAGTAACAGAATGGTGAGTATTGTTAGATCTCGGAGAAAGGGAAATTGAAATTTCCTGCAGTCTGTTTTACGGTTTTTATGCTCCCCTAAAAATTTTTTGCTGGAACATAGTCGCCGCTTTGTCCGTTCGTCCGTCCGGGGCATAGTTTCAAGACTTTTTCTCATATGGTCACCAAACTTGGTATGTGGATGCATCTTAGGGAGAAGGTGTGCAGAGTATGAAAAGCGGGTCAAAAGTATGTCATGCTGACCTACTTTTTATGGTAGACTGAATATCACAGAAAATGTTTGTCCATGCCATAGTTTCAAGACCTTTTCACATATGGTCACCAAACTTGGTATGTGGATGCATCTTAGTGAGAAGGTGTGCGGAGTATGAAAAGCAGGTCAAAAGTATGTCATGCTGACCTACTTTTCATGGTCGACTGAATATCACAGAAAATGTTTGTCCGTGCCATAGTTTCAAGACTTTTGCACAAATGGTCACCAAACTTCGTATGTGCATACATCTTATGGAAAAGGTTGTGGAGTATCAAAAGAAGTAGGTTATCCTGACCTACTTTTCATAGTCGACTGATTATCACAGAAAATGTTTGTCCAGGTCATAGTTTCAAGACTTTCACATATGGTCACCAAGCTTGGTATGTGGATGCATCTTAGGGAGAAGGTGTGCACAGTATGAAAAGTAGGTCATGCTGACCTACTTTTCATAGTCGACTGAATATCACAGAAAATGTTTCTCCGGGCCATAGTTTCAAGACTTTTTCACATATGGTCACCAAACTTGGTATTGATTATTACAGAAAATATCTCTGTTCATTTTGAACATAGTTTTTATATGTATTTTTCATATGGTGCCAAGCAAAGTCTAAGTGTGTTTATATAGAGAAACTTAGATTTTGCTTTTATTAAGCTATCCGTAACAAATTGTTCATTAGGGCAAATCCAGCCAGACCAAAAGAATGATGGTGCACCGAATCATTCCTACTCCCCAAATTGTGGATTGAACATCATTATCCCAAACCAACAATATTTTAAGGATGGCCTAATATGGTGATATCTCATTGACAATTTAATTTCTAGCTAAAAAGTTTAAACTCTGTTAAACTTTGTTCACTGAAAAAATTTGTTCTATTTTGCTATTAGAATTTCTGGTTATATGTTTGTTAAATAAATTAATTTCACATAGATTTGTCCTGCTGAAAATAATCATTGTTTATGAGATATCACCTTGCATGACGTGTCGTTTCTCTGTGTCAGCCACAGTTCCAAACCTTTCCCTGAAGCGTATGCCTTCGGGGTTATCCATTCAGTTTCTCTGCAGAGTATTCCTTCGGGGAGCATACATCAATTTATTGATTTGCCTTGTTTTTCCTGGGAATCCGTCTCCTTTAAGGTCGGTGGTTAAGATAAAGGCCAAACCCAAGGCCACGGCGGATTTGGCCATCTTGAAAAAATTGTTTTATCAATGGAATGTCTCCAAAAACAAGTTAGCAATATTGACTCATCTATTGACAGCAGGATCAATAAAATTATCCTGGACTAGTCAGTTTCCAATGCTTCATCTCTTGACATAGTTGATCTTGAAGCGTTGGAACTGTCTGTTCCAAGGAAATGCCTGTTCTCTAAGTCTAGCAAATTACAGCTCACTGATTTGCATTGTTTCAGGGGTACCACAAAGAGTGGAAAGAACAAAAGCAGGAAGACTCGGGTTTCGCCTCGTTCACCGCTCGTTCAGAAGCTAGTCATATCGCTCCAGGATTCTTCTTCATCTTCAGTCAACATTCTGCATCCTGCGCCCATGAGGCCCGAGTTCGGTATATCCTCTCTCGGGCTCGAGCGGGTCATAAGTCGGTCCTGTTGGTCACCTATCACTACTACTTCTTCACTGGCTGGGTGGAAGGAGTTCCCGACCAGAGTGGTCTGCAGGCGATCTCACATCCGTTGTCTTCTACAAAGCCAGTTTCATCATCTTATATTTTACTCCGGCTAGACTTCCGGCTCCAGGCCCAGGTTTTTCCCCGGCCCCGGGTGTGGATGTTGACCGGCTTAGGGTGCCAATTTCATCCTTGGGGCTGGACCCAAGTTTTTGTCTGCGTCCGGCCATTAGGGAGGCTTCGGGTTCAGAGTTTGTGCCGGTTCCGGCCCCGTGTCCGGGTTTTTTCCTGGCCCTGGGTCGGGATGGCGGCCGGCTTAGGTTACCGATTTCATCCTTGGGTCTGGACCCAGAATTTTGTCTGTGTCTAGCCGCTAGGGATACTTTGGGTGCTGATTTCTTGCCGACTCCGGCCCCGCCCCCGGGTTTTCTCCCGGTTCTGGGTCCTCTCCTCTCCGGTGTGTCAGAATTAAATTTGAATTTTTCTTCTAATTTTGGTCAATCCTCATGTGAGCTTTCACATGTATCCCCGGTCCCGGGGCCAAGTTGGGCTCCGGAGTCGGGTTCAGCTCTAAATTCTCAATCATCCTCTATTTTCTTGTCAAAGGATTTTTCTGAACAGTCTTCGATTCCTCTATGATTCTATTACTAATACCAGAGAGGGTCCGGGTTTAGTAGATCCATGCCCGGGTCCCCTAGGGGACCTGGGTCTGTCTAGATCTCATCTTTCTCCCAGTAGTTTACAGTCTAATTCTCAGTATTCTTCTCACGATGCTAATTCTGATGCTGTTAAGCATATCTCAGTCATTAGTTAATCTCTGTTGGATAGTTCTAGATCGGATTTCACTAATTATTCATCTAGTGATCATTTCTCATTACCTCATTCTAGATCCTTTATAGGTGATTCTTCTAGTTCTCAGAATCCCTCATACTCTTCAGATCCTATGTCCCAGGATAATACTTCCCAGGACTAGGTAAGTTATTATCTTAATGAATCTTTAGTGAATGAAATTACTTCTATTGGCTTGTCAAGTAAAGATTTTTCCTTGTCAAACGACAGTTCAGGGAATTTTATCATCACTGCTTTTAAAAGCGCTATTGATTTCCTTCCGTCCTTTGAATCTAGTTTGGTCCCTAGGAGTATCCTTCGACATTCTCATTCTAATGTTAAGATTGTGAATTCCTCATCATCTTCATCCATTCATCCTTCTTTAGTATCGGATATCTTGTCTAGCGATGTTGAAGTTTCCTCCATTGTTGATGATTCTCAGGATTCTATCCCATCTCAGGATTCTATTATTAAGACTTCTCAAGATACCTTTCATGGGAGACCCTCTGATTCCACGTTTCTAATTCTTAGGGCTGCTGAGAATGACTGGTCTAGTACTCACCAATGGGTATCAGATCCTCTCCACATTGAATTACAGCCTGAACATACTAACTATACATCATATGAATCTCCTCTGGTCTCGGAAGACAATATTTCTTTCACTCGTGTTCTTCCGATTAATAATTTTTCAGCGGATATTTTAGATCATTTTTCTCAGCAGGCTTGCTTTTCTGATTTCTCCCTGGTTCCTCCAGATTTAGCTTCTTCTATTAGAGTGCCTCTTTCTGATTTTGATGCTACTATTAGATCTAGGTCTCTGTTTGGCGACGCTTGGGATCATCTTATTAAAGATACGGGTAGATCTCCTGTTTCGGATCCAGCCATGATTGGATCTTTAGAACAATCGGCTAAACTCAGATTTAAGCTGTCAAATTTTTCGGCTCTTCTCTCAGAAGCTATTTTTAAGATTTCCTCTTGAGGCGAATCTATTCCTCAGTTGGCCTTGGCGTGTCTGGCAGACATTTCTAGATTTAACCTTAATTTGAATGCTAAATTAGTTGGTTTTGTCAACAACTATCATAGGAAGAGAGCACTTGGTTCTTTAGCTATTTCTCAGAAGCGTAAAGACTCTTATTTCCACATCCTGTTTTGGTAAGGAGTTGTTTGGCACTGAATCTACTAGTCTCATCATGAAGGAGGTGGATAGGCTCAAGAGTATTCACAAGATCTCTTCTAAAGTTGGTCTTCCTCAGGTTTCTAGGAAACGTTCCTTCACTCCGGTTCTTTTCCTCCCTCATCTCCTAAGAAGTTACTTCGTTCTGATCTTCAAACATCTTTTTCTTATCAGATTTTTGTGAATTCCAATAGATCTTTTACTAGATCTAGATCTCCTCCTAGGCTTTCCTCTCGGGGTCGTTCTCCTTGTAAGTCTCCTCCTCAACGTAGGTCTCCTATTCAGGATAAATATTCGGATGTGGTTTCCAATAGGTCCAGAGTGCAGATTCCATTTAGAAAGCAGTCTAGAGGTCCTTGTAAATCGGGTGGTCGGTTTCATCCTAGTTTTTAATGTCATAAGTTCAGATGGCCCTTTTTTAACTTTTCCAGTAGATTTAGATTTTCAGTCCCCCACTATTTCAAGCTTTCCAAGCATCCCAGTAGGCAATCTTCTACGATCAATACTCCCCATTCTATTACTTCTGATACAAGCTATCTCCGTTTGCCATGAAGCTCATTCTTGTTTGCATAGCACCAAGAGCTACATGCCTTTTTGCAGTTGGAAGTGCCTTGGCTTTTCTTATAGTTTCTAAGTCATTTTTCTGTGATAGTGATAGCTTTGTGTTCGCCCTCTAAGGATTATTTGGATTACCATGGAAGGAGCCGATGATATCCAGGTTGTATAATTCCATGTTATTCCATAGTTAAAAGACTTAGGTCTTCAAAATTTTGTCTGTGTCGCATGTTCCAATTTCTGACCCCGAATCTGGGACGTGTGTTAACAACGAAATATGCCAGATTGGTCACCTTCCTTTAACCCCAACAGGCGATCGGCAGATATGAAATAAGGTGTTGGCTATATAGTGTTTTAACATGAAAATCGGCTGACGTCGTTCTCCGTATGATCCGAGCGGATGACGTCACACCCGAGTTATCTCAGATTTTTATGTGAAGAAAATGTTTCATTAATTCACACATCTGATTCTGGGTGCTCCATACTGTATTGATACCAGAAAAACTTTGGAATTTTCAAGTTTTGCGTGTTGTCACGATCTGTTTGCAATGATCAGTGGTTTCAAAATTCTTGATTTAGATGTGTGGTCTGCGGTTTTACCGTGTTCTACAGCAGTTTGTTTCATTTTGTTGTTTCTTCACATATCGTTTTGGCCTTCGTTAGGAGTATAATTTCTATTCATTAGTAAATATACCCCGAATGCTATGCGATATGGTTCCTGGTTCCGTGTATACATCCTTCAGGATCAGTATGGGTGTATGTTGCCTGCTTGATTTTTGTCATCATAATCAGTGCAATCTTTGCTGTAACATTGTGGGGTGGGGTGGGGTGCTGAAGGGTTAACATTAATTTATGATCAAATTATTTGAAATTTATTTGTCTGCCTTCCATTCCTGTTTCGTTCCACCTGTTTGTGCTTATTTATAAGCCAGCCCCAGCGTCATGTGACGAGTGCCATAAGTTCGTAATGGTTCTTTTCAAGGACCATGTCTGCTTTAGATGTACAAATTGTAATCTTGATAGTAGGTGTAATATTTGTGCAGTGTGATCGTCCGATATGATGGTCAAGTTCCTTGCCCAGAAGGACTTGGCAGGGTCTGACGCGGGGTCAGGCGGTCCGAAAGTAAATCGTGGAGCGTCCGTTTTGGCCCCTGGGAGCGCTCCACGTCTACAACCAGAGATTGCGGAGATGGTAGGCTTGCGCAGTTTTTCGATTTAATCGTGAAGTTCGATTTATTTTTAAAATCGCAATCTTTACGATGTAATTGAGGAAAAATCGGAAAATCGTCAAAAATTTCATGTTTTTAAAAAATCTGAAGTGTGTACTTTTCCCTCCCATTTTATCAGTACATGAGTACAATTATAATCGATTCACGCCTGTGTTCATTGTGTTTATATCCCGCCGTGCCGAATAATTACTGATCACAACACAAAACGCGACAATAAACAAGCTAACAATAGCAAGGTAACACCTTTGTCATTGAGAAAACCAGCTAGTTACTCCGTCAAATCGCCATATAATTTCTTTCTTTCGCTGCAGACCCTGAGTCTGTTGTGAAATGCCAAGTATATACTTAGTTGCAGAGTGTTAGGCAATCAGTGAACATAATTCTTTTTAATTCTAGGGTTAGCAATTTCAGGCGGTGTAAGAATTTTTCCTTTTTGATTCGGTTGTCATGTCAAATTATAAAAAATAAAGCAACAGCATTCCAGGTTGTTTGATTTTGAACTGTGCGTTCTGTTGATTACTCTTAAATGTAAATCGTACATTCTAAAAGCAACTATAAACTGCTCTATAGGACGAGTTTATGCCGTTACACTCGTACCTACTCAAAGCTCCCGCCCTAAGTGTGTGTGTTGCCCAGTATCTCCCCGGGTACTAATATTAACGTCTTCGTGTTACTCCGATAATGACCTAAACTTGTCCTATAAAGGGAGGCTATAAGTGGAAGCTGATACATCATGTAATTTATATTTTTTCTCGGCGACATTTTATCTCAAATTTTGATGAAATAAATAATGTTTATTAAACTATACGCAATATTTAGGCGGTCCCATTAATAATTTCACTCCCGCGATGATGTATATAAGGTATACATTAAGCATAGATGTAGGATAGTAAGAATTCGGCGCATGAAAATGTGTTCTAATTTCGTGCTATTTTTGTATCATTTATTTAAAATTTTTCTAGAAACAGGTCACGTTACCCCGGTTTATACTTTTGGGAATTTGGACCTACGATTTAATCGAAAACCTCGATTTTTAAAATTAAATCAGTCGCGATGTTTCAAAGCAAAAATTGCGCAAGCCTAGGACATGGCACCTCTGGCATGGTTTGGACCTGCTATGCAAGGCTTCTTGCATAGCGTCCTTCCCACGCTGGTGTCGTCCCTGCTACCAAAAGTTGCACGGCAGTCGCTTCCCGTGCTTGGTACAGACCCTGTCCATGGACAGGGTTCTGGACTGGCCACCGAGGGAGCCGTCTCATACGGCTCCCTGGCAGTCCCGTCGGGCTCCGGCCTGATGGGTTCTGTCTCTGCGCCCACCTCCGGGTGGTCAAGTAGCGGTGGCCGGTCCATCAGGCATGGGAGCCGTCCGCCGCCGTCCCAGTGCTTCCTCGTCTGGTGACGACGCTTCTGAGTCAGAAGACGAGGAGGCCGAGTAGGAGAGATTGCTGCGGCCTGAGATGCCGCGGGTGGAGAGCATGGAGGTCGACTCCGTCCGGGACGGAACCGTCCTCCATCTGTCTGGCTTGGCGCAAGCCAGGACAGCAGCTCTGCCCGTGGTTGAGGCCACTCCGGTACCAGGCACCGGTTACATGATGGTTGGTTTGCTGCCAAGCAACACGGTGACGGGTGTGGCTGAGCAGGCGTGGTATACACCTATCTCGCCTGGTCCAGCGGTCAGGCATGGGGTGCTGTTGGCGCCTGTGCTTGGCCATGGTTCCTCAACCGTAACGGGTCCGCGAGGCGGTTTCTTCAGATGATGGTCTCCATGGAGCATTTTCGTGCGGGCCTACTCCATGGGGTGGCGGCAGCACCGTACGGTACCAGAGTTCCTGGCGTTTCATCAATAGCTCCTAGATGGGAGGCCGTTGCTGGTAGGCCTGTGAGCACGTCATCGGGTGACGTGTTCACGGGAGTTTCCTCTTCGGAGACAGACTGGTCGGAGGCTCTGGTTTAGCTAGCCAGGGTGGACCCGTCAGTGGTTTCAACCACGGCCAAAGAGGATGCACCCCGTCCATCGGTAGCATCGATTAGGACGTGATTTTGCCCGCAGCCCGGACCCAGTCTATTGGACTGGATCCAAGGTTTATGGAGTTGTTGGATGCTATTTATAGCAAACAGCTTCTGACCAAGGGCCAGCTCCCTGCGACCTCCAGGGAGGTGTGGGCAAGGTGCCGTATTACCTGTGCGGAATATGACAAATATGGTGTACTAGCGGTCACTGACGATGATCGCTGAGTGCTGGGAGTCCAGAGTGCTGGAGCGGGTGGCCCCGCCCCGGCACTGGTGGACAAGTCCCAGGTGCACCATGATGAAGTCCTGTCCCTATGTGATGAGGGGTTGAGGGCAGCAATGAGTGCTGTCAATCACTCTTATCGCCTTCTTCAGTCGGTGTGGGCTGAGGCGGGGGCAGGCCACCTGTGGTGCTATCATGCATGAATGATGGCCTGGTGCTGTCTATGGACGCATTGGCAAGGGTGGAGCCACGAGTGACAAAGTCTAGAAGGCAGATGGTCCTTGACCATATGCGTCCGGCTACGGCTGTTAGGGAGCGTCTTCTTGGGATGGCCCTTACTGGCCCTAGCATCTTTGGTGGCCAGGCGCAGGCCATCTTAGAAGACACTGCCAGCATCGCGCAGAATCGGTTAGCGGTGAATCTGCAGCTGGGACTAGTGCGACAGGCACACGCACTAGGGTCTGTAGCCAAGCCGCTAACTGGACAACCTTCTAAGAAGCAGAAGAAGCACAAAAGCAAGGCGAAAGCCAAGCCTAGTGCTGCTTCTGTTTCTACTGGGTCTTTTCAGCCGCCTCTGGCGAAGAAGGCCAAGAAGGTTGTGGAGGCTCCTACCCACCCCAATGTTTCCACCAACCGCCCGAGATGTGGGAAGGGTACGGGTAAGTCCTCAAAGGGCAGTAAGAAGGGAGCGGATCATACCTGAGGGTGCAAGGGCTCCCTTCATATCTGCTTGGACCGCACCTGTGCGACGGGAACAGCGGTGCCAGTTAGACCGGTCAAGCCAAGACCAAAATGGTTCTCTCTCTCTCTTCAAGAGAGGGGGAGGCGGGTGTTCCGGATCGCGAGCCAGACACCCGCATTAGGCGTCTCTAACCCAAGCTCCACCCACACCTCTCGTGTTAGGATCGATCGACCCCTGAACTACCTGACTATCAATTTCCAGAAAACTATACATGTAAGATGTTGAATATTTTAAAACTAATTTGACTGGATGCTGTTGCTGACAGCGCCCAGTCAAATTAGTTTCAAAATATTCAACAGCATGTTTATTAAATAGTAACTTTAGACATTCAATTCGTACAACAATGCTTAGTCTGTCACCAATTATGCATTTGTGATGAACTTATCTACGTCATTCATGACCATTCATGATGTCATTGATTATGGTGTCATCCTACACCTCTCATAATTGATTATGGCATTATATGATAGATGGATAAACTGGAAAAATCTTATGATCAGGTGTATGATATGTAACATGGTGTACAATATAATTTGTGTATATATTTTCAGAATGATATTCTGCTGTCAATGGTCGAGATAAAAGATCTGTTAGGAAATATCCGCTATATATACCACTATGGAGCTGCCAATACTGCACAAACATTGCGTCAATTGTTTCAACAAGCACTGCAATATCACTGATGTTGTTTTCGATCAAGCAACCAGTTGTCGAATGGTATCCTGTAATCAGTTTGCTTGTCCATCACGTTTTCATGAATGTAAATTGCAAGATCATTTACTTTGGTGTCCATGCAAGAAGGTACCATGTATAAACCAAGTGAACGGTTGTCCATGGATTATACCTCGATGGAAACTTGGGGTTCACCTTGAAGTATGTCCTGCAAGTGTAATAAGATGTTCTAGTGAATGGAATCGTTGGCCAATGCATTCATCAGATGTGAAATCTAAAGTATCGGTACCGCTGAACAATCCGCGAATCAGATGTGCGCAACTAGATGTTGCTCTAGCTATGCGCGATCAGCGTATGCTGATAGATTCTATGAAAGTACCCGTGAAAATACGCAATACATTACGTAATGCACTAACTCAACGCTTTCCAGCAGTTCCTATAACAAATTATAGAGCCAGTTCTGCAGAGTCAGATTATGCGGCTTCAAGAGAAACATCTTCTACTTTTTCAGACGATGAGGCGCCATGGAATCCGTCCAAAACACCACCTGGTTTACAAAGCAGTGTCTGTAGTAAATTAATCAAAGCAACTAAACAGGTAACAGTTGCTTCCGCTTTAGACGCATTAGATGATTCATCAACATATATTCATATGAACAGTCCGTTATCAGAAATAATAGAATGTAGGGAGAATGACAATAGTCATCAAAATGTTTCTAAATCTGACCTGGACGTGTGCTTCACTGATGGCTATAATATGTTTTCAAGTGCCTTAGTGGAGAGGAAAGGGGAGTTAGTAAGTAACAGTGATACAAACATTCAATTACAAACCCAACAGAGTCTTTCATCTGGTGTATATCTTCCCGCCCAGGTTATGAAACATTATGTTTCTAATCTGACTAATGAAGAGAAGTTGGTGTCAGATCCTGAAACCGATTCATATTCCACACAATTAGAACAGGGCGTGTGTGAAACGAACCTTGACTATGCTTCTGAGGGTGTTAATGATGTGAGTAAGCTTCTATGTCTAGACAAACCGGTCTACCTCAATGAGATGCTGGGTGTTGATCTAACAATAGAATCAATTGCACGCTACCAGGCCAAGCCCAGCTCCATGTACACCTTTCTCTGTGCACAAGATTTCCGCCGTGATGAATATTCATGGCATGTTAAAAATGTTCATGATGATATTCATTGTCGTCTCAATGGCTGGCTTGAACAGAGATGTCCATTATCGTGTTACGGGTGTACATTTTCATTTCGCCACTTACATCCTGGTTATTCTGGATCAGAGATTATCCATAGCACACTGCTTGAAAGTTATGGCCTAAAGCCTTCACTAAAATCAGGTGATGAGGGGAGTCTTTCTACCAGTACTGATGCAGACATAGTGCATCTACTGAAACAGAACAAACTAGTGAGAGAAATAACGCCGGAAATATCAACGTCTTACAAATTTGACTCCGAGATTAAAATCCAACCCCACTACTCAGTTCTGCCAAACAGTTGTGAGTCTACGCCATATCTGGCATCGTCAAATATGGATATTTTGTCAGCATTGCCTGTACATGTTATGCGTAACATTGCTCGCTGTCTGGATGGTTTCAGTCTGTGCAATTTAGCGATGACAACTAAGTTCCTGCGTGAGATCTGTTGCAGTCTGTTGGAAGAGCGAGGCATTGTGGTGCAGATCTGGGAAAGATGCCGCAGTGTGGACAAAGTTTCCTGGGTGGTTGCATATACGGTAAATTTAAAGTCTACATGTGAATTGTTACCTGGCACAATGTTGATTTGGTCATTATCCATGGTCATTCAACAATAGTGGCATACTTCATCATCCCATCCCCCCTTGCTAAGGTCATGGGTACATGTAGGTTGGCCATGAGGCTAGATAAATGCATATTATTTTTTGTGTATGTCTATGTCCATGCAGATAGGTCTTTGGCTTTCATGCTATAAATTAGATTCTATGTAGATTGATGAAACTTTATCCAGGTTATGTGTGTGTGTGTGTGCGAGCGTGTGTGCATGCGAGCGTGTGTGCAGATTCTTCTTTCTTCGCACTATGCATTATCTTCTGATTCTAAGTACAGTACATTGATGTAACTTCCTGGGTAGGTTGGCTAGAAATGTCAAGGATATTATTTTTATGCGTCCATTGTAAGTATAAATTATCATTTATGTGCTGGTGTATTGTGTCTGTCTGTCCATCCATCCATGTTTTATCAAAATCGTTATCCGTCCATATTTCTGAGTTACCTCCCTGAAAAGCTTAAAATGTGTAAAATTTCTTGTCCAGGCCAGATCTCAAAGATTTTTAAATACACTTTTGAAGTTTTTTCAGTGGACATATTATGTGGAAATGAAGTGTCATGATTTTGCTTGGGCGAGAGCCATCCATGGTTTTCTCCCCTGAAAAGCTTACAATTCGTCAAAATTTCTTGAATATTCAGATCTATGAAACTCATAATCAATTGTATCACAGGTAGGCTGATGTCACAATCAAAATATGTTATGAATGGCGTATCTAAGTCTGTCATGGACTCTTAACCCTTAGCACTCTGATGTCAAAATGTAAAATTTTCAGATTAAATTAAAAGGTAAACTGGTGTTCATTTTAAAACGAATTTGTTGGAAAATGGTGCTGTCCTAGACAGCAACATCGTCCACCAAAATTGTTTAAAAAATTAATGTGTACACCAGCTTTTTTGCTACTGGCACCGCAAACAGATAGAATGTTGACATGAGAGTGGTAAGGGTTAATAGTCTGTCAAGTTGTACGAATTGTCTATCTTTACTATTTAATAAAAATTCTGTTGAATATTTTGAAACTAATTTGACTGAGTGTTGTTGCTGACCATGGCTATTTGCAGGTTAGCTGTAAAGTTACCATG
Organism: Chaetoderma sp. LZ-2023a; assembly: GCA_034401795.1. NCBI lineage: Eukaryota > Metazoa > Mollusca > Caudofoveata > Chaetodermatida > Chaetodermatidae > Chaetoderma > Chaetoderma sp. LZ-2023a. The sequence goes on from CM067374.1 coordinate 130,148,368, forward strand.
AAATTGGGATTCGTGGAATTCCGAATTCAAAGTGTATAAATCGATCCCAACATGCGCAAATTCAATCCTCTGCTGAGGCAGGACCCTTGCACCATTTAGCGCTATAAAATTTGCAATGTCCCATCATGACCTTCACACATGGGTCAATGGCCCACAGGATTTAAGGCCATAGCTATCTTCCATATAGTAATAGACCCATCATTTGACCAAATGACCCATGTCTTCTTGAGGGAATGTGAGCCCACTAAGCAACTGGCTCGGCAGAACCGTGTGCCAAAGCATGGGCAGAGCTTAGCTAGAGATGGGTGGCGAATAGCTAAAAGTTGATTCATCCACCATTTTGTCCATGAAGGCCTACCATAGTAGTAACCTTCTAAGGGTCAAGATCGGTTAAGAAAACTGACTTGCTTAATGGCGGTTCTCAAGGCAGCCATTCCAGTGGTAATATTAAGGAAATAGCCTTCTTGTCCTTTACCCCTTAGGCCTACCACTCTGATGTAAAATAAATTTTCAAACTAAATTACAAGATGAACTGGGACCAAAATAAGTTTCGTTTTCCTGTAAACTTCCTGGGTGAAACCTTTTGTTATTTTCAGCCGGCCGGGAAACATCCATACATTTGTCAAACAATACAAATTACAATGTTTTTAGTGCCATTTGTATGCAATGTGAATCCCTTTTGCTAATTGTGTAATGAAAAACATGACAAATTTGGCAATTACAATCATACGTGTATGACATCTAGTCTTAGAAAACAAATATTTATGACCGTTTTCAAATAAATTAATAATTAAAAAAAAAATTTTCCTCTGTCCCTAACGACAATGACTGGTCTTTATTTCCCACCTGGTTTGCAGGAAACAAAATCTTTTTTAGCTCACCTGGCCTGAAAGAAAATGTTTCATTAATTCGCGCATCTGATTCTGGGTGCTGCGTACTTTATTTGTACCAGAAAACCTTTGGAATTTTCAAGTTTTGCATGTTATCACGATCTGTTTGCAATGATCGGTGGTTTCAAAATTCTTGATTTAGATGTGTGGTCTGCGGTTTTACCGTGTGCTACAGCAGTGTGTTTACATTTTGTTGTTTCTTCACATATTTGTTTTGGCCTTCGTTAGGAGTATAATTTAAATTGATTAGTAAATATACCCCGAATGCTATGCGATATGATTCCTGGTTCCGTTATACATCCTTGAGGATCAGTTTATGGGTGTATTATTGCCCGCTTCGTTCTTGTCGTCATAATCAATGCGATCTTTGCTGTAAAGTTGTGAGGTGGGGTGTGGGAGGGTTAACATTTAATATATGATCAAATTATTTGAAAATTAATTGTCTGTCTTCCATTCCTGTTTCGTTCTGCTTGCTTATTGTAGGTTTGTGCTTATTTATAGGCCGAGCCAGCCCCGCCCGCCATCATGTGACGAGTGCCATAAATTCGTGAGGGTTCTATTCAAGGACCATGTCTGTTTCCGTTGTACCAAATGTAATCTTGACAGTATAGGTGTAACGTTTGTGCAGTGTGGGTGTCCGACATGATGGTCAAGTTCCTTGCCCAGAAGGACTTGGAAGGGTCCAAAAGCAAATCGTGGAGCGTCCGTTTCGGCCCTTGGGGGTGTTCCACATCCGCAACCGGAGGTTGCGGAAATGGCACCGCCGGCGTAGTTTGGTCCTGCTATGCAAGGCTTCTTGCATAGCGTTCTGCCTACGCTGGTGTCGTCCCTGCTTCCAAAAGTTGTAGGGCAGTCTCTTCCCGTGCTTGGTTCGGACCCTGTCCTTGGACAGGGTTCTGGACTGGCCACCGAGGGAGCTGTCTCGTACGTCTCCCTCGCAGTCCTGTCGGGCTCCGGCCTGATGGGCTCTGTCTCTATGCGGCCACCTCCGGGTGGTCCAGTAGTGGTGGCCGGTCTGTCAGGCATGTGGGGTCTGAAGACGAGGAGGCAGAGGAGGAGAGATTGCTGCGGCCTGAGATGCTGCGGGTGGAGAGCATGGAGGTCAATTCCATCCTGGACGGAACCGTCCTCCATCTATCTGGCTTGGTTGTTGAGGCCACGCCGGTACTGGGCACCGGTCCCGTGATGGTTGGTTTGCCGCCAACGGGTGTGGCTGGCCAGGCGTGGTACTCACCTATCTCGCCTGGTCCGGCAATTAGGCATGGGGTGCCGTTGGCGCCCGTGTTTGGCCACAGTTCTTCAACCGTTACGGGACCACACAGTTTTCCGTGCGGGCCTACTCCATGGACTGGTGTTTTTCATGGGGTGGCGGCAGACCTGTACTGTACCGGAGTTCCTGGCATATCAGCAATGGCTCCTAGCCGGGAGGCCGTTACTGGTAGGGCCATGAACACATCAACGGGTGGCGTGTTCACGGGAGTGTCCTCCTCAGAGACAGACTGGTCAGAAGCTCTGGCTTGGCTAGCCAGGGTAGACCCATCTGTGGTTTCAACCACGGCCGAGGAGGATGCACCCCGTCCATCAGTGGCATCGATTAGGACAGGGATCTTGCCCGGATCCAGTCTATTGGACTGGATCCAAGGTTTATGGAGTTATTGGATACTATTTATAGCAAAAAACTCCTGACCAAGGGCCAGCTTCCTGCGGCCTCCAGGGAGGTGCGGGTGAGGTGTCGTATCCCACGGGGGGAATATGACAGATATGGTGTTGTTCCAACGGTCACCGAGGATGACCGCTGCATGCTGGGTGTCCAGAGTGCTGGAGCGGGTGGCGCCGCCCTGGCGCTGGTGGACAAGTCTCAGGTACACCATGACGAAGTCCTGTCCCTATGCGATGAGGGGGTGAGGGCAGCAATGAGTGCTGTCAATCATTCTTATCGCCTTCTTCAGTCTGTGTGGGCTGAAGCAGGGGCAGGCCACCCTGTGCCACCTGTGGCGCTTTCATGTGTCAATGGCAGCCTGGTGCTGTCTATGGACGCATTGGCAAGGGTGCAAGCGCGAGTGACGAAGTCTAGGAGGCAGATGGTCCTTGACCATATGCGTCAAGCTACTGCCGTTAGGGAGCGTCTTCTTGGGATGCCCCTTGCTGGCCCTAGCATCTTTGGTGGCCAAGCACGGGCCATCTTAGAAGACACTGCCAACATCGCGCAGGATTGGTTGGCGGTTAATCTACAGCTGGGCCTAGTGCGTCAAGTGCACGCACTAGGGGCTGTAGCCAAGCCGCTAACCGGACAACCTTCTAAGAAGCAGAAGCACAAAAGCAAGGTGAAAGCTACGCCTAGTTCTACTTCTACTTCTACTGGGTCTTTTCAGCCGCCTCCGGCGAAGAAGACCAAGAAGGTTGTGGAGGCCCCTACCCTCCCCAATGTTGCTCCTGATCGCCCTAAAGGCAGGACGGGTAAGTACTCAAAGGGTGGAAAGAAGGGAGCGGATCGTACCTGAGGGTACAAGGGCTCCCTTCGTATCTGCCTGGACCGCACCTGTGCAACAGGAACAGCGGTGCCAGTTAGACCGGCCAAGCCAAGACCAAAATGGTTCTCACTCTCTCTCGTCAAGGGGGGGGGGAAGGGAGCGGATCGCGAGCCAAACACCCGCATTAGGCGTCGATGCGTCTATAGTGGGTGGAAGGTCCATGCGTTTCGTCGAGGCTTGGCGAGGTGTGACGTCAGACAGTCTGGTCCTGGGATGGTTATCTCAGGTGTACATGTTGGAGTGGTGGGATTTTCCACCACATTATCTGTCTTTGGCACCTGTCTGAACACCCGTACCAAGGGAACCAGACAAGTTAGAAGCCATTCAAAACGAAGTGTCAGGTTTGCTTCTGAAGGGAGCAATACAACCAGCAAACCGGAACACTCCAGGCTTCTATTCAAACATGTTCCTTGTCCCCAAGAGCACAGGGGTATGGAGACCCGTACTCAATCTCAGGCCATTAAATTGGTTTATCCATACGCCTCGGTTTCAGATGGAAACTCCGAGGTCGGTAATGGCAGGATTGAGGAAGGGAATGTGGTGTGTATCGATCGATCTGAAAGATGCATATTTCCACATTCCGATGAACAGGATTTGTCACAGGTTTCTGAGATTTGCGTTTCAGAATCAAGTGTGGGGGTTTGTAGTCCTCCCATTTGGCCTGTCGACAGCTCCACAGGTTTTCACCAGAGTGGTCCTTGCGGTGACAGCGTTTCTCAGAAAAGAGAACGTGGCGCTTCACACCTACATAGACACATCAGTCAGGTTAGAGGTGGATACTGCTCTGACTCTGAAGTTACTTTCCGATCGAGGCTGGATAGTCAACAAGGAGAAATCCGAGTTGACACCCACTCAACAGTTCGTTTATTTAGGGATGCGATTTGATCTCGAGGAGGGCAGGGTTTACCCATCAGAGCCCAGAGTGGTGTCTTTTAGTCATCCTCAAGAGTTTTCGATTGGGAAACCACATTCAGGCGAGGCGGTTTCTTCAGATGCTGGACATGATGGTCTCCATGGAGTAGGTAATCCCGTACGCTGCTCAGATGCGAAGACCTATCCAGTTGTATCTGATGTCTCTGTGGAAACAGAGAACAGAACCCCTGTCAAAGCTGGTGCCAGTTTTGGAGCCAATAATGTTGCATCTTGTATGGTGGAAAAAGCGTCAGAATCTCCTAGTAGGGGTTTCGCTGCACCTACATGTACCCCACCCCCAGCTGTCCGTGTACACGGATGCATCGCTGGAGGGATGGGGGCCTGCCTGGGAGAACACCAGGTCTCGGGCACATGGACTCTCCAAGAGAGCCAGCTGCATATCAATCTGTTGGAAATGATGGCAGTGGAACTGGCATTGGAAAAGTTTCTTCCAAAAGTCAGGGGCAAGGCGATAATGATACGGTCGGACAACTCTACAGTAGTATCATACATAAATCACCAAGGCGGGACCAAGTCACCCACACTATGTATGAAAGTGTGGCACTTGATTCAATGGTGCAGGAATTACTCGGTTGTTTTGAAAGCAGCTCACATTCCTGGGCGATTGAACATTCTGGCGGAGGCTTTGTCTCGGAGACAGAGAATTCTGCCAACAGAATGGTCTCTCAACCCTCCAGTTCTTCACAGGATCTTCGAGCATTGTGGCAAACCCAACGTGGACTTGTTCGCCACAAAGGAAAATGCTCAAATCATGATTTATGTCTCGCCGATTCCAGATCCAAATGCTGTCGATACAGACGCTCCGGCAATAAGCTGGAGAGGGATGCACGCTTACGCGTACCCACCCACCATTCTTCTGCCGAAGATATTGGTGAAGATCAGGGAGGAACCGTGCCTGGTCCTGCTAATAGCGCCATTTTGGCCCAGCAGGGCGTATTTCACAGATCTTCTAGATCTGCTGGTGGACAATCCAGTGCAGTAACCCAAGATTCCGAACATAATCTCCCAGGCCAAGGGACGCTTCCTGCACGAGCGTCCCGAAATGTTCAAATTGACTGCGTGAATGTTATCAAACAACGTTCCACGTCGGAAGGCTTTTCTCGACAAGCTGCTAATTTCATCGCAGCTGCGAGAAGGAGGTCAACCTTCAAGTCATATAACAACAAGGTTAACAGATTTGCAGAGTGGTGTGAAGGAAAGGGTATTGATACCTTTCAATTCCCTATTCAGCAAATAGCAGACTTTCTCTGTGAGCTGTTCTTTTCAGGACTAGCTCCTGTCACAATTGCTGGATACAAGTCAGCTTTGGCATCATTTATCCCTTGTCTAGCCAACAGGGATAGTCCAGAGGTGGCCCAGTTGAATGTGATGGTGAAGGGAATGAGCAATTTCCGACTGAGACAACCGGTAGTCATTCCAGCCTGCAGTCTATCTTTAGTGCTTAATGTACTGGCCAAGCACCCTTTTGAACCATTGCATTCGGCTAGTCTAAAGCATTTGACTCTAAAGGCGGTTTTTCTTTTGGCAACTTCCTCAGCTAGAAGGTGCAGTGAGATCCATGCACTTTCTGCAGAGAGGGACCAATTTATTGTCTCCGGAGAGGGTCTGCGTCTACTGTCAAGAGCAGAGTTTATGTCAAAGAATCAATCTTTGAGATATCCCGGCAAACAGATCATTATACCGAAACTAACTAGGTTTGATCGTGATGCCAGTGTCTGGTGCCCAGTCTGTGCTTTGACTAAGTACAAAAGACAGACAGACTCGTTATGGTCGAATGATAGACATCTGTGGATCTGCCATAAGAAGCCATATGGAGCTGCATCCATGGATTCTATCTCTCGTTGGGTAGTCGAATGCATTCAGACTACCCATGAGATTGCGACTGGGCACCAGATGCAATGCACAAGGGCACACGATGTTAGAGGAATAGCCGCCTCGACCGCCCTTTACAATGGTGTTCCGTTAGAGGACATCATGGCTCTTGCACAATGGCATTGTGAGTCCTCTTTCACAGGTTACTGTGTGAGGGATGTGTCAGACTCCGCCAATCCACTCGCTTTAGCTGTTTTGAAACGATAGTTATACGACCACACTGCTCTTCTCCCTATATGACTTACTTGTTATGCTTGTAATGAAGTGAATGCTCTCCAATGCCTGAGAATGGACCTTTCCAGTTTTAGCTATGCTCCACCCATCTCTATCTAATCTCCACCCACACCTCACTCGTGTTGTGATCGATTAATTGATCTCTGAACTCCCTGACTATCAATTTCAAGAAAACTACAGGTAAGCTGTTGAATATTTTGAAACTAATTTGACTGGGTGTTGTTGGCAGCAACAGTGCCCAGTCATATTAGTTTCAAAATATTCAACAGAATGTTTATTAAATAGCAAAGACATACAATTCGTACAACATGTCAGACTATTAAGAGTTTAAGATGGACTAAATCGAGCCATTCATGGATGCTGTATTTGATTATGACATCATCCTACATGTCATGTAGTTGATTTATGATGTCATGTGATGATGGATAAACTGAAAAGGTCCATTAGGGAGAATATTAAAGTTTTGCAAAATGCGCAGATGGCACTACATGTGTAGTCCCTCGCCTCTTGTGATAATCATATTGGAAATAAACTTGGACAGATCATTACCTATTCCATTTGGTAACATTCAGTACAATGACCTTGGTGTCACAAAGTCAGAGGATAGGAATATTTTGAAACTAACTTGACTGGGTGCTGTTGCTGCCTAAGGCAGCAACAGCACCCAGTCAAATTAGTTTCAAAATATTCAACAGCATGTTTATTAAATAGCAAAGAATTACAAAGACATACAATTCATACAATGTGTCAGACTATTTGAGATTTGATGACGGTCTATATGGGCATTTGTGACGTAGTGATTGTGACATCATCATACATGCTCTAAGCTGATTATGACATCATACGCGGTCAGATGATGGATGGATACTCTGGAAAGGTGAATTGTCTTGAGGAATGCCCATTTGCCATGTTTGCAGTACAAAAGATGATATTTGAAAATATACCATTGGAATGACTGCCACGATAATGGAGTGAGTTATTTCAATAGTAAATTTTCAAAAAGTCTTCTCAGCTATTGTCATGGATGTCTGCCTACAAAACAAATAAGCAAATGTTATTTTTCTTAACCAAATGTAGCGACTAAATGTTTTAAAAATGATTTCTTATTGTTCTTCTGTAGAAGTGGCACTTCAGTACAGTTTTCACTCCTGTCCAACATTGGAGGTTTGCACCAGTAAACCCGCTGTCTGACCATCTCCGCACTTGTCCATTCAACCAGGACAAGCAGCAATGGGTGCATCCACAGAAACTGATAGCGATGGCGGATTGTACCGAGATGTTCAGCAATGTAAAACTAAATCAATTAGTCAATACAGGGAATACATGTAGCATATCAGACCTTTAGAATAAAGCACTCTTTCAATGGAGGAATCCAGTTTTAGCTATGCCGCACCCATCTTTAGCTACATGTAAGCTCCACCCACACCTCGTCCGTGTTGGGATAGTTAAATCCCTGGAATATTCAACAGCTTACCTGTATAGTTTTCTGGAAATTGATAGTCAGGTAGACTATCAATTTCCAGAAAACTATACAGGTAAGGTGTTGAATATTTTAAAACTATATTTGACTGGATGCTGTTGCTGCCTAGCAACCACACCCAGTCAAATTAGTTTCAAATTATTCAACATAACCTTTATTAAATAATAAAGATATACAATTCATACAATAACACTTAGTCTGTCAACAATCAAGCATTCGTGCCGAACTTAGCTAAATCATTCATGATGTCATTGATTATGATGTTATTGTCATGTACATGTAGTTGGTTATGACATCATATGATCTATGAATAAACTGGAAAGTTTCATTATAAATGAAAAAAGTTGGAGGAAGATTGAATCATTTAACCTTTCTGATGTTGTATAATTACCTCAGCTGGCCTGAATGTGGTTGTCCATCATCAGTCTATCTATGTTCCATCAAGATTTCAGCTCAGCGACCTACATCATATATACATTCATACACGCACGCACACGTACACACACAGGTTCACTCACCCACTCGCCTACCCACTCACACACACGCTCAATCACTCATTCCCATGTGCACATCCACTCACTCACTCAATCACTTGCTCCCATGGTCACACACGCATGCACGTACACACACACACACACCATCAGGCCCAAGGTCACCAAGCTTTATATAATTATATGATTATTACTGCACCTATATTGATGTGCTTACCTCACAACATGAATAGAACAATATCAACCAGTTTAGCTTCATGGTTGCATTGCAAACATATGTCTCTAATATATACCAGTAAATTATATATATTTTTATATTTCTTGACAATAATGTACATGTGATAGTTAGAATATTAGTTTTTGTCTCGCCTTCGAAGCAGAAAGTGAAACATGTGTCACTTTTCTAATAGCGATGACGACGACGGCGGCGACAGTGTTAAGTTTTTGCATTTAGCAAAACTTCTCAGCTTATCTTTCAGGATCAATTAATCCTATTGCAACTAAACGTGGATATGTGGTTGCCTATACTGTTAGGAAGCAGCATGATGATACTGATGTCATAAGGTCAAAGGTCAAGGTCACTGTGACCTTGATACAAAACTTCAATGTTACAACTTCTTGGCTTATCTTTCAGGATTGGATAATCCTATTGGAACTAAACTTGGATACATTGTTACCTCTAATGTTAGGAAGCAGCATGCTGACACAGTGAAGTCACAACCTCGAAGGTCAAGGTCATTCTGACCTCGACAAAACTTATTTTTCAATGTTAAGTTTTTCGGCTTAGCAAATCTTATTATGTTATATTTCGGGATTGCTTATCCCTAATGGAACACAACTTGGGTACATGGTTGCTTATACCAAGAGGATACTTGATGGTGACATGGAGGTCACCAGATCAACGGTCAAGGCCATTCTAATATCGCTATTTAATCTCTGCTTTTTTAACCGTAAGTTTTTCCATTCAGCAAATCATTTATATTTCAGGATTGGTTAATCATATTGGAACTAAACATGAATACATAGTTACCTATGATGTTAGGAAGCAGCATGATAACGCAGAGGTTACAAGGTCAAAGGTCAATGCCACTGGCAAACAGGAGACAGGCGAGACATTTAATTCCGCGGAATTCTTGTTATATTATCTTACCTATTGATAATGTTTGTAAGGTTAATGTTAAGCACTTGGCTCATAGTTTGGCCTAAAGACGCTGCTTAGAGAGACTCTTTAATGGCTAAATTTGGTCAAGAATATCAAAACATTTGCTTATTAAATGTCCATTTGCAGGCCTAGAGAAGTCTATTTTTGAAAATTTACCACAGGAATGGCTGGCTCTTTTATCAAGCCAGTTATTCCAATGGTAAATTTTCAAAAATAATTTTGTTTTAAAACAAACCCTGACCATTAAAGTTTTATATACTGATGTGTTAAGCAAACACAATACACACGCACGCACGCACGCGCACCACACCACGCACGCACGCACACACGCGCACCACACCACGCACGCACGCCACGTCACGCCACGCCACGCACACACACGCACGGCACACACGCACGCGCGCATGCACACACACACACGCACGCACACACACACGCATGGCGACACACACCGTGTCTTTTATAGAGAAACATGATTGGTTTATTGTAGCTAGGTTGATTTGTCACCTATAACAATGACACTTGCAATCTAGGTAAAAATACATCAGCAATTTGGCATCGAATATCTGAATTCTGAAGGTTAAGCAGTTTGTTTTTATCAAGGTTATTGCCATTGGAAATATTCTATAGAACTGGAACGAGAGAGGGAGGGGAGGAAGGGAGTGAGTGAGGGAGAGAACTTGCTTCAGTTGCACATTTCATCCTACCTTTGAGCATCAGGTACCATCTAATCCAAATTATGAATAAAGAACAAGGTTAGTTTGACAAAACTTCTGGGTAGATACAGGTCAAAGGTCAATTTTCACATTAGAACCAATATTATTCAGTCAGCACTTTTGTCGTTTGGTCTATTTATACCAAATGTGGTCAATGTCATCATATTGATATTTACTATCGGGTTATTGAAATTCCAGATTTATGGCCCTTTGAATTTTCCTACAATATTGTAGCCAATGAGGAATGATAATGAATACATGTACATCAGTGGTAGGTTCTGTCAGATATAGTTATGTGAGCGTATAGGCATCTAAATGTAAGTTCGGAAATGCACTCTGATTTCTCCAGTAATGCGGATTGGATATCAGAACAAAACCAAGAGTATAATCGGGATGGGTAATTGTATCATGTGGTGTAATTTACCTGACTCATTTGCTCTCACATTGACCGATAGTAAACGTGTACACATGCATAGACAGGTACCGATAAATAAAAATTGTGTCTTCTGAGAGGGCAGAAAATTTAAAGATGTTAATCGCACAATGATATCATCTACGTCCATGTCATCATCTTTGTCTTCGTCATCATAGAAAATGTAATCTTTCGTCAACAATATTACTACGATTCTCGCTGTCATTTTCAGTTTGGAACTGCCACTATATTGTAATCAGATTATACTCTTGTCCATTCAGAAATGGTGTTCTTACATATCCATGTAGTTATACAGTATGCATGCCAGGGGAGTTTCATGGAGGGTTGTGGGGGGAAGTGTCCATAAAGGGTGGTTGTGCTAGCTCAAAAAGTGCCATTTCAGTGCCCTCCTACCGTTGCGCCCTCACCACCCCTGCACAGACATTTACTCGGTCAAATTAATATTGGCACTGTGAAACATCAGATTTATGGTGCTTGGGAATTTTTCTACAAACTTGTTATCACCATATGTTTTCAAAAAGGAGGGGATATGGAAATCAACCTAATTTGTTATGTTAGTTGCCTATGCAATTGCAGATTGCGAGGCGATGTCTACATTAAGATCTTCCTCCGGGGTGAGGGGGCTGAGTGTGGTGGGACTGGAGCAGAATTGCAAAGTTGGCGGACCACAACCAGATTTGCTATGTGAGTTACCCGGTACTCATATGATTGCGGATTGTGAGGTGATATTTACATTAGGCTTCACCGCCGTAATGAAGTTGGGTGGTTTTGGTGCAGAATGTCAAAGCTGGTGATAGCATGGCGATTTGCACGTGTTTGCCATCGACTGCACATTCTAGTCATTATTGTAGCCAATGGGGAGTAATTTTAAAAATAGCATATTTCGTCATAAATATATTAACCCTTTAACACTCATATCAGTCAAAGATAACTTCTGAGGTGATCTTGAGAAATGTCCTTCTCCTTCGATCAATACTCACCATTCTGTTACTTTCTGATACACAGCTGGCCCTGACAGCTGGCTCTAGGACTATAGACTTAGAAAGCTTTACCGACTCCTTGGAACCGGGTACTCGGCTCCCAACTGCCGAGTACCCGTCTACCGTAGAGCTCATTCTTGTTTGCATAGCGACAAGAGCTGTCCACATTTTTTTTGCAGGAGAAAGATTAAAGTTTTTTGAAAAGAAATCTAAGTCTTTTATACTGTGATTTGATAGTTTGTGCGTTCTTGAAAGGATCTAACTGGATAAAATGGAGAATACCGCCAGTGATGACCAGGTTGTATTATTCCTTATTATCCATAGTTAAAAGACTTAGGTCTCTAAATTTCGTTGTGTCGCATGTCCCAATTTCTTACCCCATAGAATCTGGACCGTGTGCTAACAACGGGATATGCCAGACGATCGCCTTCTTTAAATCCCAACAGGCAGATATGAAAATAGGTGTTTGCTACAGTATTTCTAACACGAATATCGGCTGACGTCGTTCTCCGTAGGGTCCGAGCGGGTGACGTCACACCCGTGATGCTCGGATGTTTATGTGAAGAAAATTTTTTCATTAATTCGCGCATCTTGTTCTGGGTGCTGCATACTAAAAATGGTACCAGAAAACTTTGGAATGGTCAAGTTTACGTGTGATCACGATCGGTTTGCAATGATCGGTGCTATCAAAATTCTTGAGTGATGCGTGGTCTGCGGTTTTACTGTGTGCTACAGCAGTTTGTTTACATTTTGTTGTTTCTTCACATATCGTGTCGGCTTTCTTTAGGAGTATAATTTATATTGATTGGTAAATATACCCCGAATGCTATGCGATATGATTCCTGGTTCCGTTATACATCCTGGAGGATCAATTTATGGGTGTATTTATGCCCGCTTCGTTCTTGTCGTCATAATCAATGCGATCTTTGCTGTAATGTTGCGGGGTAGGGTGCGGGAGGGTTTGCAGTTAATTTATGGTCAAATTATTTGAAAATTAATTGTCTGCCTTCCACTTTTGTTTCGTTCCGCTGGCTTATTGTAGGTTTGGTTTATGGCCAGGCCATCCCCGCCATCATATGTCGATTGCCACATATCGTACGGATTCTATACAAGGACCATGTCTGTTTCCACTGTACTAAGTGTAGTCTTGACAGTAGGTGTAACGTTTGCGCGGTGTGGTCGGTCGATATGATGCTTAAGTTCCTTGCCAGAAGGACTTGGCAGGGTCTGACGCGGGGTCAGGCGGTCCGAAAGTAAATCGTGGAGCGTCCGTTTCGGCCCGTGGGGGCGTTCCACGTCTGCAACCGGAGGTGGCGGAGATGGCACCGCCGGCGTGGTTTCGTCCGGCTAGGCAAGGTGTCTTGCATAGCGTTCTGCCCACGCTGGTGTCATCCCTGCTGCCAAAAGTTGTAGGGCAGTCTCTCACCATGTTTGATTCGGACCCTGTCCTTGGACAGGGTTCTGGACTGGACACCGAGGGAGCCGTTTCGTACGGCCCCCTGGCAGTCCCGTCGGGCTCCGGCCTGATGGGTTCTGTCTCTCTGCAGCCACCTCCGGGTGGTCCAGTAGCGGTGGCCGGTCCGTCAGGCATGGGAGCCGTCCGCCAGGACGGCTCCACGGTTTTCCTTGTCTAGTGACGACTCTTAGGGGTCTGAAGATGAGGAGGCCGAGGAGGAGAGTGTGCTGCGGCCTGTGAGGCCACGGGTGGCGAGCATGGAGGTCGATACCGTCCCGATGGAACCCGACCTCCATCTGTCTGGCCTGGCGCAAGCCAGGGCAGCGGCTCCGCCCGTGGTTGAGGCCACTTTGGTACCGGGCACCGGTCCCGTGATGGATGGTTTGCTGCCAACCGCCACGGTGACGGGTGTGGCCGGCCAGGCATGGTACTCACCTATCTCGCCTGGTCCGGCGGTCAGACATGGGGTGCCGTTGGCGCCCGTGTTTGGCCACGGTTCCTTAACCGCTACGGGTCCGCACGGTTTCCGTGCAGGCCTACTGCATGGACTGGTGTGTTCCATGGGGTGGCGGCGGAACCGTACGGTACCGGAGTTCCTGGCGTATCAGCAATGGCTCCTAGCCGGGAGGCCGTTGCTGGTAGGGCCGTGAACATGTCAACGGGTGACGTGTTCACGGGAGTGTCCTCCTCGGAGACGGATTGGTCTGAGGCTCTGGCTTGGCTAGCCAGGGTGGACCCATCTGTGGTTTCGACCACGGCCGAGGAGGATGTACCCCGTCCATCGGTGCATCGATTAGGACGGGGATCTTGCCCGCAGCCCTGATCCAGTCTGTTGGACTGGATCCATGGTTTATGGTGTTGCTTGATACTATGTATAGCAAACAACGCATGAACAAGGGCCAGCTTCTTGTGGCCTCCATGGAGGTGCGGGCGAGGGGTCGTATTCCACGGGGGGAATACGACAGGTATAGTGTTGTCCCGTCGGTCACCGAGAATGACCGCTGGGTACTGGGTGTTCAGAGTGCTGGAGCGGGTGGCCCCGGTCCGGCATTTGTGGACAAGTCCCAGGCACACCAGGATGAAGTCCTGTCCCTATGCGATGTGGGTGTGAGGGCAGCTATGAATGCTGTCAACCAATCGTATCGCCTTCTTCAGTCGGTGTGGTCTGAAGCGGGGGCAGGCCATCCTGTGCCACCTGTGGCGCTTTCGTGCGTCAATGACGGCTTGGTGCTGTCTATGGACGCACTGGCAAGGGTGCAGGTGCATGTGACAAAGTCCAGGAGGCAAATGGTTCTTGACCATATGCATCCGGCTACGGCAGTCAGGGAGCGTCTTCTTGGGACACCCCTGACAGGGCCTAGGATCTTCGGTGGCCAGGCGCGGGCCATCCTAGAGGACACTGCCAGCATTGCACAGAATCGGTTGGCGGTAGGCCTACAGCTGGCATGAGTGCGGCAAGCGCACGCACTAGGGGCTGTAGGGAAACCGTTACCTGTCCAACTTTCGAAGACGCAGAAGAAGCAGAAAGGCAAGGCGAAAGCTAAGCCTACTGCGACTTCTGCTTCGTCTGGATTTTCTCAGCTGCCGCCGGCTATGAAAGCCAGGAAGGCTGTTGCTCATGATCGCCCTAGAGGCGGGAAGGGCAGGGGGAGGGGTAAGGGTAAGTCCTCCAAGGGCGGAAAGAAGGGAGCGGATCGTACCTGAGGGTACGAGGGCTCCCTTCATATCCGCCTGGACCGCACCTGTGCGACAGGAACAGCGGTGCCGGTTATACTTGCCGAGCCAAGACGGAAATGGTTTTTTCTCTCTCGTTAAGAAAGGGGGGTGAGCAGACCGCGAGCCGGACAACCCCGTTAGACGTCGAGGCGTCTATGGTGGGTGGAAGGCTCATGCGTTTCGTCGAGGCCTGGCGAGGTGTGACGTCAGACAGTCTGGTCCCGGGATGGTTATCCCAGGGGTACATGCCGGAGTGGTGGGACTTTCCACCGCAGAATCTGTCTTTGGCACCTGTCTGGACACCCGTACCACGGGACCCAGACAAGTTAGAAGCCGTTCAAAACGAAGTGTCGGGTTTGCTTCTGAAGGGAGCAATAAACCCAGCGAACCAGAACACTCCGGGCTTCTATTCAATTATGTTCCTTGTCCCCAAGAGCACGGGGGGATGGAGACCCATACTCAATCTCAGGCCATTGAATTGGTTTATCCATACGCCTCGGTTCCAGATGGAAAAACCGAGGTTGGTAATGGCAGGATTGAGGAAGGGAATGTGGTGTGTGTCGATCGATCTGAAAGATGCATATTTCCACATTCCTATGAACCGGAGTTGGCACAGGTTTCTGAGATTTGCGTTTCAGAATCTAGTATGGGAGGTTACTGTTCTCCCGTTTGGCCTGTCGACAGCTCCGTGGGTTTTCACAAGAGTGGTCCTTGCGGTGACAGCGTTTCTCAGAGAAGAGAACGTGGCGCTACACACCTACATAGACGACTGGCTGCTCAAAGCAGACTCTGCAGCCAGGTTGAACGTGGATACTGCTCTGACTCTGAAGTTACTTTCAGATCTAGGCTGGATAGTCAACAAGGAGAAATCCGAGTTGACACCCACTCAACATTTCGTTTATTTGGGGATGCGATTCGATCTCGAGGAGGGCAGGGTTTACCCTTCAGAGCCCAGAGTGGTGTCTCTGTTAGCCATCCTCAAGAGTTTTCGAGTGGGAAACCACATTCAGGCGAGGCGGTTTCTTCAGATGCTGGGCATGATGGTCTCCATGGAGCAAGTGATCCCGTACGCTGCTCTAATGCGAAGACCTATCCAGTTGTATCTGATGTCTCTGTGGAAACAGAGAACAGAACCCCTGTCAAAACTGGTGCCAGTTTTGGAGCCGATAATATCGCATCTTGTAGGGTGGAAACAGCGTCAGAATCTCCTAGTAGGGGTTTCGCTGCACCTACCCCACCCCCGGCTGTCCGTGTACACGGATGCAGAGCTGGAGGGGTGGGGGCCTGCCTGGGAGAACACCAGGTCTTGGGCACATGGACTCTCCTGGAGAGTCAGCTGCATATCAATCTGTTGGAAATGATGGCAGTGGAACTGGCGTTGGAAGAGTTTTCTTCCGATGATCAGGGGCAAGGTGATATTGATACGGTCGGACAATTTGACGGTAGTATCATACATAAATCGCCAAGGCGGGACCAGGTCACCCACACTGTGTATCAAAGTGTGGCACTTGATTCAATGGTGCAGGAATTACTCGGTTGTTTTGGAAAGCAGCTCACATTCCTGGCCGATTGAACATTCTGGCGGATGCTTTGTCTCACAGACAGAGAATTCTGCCAACAGAATGGTACCTCAACCCTCCAGTTCTATGAAGGATCTTCGAGCATTGGGGCAAACCCAACGTGGGCTTGTTCGCCACAAGGGGAAATGCTCAAGTCATGACTTATGTCTCGCCGATTCTAGATCCAAATGCTGTCGATACAGACGCTCTGGCGATAAGCTGTAGAGGGATGCACGCTTACGCGTACCCACCCACCATCCTTCTGCCGAAGGTATTGGTGAAGATCAGGGAGGAACCGTGTCTGGTCCTGCTAATAGCGCCGTATTGGCCAAGCAGGGCGTGGTTCACGGATCTGCTAGATCTGCTGGTGGTAAATCCAGTGCAGTTGCCCGAGATTCCGAACATAATCTCCCAGGCCAAGGGACGCTTCCTACATGAGCGTCCCGAAATGTTATTGACTGCGTGGTTGTTGTCAAACAACGTTCCACGTCGGGAGGCTTTTCTCGACAGGCTGCTGATTTCATCGCGGCTGCGAGAAGGAGGCCAACCTTCAAGTCATATAACGACAAGGTTAACGGATTTGCAGACTGGTGTGAGGAAAGGGGATTGTACCTTTCATTCCACTATTCAGCAAATAGCAGACTTTCTCTGTGAGCTGTTCTTTTCAGGACTAGCTCCTATCACAATTGCTGGATACAAGTCAGCTTTGGCATCATTTATCCCTTGTCTAGCCAACAGGGATAGTCCAGAGGTGGCCCAGTTGAGTGTGATGGTGAAGGGAATGAGCAATCTCCGACCGAGACAACCGATAGTCATTCCAGCCTGGAGTCTATCTTTAGTGCTTAATGTACTGGCCAAGCACCCTTTCGAACTGTTGCGTTCGGCTAGTCTAAAGCATTTGACTCTAAAGGCGGTCTTTCTATTGGCAGCTTCCTCAGCTAGAAGGCGCAGTGTGATCCATGCACTTTCAGCAGAGAGGGACCGATTATTGTCTCCGGAGAGGGTCTGCGTCTTCTGCCAAGAGCAGAGTTTATGTCAAAGAATCAATCTTTGAGATATCCCGGCAAACCGATCGTTATACCGAAACTGAGTAGGTTAGATCGTGATGCCAGTGTCTGGTGCCCAGTCTGTGCTTTGACTAAGTACAAAACGGACAGACTCGTTACGGTCGAATGGTAGACATCTGTGGATCTGCCATATGGAGCCATATGGCGCCGCATCCATGGATTCTATCTCTCGTTGGGTATTCGAATGCATTCAGATTACCCGTGAGATTACGACTGGGCACCAAGTGCAAGGCGCAAGGGCACGTTGTTAGAGGAATAGCCACCTCTTCCGCCCTTGACAATGGTGTTCCGTTTACGGACATCAGGGCTGTCGCACAAGGGCACTGTGAGTCCTCTTTCACGGATTACTATATGAGGGATGTGTCAGACTTCGCCATTCCACTCGCTTTAGCTGTTTTGAGACGATAGCTATATGACTGCACTGCTCTTCTTCCTTTTTTGGCATTTGTAAGAGAGAATTTAGAAGCAGGCTTGGTCGAGCGAGAGGATATCAACCAGTTGTGTCACTGAGGCCGGACAAGTGATTGGTTGGAGGCTCCAGGTCTGAATTCCAAATATCATGAGGTAATTCACGATTGAGAGTGTTTTGTATTATGTCTATATATCATGATCATTCATCTTATATATTCATGCTCATTCCCAGGCTAATATATGCAAAGAGCAGTTAACCCTCTTGGCATATTTGTGTTTCAGGCGAGATACATGTTCGTGAGTTCTCTCCCTTTTCTTAGGAGAAAAATGGGGGGGGGGCAGTGATGCGAATGTGATTCGGTTCCGATAACTTGACTGTCCTTTTAGGTCTCCGTTAGTCAAGTTGATAAGTCTAAATCTTTCTCCAAGGGGCAAAAGTAGCATTTATGGCTTGCCCCTTCCCACAAGGTTACTGAACAAATCTTGTGTATATCAGAAAGTAACAGAATGGTGAGTATTGATCGAAGGAGAATGCAGGAAATTTCAATTTCCCTTTCTCCGAGATCTAACAATACTCACCATTCTGTTACAGACCCAGCCTCCCAGCCCCACGGAGGCAAGCCATGGATTTCTCTTGTTTGGTGGCTATGCAAACAATATGAGCTCTATGGTAGACGGGTACTCGGCAGTTGGGAGCCGAGTTACCGGTTCCAAGGAGTCGGTAAAGCTTTCTAAGTCTCGGAGAAAGGGAAATTAAAATTTCCTGCAATTTGCAGAACAAAAGAAGACTACTTTTGAAAATTTACCACTGGAATGACTGGCTCGATAACCGAGCCAGTCATTCCAGTGGTAAATTTTCAAAAATAGTCTGTTGGTCTGCAAATGGAAATTTTTTATGAGAAAATGGAAATTTTCTTGAAAAAATTTGGGAGTTAAAGGGTTGGCAATGACTTAGAACTTAGCCAATGGTGGCACCAGCCATATTCTATCACCCACATGATATAGGAACTAGCAGAAGGTCAAGGTTCAGTTGTGAATTGCAACTAGTAGCTCTGTCTGTCAGCCAAATTTCTGACATTTCTCACACAACAGCATACTACCCGTAAGTCAGTCTGTCAGTCAAAATTTTGACATTTCTGACAAGCCACATACTATAACACGTCACACACTCACATTGACTACCTATTGGGAATATACATGTAGGTCAAAGGTTATCCATTTAACATTCAAGATAGACAAAGATGGTTTCTGTTGTCACCTTGAGAAATGTTCATTTGACGATCAGGAAGCAATTATATTTTTTTAACATTTACCACTGGAATAACAGTCAGACTGGCTCAATAACTTGAGAGCCATTCATTCCAGTGATAAATTTTGAAAGACTGTTTTCTCTTGGTCTGCAAATGAACATTTTTTATGAGAAAATATAATTTTTCTTGAACAAATATGAAGCATGAATGGTTAATATCCTTTCGGCCAGCACATTTTGTATTATTAGCTCACCTGACCTGAAAGGCCAAGTGAGCTTATGCCATGGTGACTGTCCATCATGTGGCCGTCCGTCATCCGTCAACTTTTCCTTTAAGCGACTTCTTCTCAAGAACCACTTGGCCGATTCGAACTATATTTGACGGAGCATCCTTAGGCCATAGGTATGCTAGTTTGTTCAAACGAAGCCGATTGGCCAATTTGGCCAGTGGCCAGCTTGGATGTTGACGACTTTTTAGAAACATCTTTAAAAAATCTTATCCAAAACCGAAAACATGACCGCCATGGACCAACCAAAATGTAGTGTGTTTGGTGGCAATATAGGATATTTTTATTTGATGGATTTTGAAGCTGAAATAGCTTTTATATAGGTTTTTAGGTACTTCAAATTTGACATTTTCGAAACTCGAATAAATGGTTTGTCGGCCATCTTGGATCTTTTCATGACAACAACTCACATACTAATGCAATGGGAAATTTTAAATGTCTTCTCGAGAATCACTGGACCGATTTCAAGTATATTTGACAGGAAGCATACTTAGGGAATAGGAAGACAAGTTTGTTCAAAGAAAGATGATCGGTCAATTTGACCCGCGGGCCGCGATCATCTTGGATTTTGGCCGACCTTTAGAAACATCTAAAAATCTCCGAAACCACTTGGGGAATCGATGCAAATCTAATGAAATATGATCTAGGGCAAGAACTGAACCAAGTTTGTTCGAGGGAACTTGATTTTCCAAATGGGTCGGGAGCCATCTTGGATGACCTATTTTTCACGAAAACGACCAGAACCGCTGAACGGATTGGGCCGAAATTTGTCAGTTATAAATAGGGCCAAAACGTCATTAAAATTTGTCCATGGAAAGTTAATGTCACAATAAAATGTTCACCATGAATCAATCAAAATATAGCATTTTTAGCGGTCATCATGTCTTTTCTGCAAAATCATAAAAAAACTTACTTCTTAAGTGCTGGGCCAATTTTAATAAAACTTGACTAAACTTTCTTCACATAAATTTGATTGGTAAATTTTTCCAGTGATCATCTCATTTTGTTCGGTTATGCCAGTGGCCAATAATTCCAGGTGAGCAATACAGGCCCCTTGGGTCTCTTGTATTTAAATAATCAGAATATTATATTCCATATATTAACTAGGTGGAACTATCAGACAGAGGGACAGATTGGTAGACTGCCCATAAGGAAGGATAGACTATATATACAGCCAATCTCTGTTTAACCCTTTAACACTCATATCAGCCAAAATGGCTTCTGAAGTAGTCTTGATAAATGTCCATTTGCAGAACAAAAGAAGACTACTTTTGAAAATTTACCAGTGGAATGACTGGCTCGATAACTGAGGCAGACATTTCAGTGGTAAATTTTCAAAAATAGTATTCTCTTGGTCTGCAAATGGGCGTTTTCTATGAGACAATTGATACAAATTTGAGGGTTAATGGGTTAAAATAGATCCTTGCTTATGGGTGCTCTACCGATGTATCCCACTGTCTGCTCCTCCAGCTGCTTTTATCTACATCAGTACCCATAGAACTACACATGTATCTATAATAATAATTTGTAGGGACAGTGGTTTTCTGTTTCAGGATTTGGCATTTTCAGTTTAAAAAAAATTGCTGATTCCATTTCATTTCCTTTTCATAAACTTGCATTATCTAAGCTACATGGACACTTAATATAGTCAATAGAATTATTAAATTTGTTTTGTGCATTGTGCGATCAGTAGACAGAAAGCAGGAAGTTAGAGTGGCGAAAATATTGATGGATAATAATTTTAAGTTTTAGACGAGAATATTTAATTTCCTGGAAAATGTCTGTATCCGTTAATTTCCATTTAAATACCATGTTTTCGTTTCAAATTTACAAATGTTTTGCGGAAAAATGTCATTTTCCGTTGATTTCCGTCTGAATATCTGTTATCCATTTCAAATGACAAATTCCATGAATTCCATTCATTTTCCGTTATTGCGGAAAATCACTTCCCATAAATTTGAATTTTGCCATTTCCAATATAAAGTTGTAAAATGTGAGTTTTCAGAGGGAACTCAGAGCAATTATAAATCTGTATGTCACTATGTCAGTCAATTACCCCTTTCAGCCACAAATCTCAGAAAAATTATAGTCTACAATATAAAACGTATTCCGTTAAATATTTGGAAATTAATTTGGATGGATGCCATAGCAACGGCATCCATCCAAATTAATTTCCAAATATTTCTCTAAGTCATTACTGCCAGTCTAATTAATTTCAAAATGTTCAACAATTTTCCTGTTTGGTTGCCTTGAAAATGAGATATGTGGAACTCGTCGGTGAAAGGGTTAAGGCCTGTTTGGTGCTAAAATGTTAACAAATTCACACCTATAGTGTATAGTCATGTTTTTTGTTTCAGTTCTTCGCCATTTACCTTGAAGTCAATCATGCAGACAATCAGTTGAATATTTTGAAACTAATTATGCTATAGGCCAATAGCACACTTTTGCCACCAATGTGCTGTTGAACCCTTTAAGACTTGAATTTGTTCAAGAAAATTTCAATTTTTTCAAAGACTACGCCAATTTGCAGACCAAGAGAAAACTATTTTTGAAAGTTTAGCACTGAAATGACTGGCTCGGTTATCGAGCCAGTCATTCCAGTGGTAAATTTTCAAAAGTAGTCTTCTCTTGTCTGCAAATTGACACTTCTCAAGACAACTGTAGAAGCTGTTTTTGGCTGATATAAGTGTTAAAGGGTTAACAATCCGCTATGCAATGAAATATTTTTAATTTTTTGTTATACCCGGTATATTAAATTTAAATGAATACAATATTATTATATTGTGCATCTTACATGTTGTTGTCTGAAGTACAATAGAGGGATCTATTTATGCGCTATGCATTTGTAGCTAAGCTCCACCCACTTTGTACGCATGTTGATATAGATTATAAACTTTGAAATCTGAAATCCCAGAAGCTAAGGTTCACCATAACAATACAGGTATACTATCTCCAAAGCTGGCTGCAATGACGATGAACTACACCTGGTGAGACTCTTATTGGCAAACAGAAGACTAAATATTCAGGTCAAATCATTGCTTTCTGCGCAGTTTAAGCATCAGGAGGATCACCACAAGGTGATGGTTTTTCACCAGTGCTCTTCACTTGCTACCTCGCCTCATCCTTCTCATCTGTTCGAGAACACTCTACAAGACCAAAGCCTCTAATCTCAATGATAGGCATGCTACTAGAGATTGAGTATGAGGATAATGTTGACTTTATCGAAGAGGAAAACGGTCCTCTTGATACACAACTTCTAATAGCTGCAGAACAGCTCAAGAGTGCAAACGTCTTTGTGAATGAAGCCAAAACCGAGTTCACTCACGCATACCTATCTGACACTAGAGAAATTATTGATAACAGTACATCCCACCCACCCCACCCCCACCCCCCATCATGGCACTGAGAAGTGGAGGAAGAGCAGAATCGTGGGTTCCATCCTCTGCAGCTCTGCTGGCGTTGGAACTAGCTGTGTTGACAGAAAATATCGCCTTCCAGTTCTTTTGGAAGTTGTGGATTCATTTGTGACTCTAAAATCCCCATAAAGGTCAAGATGCAATTATATGAACCTGCATGCCTTTCCATAATGCTATGCAATTGCAACAGCTGGACAGCCCCAACAGCCCTCTTGAACATACTTGATGCATGTCACCACAAACATCTGAGGCATTACAAATCATCGCTGATGTCATGGTCTAATATCAAATGTAGCACTCTACAAACTGTGTAACAGAGCCACGAGCTGTGACGGTAGCACAATGGCAATGGTATATGTTCAGACATGTTCTTCGAATTCCAAAAAATATGCCTGCTCAGAAAGCACCAGGGCAGCAACAGCTCAAGCCAAACTACCCATATTTTCAAAATATGCAGTATAATGTTTATTAAATTGTAAATTCACAAATTACAAAGACACAGTTCATATATGTTCGTGATAGACTTTTAGACTTCACGATGGACTTAATCATTTTTATTGTGACATCAGCTATCAAGTGACAGATATTGATTATGACATCAGATAATTCAGTGACGGATACATTCCCCCACATTGATATCGACCTGATTATATGTGATAGAGCGAAGAGTTATTGTTCCTTTAATGTGACCCAGATCCAGATACACATTATACCTAATTAGCTTCGAGACAACGCTTGGAAACTTTCTGTGTCACATTTTTGCTGCCTTATTCTAACTGAGCAAACTCAGTTATTAGCTCACCTGACCAGAATGGCTTATGCAGTGGTGACCATCCATCCGTCATCCATCGCCTGTCATCCACCCATCTACCGCTCCGTCCATCAACTTTGTCTTTAAAGGACTTCTTCTCACGAACCACTTAGCCGATTTGAATTATATATTTCAATTTCAGGAAGCATCCTTAGGGCATAGGGATCAAAGGTTGTTCAAAGGAAGACGATTGGCCAATTTGGCTGGCTGCCATATTGGATTTTGGACAATTTTAGGAAATGTCTAAAAATCTCCAAAATCACTTGGCTGATTAATTCAAAGCTGATGAAAAAGCATCTAGGGGTATAGCTGAACCAGGTTTGTTCAAGAGAACTTGATTGGTCATATGGCTCGACGGCCATCTTGGATGACCTAATTTTTGCGAAAACGACTACTCTAGGACCTCTGACTGAATTGGGCCTAAATTTGGGAAATATTGGTAGGGACTAAGGCCCATTAAAGTTTGTTAAAGAGAAGTTGATACGTAAAAAAAGCCTTGCCCACTGTGGACAGTCAAAATGTAGCGTACATGTATTAGATTTTTTTATTTGGTGGATTTTGAAGCCGAAATTGGTTTTGTTTAAGTTTTTGGGTATGCTGATCTCAAATTTGCCTCTCGAAGCGATCAGATAAATGGCTTGCCAGCCATCTTTCTCGCCAAAATCTCCTGTAGTAAAGCAATGGGAAATTTAAAATGTCTTCTCGAGAACCACTTGGCCGATTTCAATTATATGTGGCAGGAAGCATCCTTACGGCATAGGGATCTAAGCTTGTTCAAACAAAACCGATAGTCCAATTTGGCCAGTAGCCATCTTGGATTTTTGACGAATTTTTTAAAACTTCTTTAAAAATCTTATCTGAAACTGCTTGCCAGATCGATTCAAGACTCATGAAACAGCATATAGGGCCATAGTTGAAACAACTTTGTTCAAGCGAACTTGATTGACTAGATGGTTCGGCCATCTTGGATTTTTGCCCGATTTATAGAAACTTCTTAGAAACTGCATTTTGGATGACCTAGTTTTCATGAAAATTACTTCTCCATAACAACTGAATGGATCTGGCCCATTATTATTAAAGTTTGTCCAAGGGAAGTTGATATGTAAAAAAAATCGCCACCGTAGACCAATTAAAAGGTAGTGTGTTGGCGTCTATATTGGACTTTTTTATTTGATAGATTTGGAAGCAGAAATTTGTTTTATATAGGTTTCTGGCTATCATGATTTCAAATTTGCCACTTTCGAAACATTAATCCTTGGTTTATTTCATGAAATGAAATGAATTTCTAATCAGAAAAAGTTAATCCTACTACATGAGACTAGTTACAATTTGCTTTGTTATGTTCCCGCCATTTTGGCCAACAACGCCATGTGCTTTTTCTCGTATCAATCAACCTATTTTAAAGGATGTTGTCCTTGCCTTGTTGGCTTTATACCTTATTAGGGTCCCCACACTGGAAGGTGCGGAAGCCCTATAGTAATCACTGCATCTGTCTGTCCGTCCACAATATCTCATAAACAGCATATCAGACAGAACCGCATCAGCTATTGTGATGAAACTTGGTGTATGCCTCCGTTATGATACGAAGATGTGCCTTTTGACGAATTCACCTTTATAGGTTCAATATTTTGCTGTAATTCAAAACTCACGATATTTGTCAATTTCCTCATAAACACCATATGCACAATCACTTAAAATAATTTAATGAAACCTGGCAAGTGGCTTCTTTATGACCGCTAGATGTACCTTTTGAAGGATTCGCCTTCATACGTTCAATGCTTTGGGTGAAAATTGGCTTTTAAATTCAAAAACATGATTTTTGTCAATTTCCTCGTAAACAGAATATCTGACATAACCTTTTCAGATATTTTAATGAAACGTGGTGCATGCCTTGGGTATGATAGGCAGATGTGCCTTTTTGATGAATTCACCTTTATAGATCCACGATTTTAGGTTTCGTCAATTTCATCATATCACAGAATCGCTTTATGATGTCTAGATGTACCCTTTGAAGGATTCACCTTATAGGCGCAAATATTTTGGGTGAAAAAGAAAACCGGGTTTTAATGCAAAAACTCACAATATTTGTAAATTTCCTCATAAGCACAATATCATAAAGAATCACTTAAAATAATTTAATGAAACTGTGGCAAGTGGCTTCTTTATGACTGCTAGATGTGCGTTTTGAAGGATTCGCCATCATACATTCAATATTTTGGGTGAAAATGGGATTTTAATACAAGAAAAAGATTTTTGTCAAGTTCTTTGTAAACAGGATAAAATACAGACCAGTTTCAGAAATTGTAATGAAACTTGGTGCATACCTCGGGTATGATACTCACATTTGCCTTTTGAAGAATTCACCTTTATAGGTTCAATTTTTTGGATTAAAATGGTCTTTTTAGTGCAAAAACGTTTGTCAATTTCCTCGTAAACACCATATCATACAGAATCGCTTAAAATAATTTAATGAAACATGGTAGGTGGCTTCTCTATAATGGCTAAATGTGCCTTTTGAAGAATTCACCCTTATAAGTTCAATACTTCGGGTGAAAATGGGCTTTTTAATGCAAAAACCCCGGATTTTTGTCAATTTCCTTATTTTTTTTATCGTTCATTTTCTTTTTAGTTTTTAATAATATGACGGCTTTGAAGAAAGTTGCTACCTACTACATAAAGGTATTTTCAGTGATTGCAGGCCCTTTAGGTCGAGCAACGTTTTCTAGTTCTGATTTACTTTTTCGGCTTTAGGAGGTTGTTATAAGTCCAAGATATAGTGTTCGTACTCATAGTATGACCGTGTGCACAGCAGCTAATTTCACAGCCACGGTGTGCTAAACACACGTCCTGCCTTCCATCATATGTCCGTGATATGCAAGGGATGAATTGTTGCAGTTTCATAAGTATTTTTTAAAGATTTTTTGATATAGATGCTGATATAGATCTCTCTAAAAGATTTAAATATTTCGCTTCTGTCTTGACTAAATATTTGGAATTTTGGATTTCATCAGCTATTTTAGTGACTTAGAAATCTGAATTCCAATGTGAGCAATGTTTGGAGGGATCTTTGGACGACCAGGACGATCACATAGTCACTTCAGGAAGTTGGAAAATCCACATTCCATTACTTCGTGACAGGTGAGTCATCCTAAGGGAAATGTGTTCAATGAAGAGAAGTTTTAAGGGGCCCACCAATAAGTCTCTTGCTTCAAATATAGAAAGAGAAGTTTGAAGGATCCCACAAATAAATCTCCTGCTTCCAGTAACTACGAGAGAAGTTTAAAGTAGCCCACAAATAAGTCTCCTGCTTCAGAAAGCTAACTGATCATTGGGATGGGCCATGCAGCATCTGCATCAACATCTCAAGTTTTGTTGCTGCGTCATCAGTCGGATAATCATCAAGACCTGCATGCATTTTTATCCGCGTTTTCTGCAGCAATTAAATATGCCCATCAAAACTTTGTGGCTATGCAGATTTTAGGGTACTTAACCATTATTAGATTTCCGGTTCCCATCCAGAGATTTTGATTCCCTTTCTGGTTCAAAAATCTTTATCAGAGTTATGTACTTGCAGTTATGTTTTTACTTCCATTTCCGGTCACATTTCCACTTCCGGTTTGCACATTTCCTTCATCAATGTAACTTCTGGTGTCCTGATGCTCCAGGTTCAGTTTCCGCTTCCAATTTTGCTCACTTCCGGCATTAATGTAACTTCATTCTTAGGGATATTTCTGGTGCTCCAGGTTCCACTTCCGATTTTGCTCACTTCCGGTCTTGCTGGTGATACAGGTTCAGCTTCTGCTTCCAGTTTTTGTGCACTTCTGGCGTTAATATTATTTCCAGTGTTAGGGATTTTAATAGTGTCCCGGGTATAACTTCTGGTCCGGTTTTCTGCTTCCAGTTTGCGATTTCCAGGATCATTCTTATTTCCGCTGGTAGAGATCCTCCTGGTGATCCAGGTTTCTCTTCAGGACCGGTTACCAGTTTTAGTTTGCGTATTTCCGGTGTCATGATTATCTCTGGTGGTAGGAGTCTCCCTGGTTTTCCCGGATCAGCTTCCAGTTACGTTTCCGCTTCTGATTTTCATAATTCAAGGGATTATTTTTAGTTTGGTATTAGAGAATCTGCAGACATTCATCAACCTTCCTCGAGTTTATTATCTAGTTCTGGTTTACATCTGTCCAGTGTTCATTTGCAGTTGTCTTTAAGGATTTTTAGTTTTGCTTTTGTACTATTTCCTTTTCTTCTCCCTCTTCCGGTTAGTTATCCTCTCAGGTTGTATTGGGGTCTGGTTTCTTAAGATTTTATTTGTTTGGCGTACTGTTTCCTCCCATCCTTCCTCTTCCGATTCCGGATACTCTGGGGTTATTCACTTGTTAAATGTTAGGCCTGGTTAGCATCATCAGGATTCTATTTCCATTTCCAGTTCTGAGGTATCCGTTTCCGGTTTTAATCTCCATTTTGCTCTAGGTTCTTCCTGCTTGTGTCATCTCCTTTTGGTCTCCCTGCTGTTTCTTATTCTAGCCTTTCTTTTCCTGTTTTTTCGTTCTTTCCCAGAGCTCTTTTTGCGAGGCTGTGTAGTTCTTCCTTTTCATATAAGGCATTTTCGTCTTAGTCTGTTTCTTCGTCGATTATTTCTTTCCTTCTTAGTCTTCTTCTATTCGTTCACCCCCTGGTTTTTCTCGTTCTCCTGAGTCTATTTTGCATCTTAGGCTCTTTCTCCAGTCCAGTCTTCCTCTTCTTCTCTTGTCACTGTAGATTATGTTGTTTCTGTCTATCTTTCTCCTATTATGGTGTATGTGTTTGTAGAGTCTGGTTTAATAAATTTTAGTTGTTTGCAATTGTTTGCTTTTCCTTTCGTCAGCATTCTTTTGTGTCCACTAGTCGCTTCATTCTCCTCAGTTTTCAGTTTAGTGGCTTGAATCCTTCTTATTCCTTTTGGTTGCAGTTTTCTGTTCCCAGCATTTTCTGTATTAGTCTGTGCTTTCCTTTATTAAGCATTCCACTTTGGAGTCTTCTAGAGTCTTTCCTGTTTTCTTTTAATGTGCTTCAGTTGGTTTCCGACAGGTTTGATTTTTATCTCGGATTTTCACGAAGTTGAAAAAAGATATTTTGGGAGAGGGGGGAAATGTCGGCATTGGCGTCCGGACAGGTTAATCTAAAAAATGGCATTTGTGGTTATACAATTTAAAAAAAAAATTACACGTGTTCTATGTGATGCTTAGGACTATTCTGCATCAAATTATATTTATTTTATAATTTTTTCCATACTTTTATCATGTTTGAACATAGAATATTTTATGTGTCAAGCGTTGTCTTTCTTGGCTGCGTTAAGCTTTTTTAAAACAACATTTGCACCCACAAGGGGATATCCGATTTAAACCACAACCCCCCCCCCCCCCACACACACACAGATTTGTTCTATACAATGCTTAGGACCAGTCCACATCAAAAAGAAAACGACTCAAAAATTTTCCAGATTTTTTTGGGGTTTGAACTTTGACTATTTTAGTGTGAATTTGCATGCAGGTTATATCGTGATTATGGTTCTTGGGTGTGTTAAATTCTTTTCAAATGACATTTACGCCCACAAGAGTTTGTGAGATTTGAATAAAGCGTCACAGATTTGTTCTATACAATGTTTAGGACTAGTCCACATCAAAAGGAGACTGACATTTTCCCCAGATTTTTTCACTGTCTGAACTCTGATTATTTTATTGCCTGATTTGTATGCCGGTTATGTGGTCAGGTATAGGTTTTGGCTGCGTTAATTTTTTTAAAACGACATTTACACCCACAAGGGGTTATGCGATTTGAATAAAACTTCACAGATTTGTTCTATACTGTGGTTAGGACCAGTCCACGTCCAAAGGAAATCGACTTCGACATTTTTTCTGGAATTTTTCATTGTTTGAACTGTAATTATTTTATGGCTGATTTGTATGCAGATTATATACCTTGGTTATGATTCTTGGCTGTGTTGTTTTTGTAAAACGACATTTGCACCCACAAGAGGTGAAAACTGAAAAGCATGTGCAAAAACTGAAGAATGGCAAAGCAGCAGACATATTCGGTATCACTGCAGAACACCTCAAATACGCCTCACATGAAGTGCTTACAGTCCTCAATACCATCACAAATGACGTGCTGACCACTGGCAAGATCCCAGAAACCATGAAAACTGGCCTAATCACTCCGGTCCCAAAGAAAGGAAAGTCTGCTAGATGTCCAGATAGTTACAGACGCATTACAGTCAGTTCTGTTCTAGGAAAGGTAGTGGAAAAAGAAATTATACAGCGAATCAGACCCGCCTTAAATCAGACAAAAAGTAGATTGCAGTTTGGTTTTACCAAAGCTGCTCGTTCGTGAATGCAGTTTTTGCCCTTACTGAAACCATTGCTGATGCTGTTGATACCAAGAGTTGACAACACATAACATTTATGGATGCCAGCAAATCCTTTGATATTGTAGATCACCCAAGTATGCTTAATGCCATCTACAGTCAAGGAATCAAGGGCACCCTATGTGCTATTGTAGACAGTATGTACACAGATATTGGAGCAGTGGTTAAGTGGAAAGGGGAAGTGTCACAGCCCTTTGCTGAGTATCAGGGGATCCGTCAAGTTGGTGAGTCATCAACAGACCTTTACAATAGCAGGAGCAACAAGCATGCTTAATGCCATCTACAGTCAAGGAATCAAGGGCACCCTATGTGCTATTGTAGACAGTATGTACACAGATATTGGAGCAGTGGTTAAGTGGAAAGGGGAAGTGTCACAGCCCTTTGCTGAGTATCAGGGGATCCGTCAAGTTGGTGAGTCATCAACAGACCTTTTCAATAGCAGGAGCAACAAGCTACTACATAAACTGGAAACCCACCAAGCTACGTATAGAATCGGTTCGATCCCAACAGGCGCGATTATGTGTGCAGACGATCTAGCATTAGTTGCGCGAGCACCTGAAGCTATGCAACTTAATAAATGAGGCACAGCTCGATGCAGCTAGTGAGCGGTACTTGTTTAGTAGCACCAAAACTAAAACCATGGTAGCTAGAGGTACAAAGCCAGCAAATCTCTGGATAAATGGTAAGCTGATGGAGATCACAAATGAGGAGCCCCATCTTGGCATTACTAGAACATCTTTGTGTAACAACCTAAAACAGTTGAAAGCAGAATTAATTCAGCACGGTGTGCAGCCTACTCCCTAATGGGTGCTGGCATGTATGGACTTAATGGCCTAAACCCAATGACATCAATACACATATGGGAGATATATACTACTCCAGTCCTGCTGCATAGCCTTGAGGGACTGATCCTAATGCAGTCTGAGATCGAAAAGCTGGAAGATTTCTACAGGGCCAATCTAAAACCCATGGAGCATCTATTTCCAGTTGTGCGAACGCTGCAGCCTACTTGCTGCTTGGAGCACTACCAGTGGAAGGCCAACTTCACAAAAGGATTCTGATCTTTTTTGTGAATATGCTACACAGAGAGAATTCTATCGAGCATGAGATAATTGAAAGACAATTAGCCGTCAAGGCAGCAGGGTCCTATAGCTGGGTAATGATAGCAAATCAGATGATACAGAAGTATGGCCTGCCGGATGCATAGTCTCCTGAAGAACTTGCCAAGTAAGGGAGTATGGAAAACAATGGTGACAAAACAGGCCCATGATCACTGGGAGCGCAAACTGAAAGAAGACGCTGCCGGGAAGAAGACTCTGTCATATCTTTCCCTTGACTCCTGCAAGATCTGGAAACCACACAGTGTATGGACAAGCTGCAAGTCTGATAAGACCTCTGTATATAAGGGTACTATTCAAGCTAAGTTACTAGTACAAAGATATAACCTACTTGGAGGAACAACCCGTAACCGTCGAGGTCCAACCACCTGTCCGCTGCAAGAGCGAAGATGAGACGGTGCACTTCCTTGTCGTGTGTACACAGCTTCAACCTACACGAAAAGAACTCTTGAGTAAGATCTGTGGCATGTTGAAGACACTAGGACTCCAAGTCACACAGGAGAACTATTCAAGCTATCCTAGACCCTAGCAAGTTTGCTGCAGATGATCCTGTAAGCTGTAGCTCCCGGATACTACAGAGACTCCCGAAAACTATCCAGAGAGCTTTGTCATGTCCTGCATCGGCAGCGAGCTAAGATGACTCAGTTGCAGTGATGCGTTCAAAGTTGCATGCTGTATTGCGTGCTGTAGAGTTGCCTGATGAGTCTGACTGCATCGCGGACTATACTCCACCAAACAGCCCACTCTTTTAAACAAACAATTTTTGCGCCTTGTGATACTTAACGGATACTACTTGTGAAATCTCACGAATCAAGCTTCTCGTTGGACACCACGGAAGAAACTAAATATCTGTACCAACTGTACTCCCTGTGGAGGTTCGTCTGAAGAACATCATCACATTGTTCGAGAGACGGGATTTACTGCGAAAGAAGAAGGTTATCGGATTTCAGTAAAACTTCACAGATTTGTTCTATACCATGCTTAGGACTAGCCCACATCAAAAGGAAATAGATTTTCAAATTTTTCCCATATTTCTTTCGGTGTTTGGACTTTGATAATTTAATTTATCCAACGGTGGTCATGTCACATATCATTTTCAAGCCAATGATGATTAAACTACAGTACAAGGAATTATTTTGATCTTGGGTCAAACTGAGGGTAGGGGCGTGGTCAAAAGTGGGCACCAATCGATTGTAATGTAACTCCTCATAGACCATTTCACATCCAAATATGTATTATTTTAATTTGTTTTTGAAAAGGTTTCTTCTTTTTTTCAGACTGAACTTTGCTTATGTTTGGACCATTTGCCTTTCAGTTAGACCCAGGGTGCCAGTTGTCATTACATTGGCAGAAAGGCTTTATGGTTCAGTCTCCAAGCTATGCTTGCCCAATGGGTAATACCTTCGGTGTTTTGAATCGGCATGTTGATTGTCAAATTTCAAAATGAGGCTATCTGGTGGTCCATCATATCCTGTGATATACAATTAATATACAGTACAGGTAATGAGGACTCGGTACACTCAAGTCAAGAATGGACCTGAAGAAGCTAAGGATTTCGGCTGAGGACGAGACACAGTAGGCAAAATTGGAGAAGGACTGATTGCAGCTGTAGGATGTTTCTACTACTACAGCCGCAGAATACAGTAATCATACATACACGTATACAGGTAGGCTATTTGCTATCTTCAAATAGCCCTTGTGAAATTGTGGTATGACCCGCAGGTTATGGCGCTCGGGGTGGGGTAAAAAATAAAAACTTTCCAAAGGTGGTCATGTCACATATCATTCTGAAGCCAATGATGAGTAAACTACAGTACAAAGAAGTATTTTGATCTTGGGTCAAACCGAGGGTATGGGGCGGGGTCAAAATTGGGCACCAATCGATTGTAACGCAACTCCTAGACCATTTCACATAGAAACTTGAAAGTCTCGGTATGATTACACATATGGCCATGGATGTGCATGCCACATTGGAATTTTGATATCCCCCCCCCCCCCCCCCCCCAAGGGCTGAGGGAAATGGTGGGCAGAATAAAAAATTTACCAAATGTATTCATGTCACATATCATTTTGAAGCTTGTTGTTAGTAGACTACAGTACAACAAGTTATTTTGTTCTTGAATCAATCTGAGTGCAGTGGCCAGGGGTCAAATGGGCAATCTAATTCTAATTGTACATGGCTTGGATGTTATTTTTTTGCAGAATATTTGGTCCTGGGCAGACCGGGTCCAGCGGCAGCTGGATGCTGTAGTAACTTAAAAATGTGAGATATTGGTATCTTCTGATACCTCTTGTTTATATTTCCAATGTTATTTCTTTAGATTTTCAGTCTCCTTAGTTTAATAACCCTGTTCAAGTCCCATAGGCAGATTTCTTATAAGTGGGTTCCTCTCAGTCTGTTTCAGGCCTTCCTGGGTCTGGATTTCGGCTGCTTCTCGTCTTCCCTTTCTGTGAAAGAGAAGGCATTAGATTTTCCTTTTAGTGGCATTCTGTCTTCAGGGGTCATCTAAATCGTTTTTCTTTCTGGATCTTCTTTCTGATCCTGATCTTTAAGCTCTAGAGAATGATGAATTGGTTTCAGCAGCAGTGTTTCACACGCTTGCAGATGCCGCCAAAGGCTGGCTCAATTCAGTCTGTAGTTCTCTAGTTTTCATTACTTCAATTAGAAGATCTAGGCAGCTGCACTATGTTCGTGTTTCGATTAGATTTAAGCATAGCTTTATTGTCGCTTTTCCCTTTTCTTTTCTGTTAGGATGTCCTTGACCGTTTATCTCTTACCCTGATAACCTTCCCATATGGGCCCATATGGGTGGATTTGGGATCTGAGAATGCCCAGATGGGGCCCATATGGGTCTCTTATAGGCTATTAAAATCTAGATTTAAATTCAGGACTTACGAAGATGTACCTCATAAATGGAGGTGGATATAGAAGCTAAGTAATAGTCTGAGTCTATGGGTCAATCCTAAGAAGTCCTATGAAGGTAATTAAATCGTTCCCATATGGGCCCCACATGGGTCGTGGGTGTAAAACGACATGTAACCCATATGGGAATGTTATCAGCGTAATTTGAATTTAATGACTGCTTATCCTAAGGCTGATAAAGAGATCCAATCTCAAAATTTCATAGCCAAATCCGTTGGCAAGAGAGATTCATCCTTTCTTAGGAGTCTGAATTCTTATATAAGACCAATTTGTAATCCCGGTGAGCTTGGAGTTTACCCTTCTAGTTTTCTTCACTAGTAGATCAAACTCTAGGTCTCAGGAAAGTTTTCTGATCCTGATCGTTTTAATTCTTTTTCTTTTAACAGGCAAAGGTTTCTGTATCGCCCTGCTTGTCTTCCATATAGATGTAGATCATCTGTGCCAGTTACCTTTTTGATCTAGGTCAAGAGGTCTTTCTTCATTTCAGGCCTCCCAAGGGATAAGTGTTTAAGGGTGTGACCCCCTCCCGGTTAGGACCAGGCTTTTCTACTGAATCTTAGCCCACTCCGGTGCATGCACCTTCTGATCCATAAGTTCAATGCCGTGTGCCAGTAGAGAGTGCCTTTCTTTGTCCTGGAAGAAGTTTTAGCTCTAGAGGAAGAGTTCAAGTCTAGTGTCAGGAAGCTTACAGTAGAGGTAGTTTTCCAGGGGAATATAGATCCGGTATTCTTTTCCATGATCTTCCTAGTTCCAAGGACATCAGGGGGTTGATGCCCCATCTTAATCTCAACACGTTGAATTTTTTCATTCTCACCCCAAGTTCAAGATGGAATAAATCTCTCTTCTGGTTTACGTGCCTAGTTTCAGCTGTGGCAGGAATCCTTCATCATTAGTCAATTCATCCTATCGTTTTTTTATGGACAGCTGATTGCTAAGAAGAAGCAAGAATGACATCATTCCACGATCTCGTTATTCATGCAATCTCGACTGTTTTTAGACCTCCACTCACCTAGGAGTAATGTTAGACCTGGTTCAGCACTTGCTCTTTCCAATCCGACTCTCACATGGAAACAATATTTTGTACTATGGCTTTCCTTTTAAAGACTTCCTTCTCTAAAGAAGGTTCTTTCTGTGAGTTCTGGGTCAGTACTGTAAATGGTATCCTTTGATCGGCAATGTTGAAAAGTCCATTCCAGCGGTATTTGGTGCCACTGTGATCGATAGATTCCTAGTCTCGTTCGTTCCTATCTGGAATTCTCTGCTTCCTCATTTAGCCTTCTGGATAGATGACTCCCATGAGGGGTGGGGGCCAGTCTGGAATTTCCTTTACAGTACCTTGTCTTCAGTCTCTGAAGGAAACGTCAGCTCACATTAATGTGCTAGAGATGTGGACTGTCTTGAATGCTCTAATCATTGGTTAGATTTTTTGTAAGGGCAATCGATTTCATTCAGGTCCGACATCTCTCGGTAGTGGCTTTCCTAAGCAATCAGGGGTGAAAGATATCATCAATGTTATAGAATCATAGGATCTTCTCCTCTGGTGTTGCAAGTCTCAGATTAATCTAGTGGCAAGCCATGTCCCAGGCTAGTTAAATTTTCTTGCAGACCAGCTGTCCAGGCCGAGTTTGTTATCTCAAAATGGCATACAAGGACTTCGATAATCAGGTAAATCTTACTTTTCCAGGGTCGCCCCAGGTGATTCTTTTCGAGACAGGCTTTGACGCCCAGATATTCCCATTCGTGTCTCCTTTCCAGAGACACAGGCTCTGGTGGTGGACGCCCTGTCTCAGTCCTGGACAGGGATATCATTTAATGCTTTCCCTCAGATAATTCTCGTTCCCAGAGTTCTAAGAAGGTCAGGAAGCAGGTTTGCAGGGTTCTCTGGATTGTCCTGTTCTGGCCCAAGAGGAGTTGGTTTGTGGATCTGATCGATCTACTGGTGGAATTTCGTAGTCATGTTGTCACAAGTCAAAGGGATTTATCTTCATCCAAATCCAGAGATCTCCATCCTTTGTGTTTGGAAAATCTCGAGTCTTAGGTCCCTCAGTCCCACTTTTCATCTAGAACTAAAGAATGCTTTAGGGTTCCAGAAAAGAGGTTTCCAGTTGTGTTTACAAGGGTTTAGTAAATTTTTTCTCAAGAGGGTAGACAGTCTTGATATCTTGCCCGTTTCAGCATCTATTCCAAGTGCTAGATTTATTGTCCTTTCTTTTCGATTCCTTTACTTTGACAGCTAATTCTGTTAGAGGTTAAAGAGTTTCTTTACCTTCTTTAGTACCTTGTCTTTAAAATGCTGTGGCTAATGATACAAGGTATTCAGTTACCCATTGAGGTTATGTTACTTTTAAAAGCTGTCACGAATAAACATCATCTGGTGACAAACAATAGATAATGTCAAACTCACGACGTTCATGGCATTGGCTACCTCTTCTGCTAAACGCAGGTTGCTGGATGGAAATCGGAGTCTATCTATGTCTCGTTTTATTTGAAAGATCAGAGTCCAGCGGCTTTCTTTTTAGAATTCATAAACATTTCAACCAAGCGAGCCTCATTTACCAAGCTCATCTCACCATTTGCATTGAGAATGATTGTCTGCATGACATCAGTGAGATTTTCTTTATTTTATTATCTTGTTTAGTTGATTATTAGTTCAGTTTTATTTAGTTGTTAATCGCAATGCGATTTTGAACATAAACACTATTATGTCAATTTGTTAGTATCCTGCCGGGTTGCTGTGTTATTTTTAACTTTCTTAAGGTTCTCAAATCTCCACCACCAGTTGATTTCAAAATGAAGCAGGCACTGACCAAATCTACTGGTTTAGCAAGTAGGGATTGAACAGTAAAGTTGTTTGTGATCTAATAACATCATCGACCACAACACACACACACACACACACACACACACACACACCCTCCCAATGCGTTGGACTGTAGTTTTATTGACCACATAAACATACCATTCTATCACTATGACCCGGTCTCAGCCACCCAACGTGAGAATAATTTAAGAATTCTTTTTCATGACTTTCAACAAAAATTTGAAAGTGTATAATATTCTTGCAGTTTGTAAGTGGTAGCGCTTGCGCATGCGCAGTGACCCGGTCACTATCAGAACTGTCTAGACAGGTGCCAATCACGTATTGATTGACAATAAGGGAGTTATAATACATTCTAGATCCCTAAAACAGAATATAGTCACGGTTCTTGCATTAGGAGGCTTAAAAGCAAGATAACAATCTTTTCCTGGTGCTAGATGTAGAAAAATTGATTTAGTAAGTAACGATTGAACAGTAAATATGTGGTTAATAAAATTACAGACCAACCCATATGGGTTTCTGTGGTCGTTATGGCCATTGCTATATTTTCACAGTATTGAAGGCTATGGGGAAAATACGTTTGTGGCGCATTTCATCATCTATTGGTGGATGAAATCCAAATTTCTCAGATACGTTCCTTCATGCAACATCCCTTCGAGCTTTGAATTCGGACTGGCCACGCTCTTAAAAAGGGGCATAGCTCTGGTTCATTAAGTCGCTTTTTAATTATTGAACCCTATGGTAAAAATACATGTGTTTCATCAATTGTTGATGGAGTGAAATCAAATTGAGGAGATATGTTCCATCAGTCAAATATATATCCGAACTATGAATATAAAGAATCTGCACCGTTAAACAAGGGCAATAACTCTGGCTCATTAGGTCTTAATCTAATCACCACTTCATGTATGGTTAAAATACATTTGTTTCGTCAATTGTTGATGGATTAAAACTAAATTTAGCTGATCAGTCAATCTATTTGTAGTATGAATATAAATGGTTTGCACCTTTAAACAATGGCCATAACTCTGGTTCATTAAGACAAATTATTCAAGCCTATAGTTAAAGTACGTGTGTTTCGTCAATTGTTGATGGATTAAAATCAAATTGAGCAGATGTGTTCCTACAGGCAATATATATTCGCCCTATGAATCTGAAGTTGCCACGTCTAAAATCGCAGTGTTATGGCCCTTGCTATATTTTCAACGTATTGAAGCATATGGGGAAAATACGTTTTGTAGCACCTTTTCTTATGTATCGATGGTTTAAAACCGATTTGGCAGATATGTTCCTTTAGGCAATATCTATTTGGCCTATGAAGATGAAGTGGCAATACCCACAAATATTATAATTATGGCCCTTGCTATAGTTGCTATATTTTCAAAGTATTGAAGCCTATGTGGCAAATATGTTTGTGGCATATTATGTCATTTATCAATCGATTAAAACTAAATTTGGTAGATATGTAATTCCTTCATGCAACATTTATTCGAGCTATTAATGCGAAGTGGCCACGCCTTTAAACAAGGGTCATAACTCGTTGTTTTGAACTATTAAGCCATATGGGTAAAATCAGAAGTCTTCGTGCTTTGTCAATTGTTGATGGATTAAAAACAAATTTAAAAACAAATTTAGCCAATGTGTTCCTTGACTTCCTTCAGTCAAATATCTATTTGAACTATGAATATAAATGGTCTACAACTTATTCACTAAGACAATTAACTATTCAACCATATGGTTTTGTCAGTTGTTGATGGTTTAAAACGGGCGGGCAGATGGGCAGACGAATGGGCAGTAGAGTGGTTTATGGATAATAACTCTGTTACTGTTTATCGGATCACTTTGCAACTTTATAGGGTGGTTGGATTAGGTCTGAGGAAGAATCCTATTGTAATTGATGTCAGATGCTCCCATTTTGTAACGGCATACCTCCATTCTGTTCTACTGAGTGTGCGTGAATCATAGCTAAGGACTGGCTTGTATCCACCTTCACCGATCTGTGATAATATTCCTCCTATTCCAAACATAGAGGTGTCTGGATCCAGGATAAGCTGGTGGGAGGGATCCAGATGGGCTATGATGGGGCAGGCCAAAGGTCTGTCCTTCAGGGTTTACTTGCTTGTGGACTTCTTCCTTATAGCCGGGTAAGCATCTAACAGGTTCTGTGAGAGGATGGTGGGCCCCAATAGCCAGTGGTTTAAATAACCAGGGTTTCTGAGTATTTTACTCAATACAAAATATCCAGTTTGTCAATTAATTTAATTATAATGAGTACCGAAATGGAGTTACTCAATTAAATATCAGTTATCTTCCCAATACTGTATAGCAATTTAGCTCAGAATACCTCATTAAATTTCAAAAACCTCAATTTACAAGAGTTCTGGAAGTGATTGTCGTAGCTGGTTCTATCTCCGGGAGTGGGGTGGGGTGGGGATTGTTTGTAGTGTAAGAAGTATGTTTACGCAGTTACACCATTCATGGCCACGTTTTGACAGTTTCCACAAGATGTATTAGTGGATACTACTCCCTCCTTCCCTCCAACCCTCCCTCCCCTCCCCCTCCCTCCGCTCTCTCTCTCTCTCTCTCTCTCTCTCTCTCTCTCTCTCTCTCTCTCTCTCTCTCTCTCTCTCTCTCTCACTCCCGCCTCAACCCCCTACTCTCTCTCTCTCTCTCTCTCTCTCTCTCTCTCTCTCTCTCTCTCTCTCTCTCTCTCTCTCTCTCTCTCCCTCCCTCCCTCCCTCCCTCCCTCCCCACCTCTCTCTCTCTCACACACACACACACACACACACACACACACACACACACACACACACACACACACACACACACACGCTCTCTCTCTCTCTCTCTCTCTCTCTCTCTCTCTCTCTCTCTCTCTCTCTCTCTTTCTCTCTTTCTTTCTCTCTTCTCTCTCTCTCTCTCCTGGTATTCTCGCTATCATTTTGCACTCATATCTTGATGGAAGGCCATAGAGCAAATCTGGATCCGGTGGGAGGTTGTACTTTCCAAAAATATCATTAGCGTACACAAACCAGCTTGACAGCCTTGATCATTATCCGCAGGTTGGTGGGAAACAATTTGGTGCTCTACACTCTGTGTCTCATGGAGATCGTTTCTGAGTAGGGCAGCTAATCGCTTCGAAATTTCTGCTTCGACTGGCTGTATCCCCATCAAAACCAAACCGAACTCATGGATGTGGAGTATGGTAGATCCTTAAAGCAAGTCATCAGCAACCCATATCTCGGCCTCCAATTCTCTGATGACTTCAAACGCACAGCCAACATTAACACCATCACTCCAAAAGGGAGTGCCATACTAGGCTTCCTCTGCAGGAATTTAAGAAACTGTCCAGTGTCCTGGAAAAACATGGCATACCTAGCGCTCGTCAGATCACAACTCGAGTATGGCGTGGTTATCTAGGACCCATATCTAAAGACTGACATGAACAAGCTAGAGCGAATACGATGCCAAGCGGTCAGGTTTATCATCGGCGTATACAAAACCAGAACCCAAGGATGCATCACCCAGATTCTACACGACCACAACCTCACATCTCTGCAGTACATGCGCAAACAGCTTCACCTCACATTCCTTTTCAAGGTGGTTGAGAGGTCAATGTGTCACATCAGACATTATCGAAACGAACTCGCCAACAATTCAAAGTGTTTGTCTGTTCCACCATCTAAAACAGAACCTTCAAACAACCCTTCTTCATGCGAACAGTGACGGACTGGAACCACCTGGACGAGAACTGTGTCCAAGCTCCAACTGCTGATGGTTTTAAATCTATTATCAGCAGCAGAACTTTTGTATAAAGTCGTCTTAGCGCACTCTCTCACCTGTTGTATTTATTCGAGTATTGGCCCTACACTGTACCATACAGATACAGATACAGAGATAGTACATTTCATTTTCTTCTTCGATATCTTCAGTCGGTTAGACTTGCACTTATTGTTCATGTGGATGGGTGTGTAGATCTGCTATACTTAGACTCCATAGCACAGTAGTCTAGAGCATTCACCTCTGCTGCGAGAATCGAATCCAAATGTTACAGCTTTGATCCCGCACTCAGTCATGTGGATAGGTGTAAAAAGAAGTCACTTAGAGTGTCAGATCAGCTATGAATACGCTCTGATAACCCTGTAAATAAGTTTAAAACGTTACTGTATCTACGTCCCGGTCAACAGCTTAAGGGGCCAGTGGCTCTACATTTGAACCTATAAATAGCATAGAGTGGACCACACTGAGTCTGGATGTTGCTCATACCAAGAGGAGGAATATCTGAATACTACAACAACAACGACGACGACACAACAACAACAACAACAACAACAACAACAACAACAACAACAACAACAACAACAACAACAACAGCAGCAGCAGCAGCAACAACAACAACAACAACAACAATAATAACAACAACAACAACAGGTTGTCTTGCCTAATCAGCAGAAAATCACTATGTAACGGTAGATGCAATATATTTGAATTTCAAAAAGGCCTTTAATAGTCCCATACAGAAGGCTCATGGATAAAATGAAGGCATATAAGATAATAGATCAAATTCATGGATGGATTAAGTCACTCCATGGTAACCGTGTTCAACACGCAGCCATAAATGGTGAGCAGTCAAGCTGGATGGGTGTTACTAGTGGATTCCCTCAGGGGAGTGTATTGGGCCCATTGCTCTTTGTCATTTATATAAATGACTTACCTAGACAAGTGATTTCAGATTCTTATCTCTTTGTAGATGACACGAAGACTTTCCAGACTATATCACGTCCAGAGGACAATACTACACTACAGGCAGACTTGAATGAGCTAACAGAGTGATGAAATAACTGGTTTCTCCGCTTCCATCCAGACAAGTGTGTAAAAATAAGTTTTGGACAGGCAAATGCAGATGCAAGGAACTACCATATCATCGCCGATGGAAAACCCCATGAAATCTTGCAATCCAAAGAATAAAAGGGCATTGGGGTGGTCATAGACGAATGGTTAAACTTCAAAAGCCATATAACAGAAACGGTGAACAAAGCAAATAGTAGGTTTGCAATTATTAGAGGAGCGTATGACAACTGAAATGAGAAAAACTTAATTCCACTTTACAAGGCAATGGCAAGGAGCCATCTCGACTATGTTCCAGCTGATTGATGCTCATGCAAGAAGTCAGTGATAACACTCATAGAAAATGCGCAGAGGAGAGCAACCAAACAGATACCTGGTCTAAGGGAACTTATCTATAAGGAAAGGCTAAAAAGACTGAAACTGCCTACACTGGCATTTCGCAGCATTTACGGTGATATGATCGAAGTATACAAACTTCTGCATGGTGTATACGATGAAGAAGTAGGATCTATACTTAAGCTAAGAGAAGAAATAGTCGATAGAGAAGAGGTCAGCGAACATGATAAGACAATTTTCAAGCTGAGGGCAAAACTAGAAGTCTGCAGAAACTGTTTTCCAGTTTGTGTCCCCAAAGCCTGGAATAAATTACTACAGTATGTTGTAGATGCTCCGTCGGTAAATACCTTCAAGGCCCGTCTAGATAAATACTGGAAAGATCAGACATTAGTATATGACTATACAGCACCGAGAGAAATCGGAAGAGGAAGTACACAGTACCATGATGAAGATCCGACCATTGGGGCATAAGCCTGCATTCAGAAACAACATAGGTAAACATATGTCAGTAAGTAACTATGTAACCATTTTATTGAAGAAGTAAATGTCACCAAGACCAAAGGTAGAGGCATCCTTCTATTAGAAATTCCCTATCGCACAGACAGGTAAACACCACCCAGAACTCATTCGGAGAATTAATATCTGTGACCTTCGATCAGAACAAGAAACGCTGAGATTCGTGGGGGTAAATAGGAGCCCAAGCTCAAACAGCCGAAACAACATAGAGCTAGCAAAACTATTTCAAGAAGTATGTGTAAAAAATATGCATACAATCATGTTAGATGATTTTACCATGCCACACATCAATTGGTCATTATGCACATACAAGTAGTCATGGTACAAATCTGAATCTTGACTTTACACATAATTTTATTGAAATAGCATGTGACTGCTTCTTGGCACAGAAAATAACGAACCACACCCAAGGGCGTGGATCCAGCAAACCTTCAATCTTAGATCTATTAATTACTAATATTCTGACCTAGTTGATGATATCCAACATACTGCACCTCTTGGAAAAAAGTGATCACTCCGTAATTGAAACCATAATCCACTTAGATGGAGACATCATTGCCAAACCAAAGAGCAGATTTTGCTATGATAACGGTAATTATGAAGCTATGGCTGCATTCATGAACCTAAACTTGATGAAACAACTGGAAAGTTGTGTTGACATTGATCATATGTGGAAATTAATGTGCAACAAGAGTTTGGAAGCTGAGAAGAAATACATCGCTGTGAAAAAAATAAGAAACATAAATTTCCCCTTGATTGTATTACAAGATCTAAGATAAATTTTTTAAAACGCCTTTGGAAAAAATACCTAGTAAACGCTCGTGAGACAACCTATGAAGAATACTGCCAGACAAGAAACCAGGTCTGACAGGCAACTAGAAAGGCACTGAAACTACGTGAAAAGAACATATCCAAAAGTGCTAAGCAGAATACCAAGAAATTTTGTACTTATGTCCAATCCATGATGAAAGCTAGGCCGAAATCCCAGATTTACAAGTATCTGATAACTGTAAGGAGATAAAATTCACCAAAAATGTCACGGAGAAAGAAGATGTTCTAGCTGAATATTTTCAATCTGTATATACAATCAAATCAGATGGTGAAGCTCCAACAATACCTAGCAGGAACTACCAGAATCAAATAACCAGTTTACATCAGACCTGAAATTGTATTTGATAAACTTTCCCAAATAAAAACCTCAAAATCCCCTGGACCCAACAAAATCCACGCCAGATTATTATATGAGCTACGCTCTTTAATACATCATTAAACATTAAATGTAGGCAACATACCATATTGTTGGGCTAATGCGAATATCTCCGCATATTTTTAAAAAGGTAAAAAAAAGGCCTGACAACTGTCATCCTATCAGTCATACCTCTGTGGTGTGCACATTGAAGGACTCAATTATTAAAGACTCACTTATGGAAACCTAACTAATAACTACATGCTGTCAGACAAGCAATTTAGTTTCGTAAGCGGACGATCTACTGCTCTTCAATTACTGACAGTACTGCAAAAATGGCTGGAGCCACTGGATAATGGAGAGGTGGTAGATGTTATTTACTTGAACTTTATGAAGACATTTGATAAAGTCCCTAACAAACGCCTACTTAAAAAAATAGCTGTCTATGGCATTGACGGAAAACTATTGGACTGGGTCCAATCATTCCTAATTGGGAGGAAACAACAGGTAGTCATTAATGGAACATACTCTAAACTCTTAAATGTAACCAGTGGCAAGGCTCAGCCCTCGGTCCAATTCTCTTTATTGTGTACATAAATGACCTACCAGAAGCAATTAGTTGTGGGTAAGAAATATTCTTGTTTGCAGACTATACAAAATCATTCAGGTCAATCCTTAAACAGACTGATTGTGATTCGCTGCAGCAAGATATATACTCGATGTGCATTTGGACAGAAAATTCATTACTAAAGCTCCATCCTGATAAATGTAAAAGCATAAGGATTTCTTCAAAAGCTACAACTCCCCATGTCTACACAATCGACTCTCCCCACCATACTTTAGCGTATTCATCTTATAGATTAAGACACCTTCAAACACCTATTTAAATCGTTTGTCAGTCCTCACATCGAATATGCAAATGTAGTTTGGGCCACTTCCTAAACACATGTAAATACGATGGGAAATGTTCAAAGGCGTGCCACTAAACTTATTCCAGGTATGCTTAACCTACATTATAATGAAAGACTCAAAGAACTTAACTTACCAACCTTCATATTTAGAAGACTACGTGGAGATATGATTGAAACATACAATATCCTTCACAACAAATATGATCACCCACCATCAAACCTTATAAAGATTTGTGACAGCA
This sequence comes from Chaetoderma sp. LZ-2023a, assembly GCA_034401795.1. NCBI lineage: Eukaryota > Metazoa > Mollusca > Caudofoveata > Chaetodermatida > Chaetodermatidae > Chaetoderma > Chaetoderma sp. LZ-2023a. The sequence goes on from CM067374.1 coordinate 130,193,363, forward strand.
CAGTATTAAAAGAGGTCCTAGTATAAAAATTAAGAAAACTACATCTAGGCTAAATATCAGAAAGTTATCATTCCCTTCACGATGCACAGACCAATGGAACAAACTACGAGAATATATTATCAATGCACCATCTATTAACTCGTTTAAGTCTAGCCAAGAAATGCAAAGCAAGAGACACATCACAGGTAAAAGCTCTGATTGAGGAAAGTAAGGCCCAAAATGAAGCGCATGGACCTGCAGCCGAGGTAACTGATAAAGTGAAAGTGGCAAGCCAGATAGCACACTTAAGGGAAAGTGAGGCCAGGAGATGTAGTATCATTATTCATAACTGTTATGAAAAAGAATTGCCAGAGGATAGGAAAATGAAGGATACGGAAATAAATAGTAGTAAGCATGTGTGCCGTGTTATAAACAAATGACCAGGCTATTGCAAATGTGACAAGAATAGGGGAGAGGATGAAAGACGCCCACAGGTTAAAGCCAAGGGCGCTTAAAGTAAGATTTGAAGACGAGAAGTCTAAAGGGAAATTTATGAGGAACATTAGAAACCTAGATAATGCAGATGAGAAGTTGAAAATGGTGAACATAGTACACGATATGACTCAAAAGGAGAGGATTGTAAATAAGGAGAAGATAGACGAAATGAAGAGATGTAATGCAGAAAAGGAGTCGAGGGAATTCAAATTCGTTGTACGAAGACCCCCTTGGGTGCGAAGTTTCATCAAGGTGCGGACCTAGAAAAATGAAAACTAATGAATAAGAGGAGCCACATGTATATAACAGTGTAAATAATTGTAAAAATGTTGACAAGTTAAACAGTGTGAACAGAAACAACCACACAGCAGATACTCTGTTGTGTCTATACACCAATGCAGATAGTCTGCCAAAGTTTGAGGAACTGAAAACTCAAGGATTCAAAGAAGATCCATACAATTTAACATAGTAGAAGTAACAGAAGTGTGCCCCAAAAAGTGTATATATCTGCCATCAAAAGCTGAATTAAGCATAGAGGGTTATGATTTGTTCACAAATGAGTATGTAACTGGCAAAGGAAGAGGTGTCGCCATATATATTAATGGACAGTTAAAGGGAGAGGAATATAAAGTGGAAGGGGTGTTCCAGGAGGCAATATGGGTGAAGATCAGGATGACAGACAAGGAAAACCTACTAGTAGGGTGTCTATGCAGGAGCCAAAGCAACAATGGAGAAAATGCAGACGAGTTGCAGAATATAATAAAAAAGAAGCATTAATGAAAGAGTTCGAACATCTACTTATCATAGGAGATTTGAATTACCACAATATTAACTGGACAGACTGGTCCACGAAAGAGGACTCAGTGAGTGAATCATTTGTGGAAGGCATAAGAGACTGCTTTTTATATCAACACGTCAAAAAATCCACTCTGGGTCGATATGGTAACAAATCAATTTTGCTGGATCTAATCTTCACTAAAGATGAAACAATAGATTAGATTGACCACCAAAACCCCTTAGGGGCCAGCGATCATAATGTGCTAGTTTTTAACTATCAGATACATAGTGAAAGGACCAAAGATAAAACAGTTAGATGGAACTTCTTCAACGGTGACTATGCAGCTATGAGTGTTAAACCAGATCTGAACTGGGAGTCAGTATTGATGTCTGAAGACCCAAACCAACTTGTGGATACCCTAATGCAGTATCTTGACACAGCAAGCGAAAAATGTATACCTAAAATTTAAAATGGAAACGCAAACTGAAGACATCATCAAACTCAGATTAGCGTGGAAATACAGGCAAAGATTAGGAAAAAACCCACAGGTGCTGGCAGAAATTTATGGAGACCAGAGACCAAAAACGGCATAAAGAATATACACGATTAAAAAACAAAGTGAAACAGCTAATCCAAAAGACAAAAAGTGAAAGGGAACAGGCGATAGCCAGGAGCACCAAATCAGATCGCAAGCAGTTTTGGAAATACGTAAATGCCAAAAGGATGACAAAGACAGAGATATTAGAGCTTTAAGTCCAAGCTGACAAAGGCACTAATATGGCCATTGAGATATGTGAGCTGGTCAATGCTGAATCTTTTCAGACTGGGTAGACTGGATGCACCTGCTTCAACCTAAGCAGCAGCAGCTTTCAGGCTGGCTAGTCCAAACATATCCAGCCATTGCATAAATAAGGGGAATTAAGTGAATGGGCCAGAGGCGTCGAAAGTGTCAAATCTAAACCTTTTTCTCACCTAGCAGCCAGATCTCATATTTACTCTGTATCTGTAGTGGGCGATTACTGCCAGTATGAGTCAATCCCGGCCATCCTATCTATCCCAATCCTGCGTCAATGCTCTTTATTTATTTCAGATTCTTATCTAATACTCCCCATTTTATGAATCCGACACTCTGCTATAACTTATCTAAGTCACACCTACCAACAACTTCTCACCCCAAATACTACTGTGAATTTGTTGAGCACCCAACCCCTCCCCCAACTGTATCGTATTAAAAAAAAATTAAAATACCTATATCTACAATCAAAAATCCTAGTTGAAATCTTAAAAAACCTTTAGATGTACAATACGCTACATGTAGAACAATCATGACCATATGGTACAAAAATAGATGTTGTGCCGTCCGTCCCCTGTTCTGTGTTTACTCACAGATGTTTGTATAACTAACTATCACCTTATATATTGTAATGTTTTGTTTTATGTGTAGGGGGTCCATCGACTCATAGGCTCTGCCTTTGATGGACTGCCCAATTGTAATGTCTGTATATTGTATATTAAGCATGAAATAAATAAGTTTGAATCTTGAATCTTGAGAAGGCAAATGTTCTTGCAGACTTCTTCACCATGCAGTGTCTTCACCGAGGATCCCAAAGGCGTATTGCCAGAATTTGAGGAAAGATTAGTGGAACATAGATTCCAGGACAAAACGTACTTGGAAGTTGAGGTGTGGGAGCTTCTCAAGACGCTGGACAAGACAAAGTCCCATGGTGCTGATGGATTACACCGCAAAGCTCTGGCTGAGTTAAAGGATACATTTGCTAAACCTCTGAGCGTTATCTTTGACAATAAATCAAGACAACTCGGGATAGTACCAGATGAATGGAAATTAGATCATGAGATTCAAGATTCAAGATTCAAGATTTTTTATTCAATAATTCCAAGGTAAACGAATTCACAAATCATACCCGGTTGTCCGCCCAAGGCAGTGCCTATTGTTATGGCGGACACCTTACACACATATATACAGGTATATATAAATTAGACAAGACAGTACTTACACAAACAATTATAAATTCAGACATTACATTTACTACTTCCTTATTAACCCTTTGGCCCTTGATCCACATAACAGTTTAAATTTCAAAGAGAAAATATGTCAATTCACGGGTCAAGAGGAGACCACCCCTTCCCACACCCCCAGCACCCTCCCAACCCACACACACAACCCCCCCCCCCCAGAGTTCACCACCGGTTCAATTATCTTGTCAGTCATTACAGTGGAAAGAAAAACTCCTGGAGTGGGCCTCTCTCAGTCCGCGAACCACCATATAATACTGTAACAGGGTGTGTGTAAGAGTTAGTCACTTGGATTATTATTATTATTATTATTATTATTATTATTATTATTATTATTATTATTATTATTATTTAGCGATACATATGGGTAGTAAATAAGGACAAGACAGTTACGTAACAGACAAGCACAGAACATAGTCAAGTTCAATAATATACATGGATGTCTATGATTATAGATACAACAATAAACATTTATATATTTTGGGGGGAAGGGTACTTTTACTTATTATAATGATGATATACTGTTTACAGGATGCTGGCTAATGGGGAGCATCCTTGGACAAGGGAAGGGGGATGGAGGGGATGGGTGCTCATTCTCCTGCTCGTCCTGTAGTTTGTTACTATGGTAATTGAAATTATTATTGGATATAATAGCAAGTGGAGTCATCTAGTAGTAGTAGTAGTAGTAGTAGTAGTAGTAGTAGTAGTAGTAGTAGTAGTAGTAGTAGTAGTAGTATTCTTTACCTTGTTTTGTAAACGAGTCGGGCCATTTTTTGAGCTGTACTGCATGAGTTCGATAATACTAGTATGTGTTAATCAAGTGGTTTTTTATTGTTTTCTTGCAGAATTTTGTTGATAGAATTTTCTCACGTGTTTCCTGTTTTATGTTGTTCCATAGTTTAGTGGCTGCAAATGATATTCGGTGTTTTCCTATGTCTGTCCGTGTGTATTGCTCATGTAGTTTATGTCTGCTTCTAGTGTTATGTTGGTGGATGTTAATATTGTTTATAAAGAAGGGGGCTATAGATTTGGGTAGAGTGTCGTGGTGGAAGTTTTTGACAATAGTTAGAATTTGAGATTTTCCTATGTCGTTGAGGTTAAGCAATTTTTCTGCTTTGAACATGTTTTGGCCCTCTGCTGGCCTAGAAAATAGTTTGATGCTTTTTTTTGGAGACTTTGAATTTTGGATATTCTGTTTTTGTAGGTGTTAGTCCAAACAGCGTTGCAGTAAATGAGGTGCGGGAGGATCAAGGTGCTGTACAGTATTTTAACCGTGGCCTGTGTCATATATGGTTTTAGTCTTTGGATGACACCTATTCCTCTTGCTACTTTTGCAGTAACTGTTTCGATTTGTTTGGCCCAGGTCAAGTTTTTATCTAAATATACTCCTAGGAACTTTGCATAAGGGGCCTCTTCAATTTCCTTATTGCTAATGTACAATTTTGGAACCTCTTTATTTATTAATTCTCTAGATTTTGAAAATAACATATAGTTTGTTTTATCCATATTTAGTGATAATTTATTTAGTGAAAACCAGTTAGTAATTTCTTCCATTTCCTTATTTACATTTTTATATAATGTAGCTATGTCTTCATCAGAGCAAAAGTCATCGGTGTCATCAGCAAGTAGTATTAGTGACATATGTTTGCATATGTTAGGCAGATCGCTCATATACAAGAGGAACAGCAGAGGGCCAAGGATGGACCCCTGAGGGACACCGCAAGTTAGTCTCCTATTGTCAGAGCAAGTTGCATTGAATTGCACACATTGCATTCTGTCACTTAGATAACTTTCAAACCAGATGAGTGCGCTTCCTCGGATTCCATAATAGGCAAGTTTTTCTAGTAGGATTTTATGATTGATAGTGTCGAAAACTTTTGAAAGATCCAAAAAAATGCCTATTATGTGGTTTTTCTTTTCAATTGATTCTATTATTTTTTCTGTCATTTCAATTAGTGCTAGCATTGTTGAATGTTGTTCACGGAATCTGTATTGTGATGTATAGAGGATTGACTTTTTATCTAAGTAGCTGATAAGCCGATTGTACATAAGTCGTTCCATTAAGTTGGAGAAAAGTGGAAGTATTGAGACAGGTCTATAGTTTGTGAAATTAGATGAATCCTTTGCTTTGTATATAGGTGTTACTCGTGCTGCTTTTAATTGTGATGGAAATATGCCTTGAGTGAAAGATAAGTTACAGATGTGGTTAAGGGGTATTAGTAGCGCTAACGTGCAGTGTTTGAAAATACTCCACTTGAAACCATCCAAGCCAGCACTTTTTGCAGGATTTAGTTTGTTAAGAATGATAAAAATTTCTTCATTTGTGACCGGGTTGGCGAAAAAAGAGGATTGATAGTCGCCTGTGAGATAATCACTATATTTATTATAGGATGTTGAATTGATTTTATCTGAAAGTGTTGGACCTATATTAACAAAATAGTCATTGAATCCTGTTGCAATTTCTAACTATCAGTTATTATCTTGTTATTATAAAGAAATTGTGTTTGTTGCGCTTTGCGGTTATTTTTATTCAAAAGTGATTTAATTATTTTCCATGTTTCATTTATGTCATTCTTGCATAGTTCAAATTTGTTATGGTAGTAAGTTTTTTTTGCTGTTTTGATTATTTGGTCCATATTACAGCAATATATAAAAAGGGAAAGAAATCTGAACCAGGAAATTATAGACCAGTAAGTCTGACCAGCATACTGTGCAAACTGATGGAAAAACTGATACGGGCAGAAATAATTGAGCATATGTAAAGAAACACATTTTTTAATAAGCGGCAGCTTAATTTTGGTTTCATGAATGGCCGGTCGACAACAATCCAACTACTAAAGGTGTTGGGTGATTGGACGGCCATATTAGACAATGGATAAGGATTGATGCAATCTATATGTACTTTATGAAGGCGTTTGACACGGTACCTCATCGGTGCCTGATGCTAAAACTTAGGCGATACCAAACTTTCATACCACTATCCTCCTTTAAAGATTCACTAATAAACTACGAATATGAAAATAACCAGCAAATGCGTCAGTCTTTCAGTGTATGCACCCCAGAACTGACGTGAGAGGCGAGTTGATGCCGGCTGTCAGAAGAGGATTCATGTGAGTTCACGTGAGTAACGTTGCCAGTCTATGCGGTTTTAACCTATGAAAGGAAGGAACTACAAAGATCCATTCCAAACCATCTGGCAACGCGTTAACTAAATTGACAGGAGCATTATCGCCAGATTATAAACCAGTTAAAAATGTCAACACGTCATTTTAATATGCTGCAGTTAGCTTAAATATATATCAAGTTAGCGAGAACAAACGGGCGACACTATGTCAACAGATATTGAATGATCGGATAGTCAATATGATACGTTTCCAAGACTTATCAGAAATATGTTAAATATGATAATGGAATATTTAAAAATAATATTGAATATTCAATGATATCATTCAATATGTTTAACTGTTGAAGTAAGTTGATCATACTTAGTCTGGATTGAGGAATGATAAATCGTGGAGGTGATGTTCATAAGGCGATATCTTTATTCTTACCCCTCACGAAAAGTGGTAACTAGAGTTTATTTGTGTTATTTAGTTGTATACTATGGGTACCGAAGTTCGTGAATCTAAGCAAGTAATGCACTCGTGAAAGAAAATTCTTAGTCTTAAACAGATCTGCGCAAGAATTTAACACAATATGAAATAACACTTCCGAATACAAATGCAAAGATTTCAATACAAAATTCTGATTTTTAAACAAATTTCAAGCATTTGAACCGACCCACCTCGCCAGGTTATGTGTGAAGTCGCAGTACCGAATTTCGTGAACTGGTGATTATGCATCTTCAGCTGTCTGTTACATGCTTGTAAATCCTTAAATATCACTGTATTAGTTTGTTGAGTGCTTCAACTGCTAATTGTGCCCGTTTTAACCCATAAATTAGTCCTACAAATGAATGTATAAATTATAAAAGCAGTTGATACATTTGAAGAAGAGAAAAACCCGCAAATAGATGCCGCTTTCGTTAGGTAGTGACGTCACATGAAATTCATAAATATTAATGAGCTGAAGAAATGAACTAACGCTAGGGTCTTTAAAACATGTTCAGCCGGCATAAAGGGAAGAATAAAAAAAATTTCTATCGTTAAAAAAACCATGTGTGCACTTTATCTTAATTTTGACAATTTGGTAAATCATTGATAAGCACCCACCCCTTCCTCTAGAGCCTCTCCAATAAAATTTAGACATGCTCCCGTCAATCAGTCTAATCCGACGCGCCGGAAATATGTACACAAAGCAGGTGGTAACTTTGGATTATGAAAATTGCTCATTTTAGGTGCTAAATAAGCGCCAGTAAGTAATCTAAGAAAGTGCATTAAGGAATCTTGAAATTTTTATCACTACCATCAGTAATTGTATGAAAAGTTTCTTGTTTTGACCGTATCTTGCTCAAAACTTTGTCAAAAGGTTCAGAACTGTCAATCTAAAAGTGGCTACTGTGTAGATGCGTTGCATGCAACGTTACCTCATAGTACGAGAGCGATAAAAACAAATTCACGAATTTCGGTACTCACAAATTTAAGCAACTCGACCATGCCGCTTTCTTTGTATGTCGAAAAAAAGCATCATTCATAGAAGTATATAGCCTACTTCATGTGAAAATAGACCTTGCCTATAAGCGAATGCAGACACCATTTATTGATTAAATAAACAGGACAAATTTGTATGGGGTCGAAATGTCCTAAATACGTATGCCTAGTTAGAGTACATTTGAAGCTAATTTTTCGTCATGCTTTGAGAGCACTCTGGTAAATCCAGTCCACGATATTCACAACAATACCTATGCCCATTGTCAGTGAAATCCACCAGCATTGGTGCACCTTTTACCTCCGGGGCCTACACCATTAATATTTGCACCAGTCCAATGACGTTATAAAATTTGTACCGATGTATCGTGGTGCTCCTCGCTATTTGGGGAAATACAAACAAGTTCATAGTACGGTAACTATGACGTCATAATGAAATATCGTCCTCTAGAATTTTTAAATCGCGTTTATCCTGACATAAGCTAGGAAAAATGGGAATTAATGCATGTCTGTGAGTAAATACATAAATATACATTCCATCCTGGTGCGAATGGCATGGTACCCGGCCTTAAATTTCCTGCTGTCAGCGCTAAATGCTTACGACTTTGACAACAACGACTTTCCATGGCCATGCGAGTTAAAAATAATACAAGACAGTCAACCAAACCTCATATTGCATTTACAGACGCATAAATAGGAATAAATGCAGCTTTTATCTGGTCTGCGTCAGACTATTTAATCGTTTTACATTCTGAAGTAAATGTACGCTATTTCGTGATAACAGTATCACACAAGTTTTGTACATTGAAAATGTGCAGTAGGTTGCCCTAAAACAACTACGGGAACATACGCATAACGAAGAACCATATGCCATAATGCAACGGGGGGTGGGGGGGCCCCATGAAGAAACCACAAAAGCTGTTTCATAAGCCGAAACCGGAACAAAAAAAAAGCTCACCCCCCCCCCCCCCCCCCCCCCCCGCGCAGGCGGTTTTTGTACTGGTTGGTTGGTTGGGTCCATTATCACTGTGCATCTCCCCTTGTCGGCTGATCAACATTCCTCTTAGACACATTGTTGCCAGCATTGGATGACCTAGACCCCTCATTGAAAGACCGGACCAGCCACTCTCCAACACAGATTATCAGCCTCTTGAAGATCGTGTTAGACACGACCTATTTCGTTCAGAATGGCTACTTCTACCACCAAATTCATGGAGTAGCTATGGGCTCCTCAGTGTCGCCAGTGATCGCAAACCTTTATATGGAATCCTTCGAGCAACAAGCACTTAGCACAGCGACAGACCCCCCAAATATCTGGTACTGATATGTGGATGAGACTTTCACTGATCACCTCAACAGCATCGACCAATGCATCCAATTCACCAGCGAAGTCGAAGAAGATGGCCAGATTGCCTTCCTGGACGTCTTGGACATGTCAGTGATTCCGGAACCACCAAACTTACCGTGTACAGAAAAACCCCACACACAGATCGATATCTAAATTTTCACTCTAATCACCATTTGGAACACAAAAGGTCAGTCGTCAGAACTCTATTTCACCGCGCAGACTCCATCATCACAGAAACATCAGACAAAAAAGAAGAACATCATCACATCCAACAGTCTCTGCTATCTAACGGTTACACTTTGTGGATGAGAAAACCACCTCCCCCACCTCGTAATAAACCACCAGATTTCGAAAAACTTCCACTAGTCGGCCTATCAGAACACCTTAGCAGACTCTTCAGAGAACACCACATCAAAACCTACCACAAGCCCGGACAATTCCGCCAAGCACGACACTTCCCACCTCATAGTTAAAGCCAGTGAACATGTGCCAACTTATGGCGTGTAATAGGTAACTAAGGTTGCAGTTCTGAAGTATCGAGCTGTGAATAAGAAAATCACCTATCCAGTGTAATCAATTCACCTTTCCAGAGTATTCATCCATCATCTGGCCTCGTATGATGTCATAATCAGCCCAGCGTGTGTATAATGATGTCACAATCATTACGTCACAAAGGGTTCCATATAGACCGTCACCAAATCTAAAATACTCTGACACGTTGTATGAATTGTATGTCTTTGTAATTGTTTGCTATTTAATAAACATGCTGTTGAATGTTTTGAAACTAATTTGACTGGGCGCTGTTGCTGCCTTAGGCAGCAAGCAACAGCACCCAGTCAAATTGGTTTAAAAATATTCAACAGCATAAATGTGTAGTTTTTCCCCGAAATTGATAGTCAGGGTGTTCAGAGATTGGTCGATCACAACACGAGTGACGTGTGGGTGGAGCTTAGCTAGAGATGGGCAGGGCATAGCTAAAACTGGAAAGGTCCATTACTCAGTTTCCAGAAGGATCATATCATAGCAGAACAAGATTAAATGATAACACTAAAACAGGATTACGGGCTTGCAAATGCGCTTAAGCCCTTTAGTCCAAAAAGGGCTTTGGACTTGCGCTTGCGCTTAAGCAGATTAAAAATAGCATGTGCTTTCAAGCCCCTTTTAAAGCCCTATTTTAAGCCATTTTTAAATTTTCACCTTGAATCGATAGTTATAGTCATCAAATCATAGTTCTTTGTCATTCTACATATATGCTGTTGCTACAAATTACAGATAAACTTTTGCTGTTTATTTTGAAATTAATTTGACTGAAAGTAAGGCAATAATATTTCTAAACATCATTAGATAACACTTAGTAGCTTTCAAAGCCTACCTAACATTTTCTTGGAGTGAATTCAGAATGAAATGGCCTAATTACGTGTATTCATTATTTTAAGAGAATGGTCGCAAAACCTGTTAAATAGTTGGAAACTAATTTTGGTATATTACGCTGTTGCTGCCTTAAAAAATTATTAACAAAATGCTCAGCATGATATTTTGTACATCATATATAATTTATTTTATCTGGCCTGTCATGCCTGTAGAGATGCAAAACATTAACCCATTTTACTCCATATCCACTTTACTTAAATAGTTGTTACACGTTATATCTAAAAAAGCTGGTTAAAAGGGAGAGAAATACAGACATCTCTGACCAGCTTGAAAGCAAGTTACATCTGTTTCAGTCAATTTCCTTTCGAAATGTTCAACAGTGCCAAGATGTAGCACCATTGAAATCAACATTCTGAAAATTCAGAATGATGTAGACAATGATTGGTGGCGTTAACTGACCATTCTGGCTGCTCTGCTCATCTGATCAATACAAAAGAATGGATTTCACACCTCTCTACTACCACATCTCTGTCTTGTAATTACACAAATGTAGGTAATGCTACTGAATATGAATCCTCTTTTAATGTAAGCTCCAACCACTCCTCAAAATGCCACTCTCTTGATTTATCTCTGTCACAGATAAGGCCTGATAAAATAACTTCTTTACAATGTAAATTATATTTTAGCAAATATTTTGAAATTATTAGTGCAGAAGATGTTGTGTCAGCAGTAATAGCTTCATGTCAAATTATTTTTGAAATATTCTGCAACTTTCCTGTATGGCCTTGAAAGTAAGATATTCTTCAAGGGAATAATTAGCCAGTTAATGGTAAAATATGGTCAGAAAATGCTGATATGTGACAAGAGAAGACAATTTTTGAGAATTACAACTAAAATGGATCCCGTCATTTCAGTAGTAAAATTTAAGAATTAACCTTAAATTTGTCTACAAATGGACATTTCTCAAGCCCAATGCAGAGGCCATTTTGGTAGGCTTGACCAGTACAGGGTTAAACCTTACAGAACAGATATGAGAAATGTGTTATGATGTATGGAATATTTTGTTGAACATTTTGAAATTAACTTCATTGGGAGCTGTTGATCTATGTCAGCAACATATTTCAGGCAAGTTAATTTCAACATACGCAGCTTCTTGATGGATCTGTATATTTGATAATCGGAGGGCCTGTGTGGTCGAGCCTCACAGATACTGTAATACGAATGAAATTCCATGGGCCCGTGCGATCGAGCCTCAAGGAAAACGCAATGCGAAATTCTTGAATTCAAACCTCAATTTTATTTACAATAGCGCATAAAGCATGGTCCGTACAAACTTGAAAAGCCCTTGAATTTTGGCATCTGACTTGAAAAGCTTTGAATTTGAAATTTGTCTTGAAAAGTACTGGAATTTCACCCATCCGCCTTGAAAAAATCCTTGAAAATCAACATTTCCTCCTGTGTTATTATTTTTTTGTCTGCAAACGTTCACGTACTGATGTAAATAAAGATTTAAGAAAATTTGATTGGCAATTTGACTGGCAAAATCCATCTGGAACCGAGTAAGTTCCAAAATTCAAACTAATTTTAAAGGTTCTAAAGGTAAGCTGTATGAAATTTTGTGTCAGTGTCACATCCTCACTTTGTCCAGGATCCTGGTACTGAGCCCTTGAGAAATGAACTTTTTTAGTCTTGAAAGTCCTTGAAAAGTCCTTGAATGAGAAATGAACCCTGTAAAGCCCTAATATAACTCATATTCATAGAGCCTAACAGGTGGGTGTCGATGCCTCCTTCCTGGTAGCTCTGGTCTTATCTATCTGACTGCCACCCCATCTTCATCCTCTACCTCTTCCAGACTTGAAAGTTCATTCCCATAGGAGATGGTTGCATCCAAATCGGAATCCCCATATAGAATGGTTTCTTGCAAATCTTCCATGTCCATCAGGAATTCATCGTCCAGAAGTGGAAACAGAGATTCACTGAGTTCAGGGAAACATTTGTAGCTGTAGTAGCCTCAGGTGAACCAAGAATAGGGCTTTATTCATCAGAAGAAGTGAGAACTGAGTTGCTCATTCTTCGCAACCAAATCGGTAACTCTATCATAGCAGGATTTTAACCTATCATGATGTACAACTACTTCGCGATGTTTCCCCTTGATGTGATACACCGACAGGCATTGTATGACAATGTATGGACCACTCCATGGTAGAGCTGGGCGGTATTGATATTTACATGACGGTACCGGTACCATGAAAAAATACTGCAGTACCACAGTATTCCGTCATCTGAGCTTGAGGCATGCCACGAAATTAGAACAATTTTTTCCATTTCCTTTTCACTTCCATCTCCAATCAATTGTAAATATAGGTAAAATAAATAAATCGGCTTCCTGATTTAGAGAAGAAAAACATGGCTATTGCGACTGTTTAGTTTCATGATTTTATTGGGTCACTATTTTTATTGACGTAATATCATTCACGGGAATATCGGTCAAAGGGTGTGGTTGACTCGCTAACTATAACCCGCTGTTCGAGACATTGGGGCGCACTATTTTCAATCTGGATTGTTCTTGCTATTAATGCGTGCGACCAGCAAACGGTAAATTTTATTTTGGCAGTCGAGCGCTTTGATAAACAGAGTCCAGACAAAATCCGCGAGTATTTAAACGGGGCGAGTGTTGTACACTTTTATTTCTGTTGGAGTCGTATAATCTGTTACTCGCGAGAACAGGCCTATACACATACATATAACAGGACATTGAATATAGCCGATTCCAAAGCTTCTGATAATTACCGAGTACCCGATGTGCAGACTCGTTACTCGCCATGCTTCACGTGAACAATGCGTGGAAAAAGTTATTTCCGCGAACTTCCGACGTGTAGCCAGTTGAAAAATGAATTAGAAAAACTAAAACACTATAATTTTTAGGTGTCGTTACTTAAACTGGATTTAATCCGTAAAGAAATTTCTTAAAACAAGCCAGAAAAAAAAAAAAATAACGACTTCAACGCTGCTCGTTGTTAATAAATTAGCACGTGATCAAAACGGCGCGAGCAAATACTACGTTTTAGTAAATTTTCATTGATAAATTCAGCATAGTAATGTATTTTCCCACGGTGTAGTTCATGAACAACCAATCAGATACGTCTTTGCGAGATCGCTGTTGTGTTTGAATAGCACGCAGTTTGTATGTTATTTTGTTATTCTAGCGTGTTTGTTCGGTGACAAAATGCTTGGAGTAATAAATTACAAATAATAGAAACGGGAATAGGGAATATATTATAGTGTAATTACTACCGGCGGACGGCCAGAGAATGAGTTTAGATGTTTTAAATAAAGCAATTTTACCGTGAGACTTTCAAGACGCACGTTTGACATACAATTCTTCCTGTCATTATTTTGTAATTGACGTCTTGACATTTGTTTTTACAACAGCCCTTTCACCTGAACTCGGCTAATAGTACTATTAGCACTTATTTACCCTTGGTCAAGTCAGATTTTATGAATATATTTCTCAAATATTGCTCAAACATTATGGACGGTATTCACGGTATTTGGAAATGTCAACACGGTTCACGGTATACCGCGGTCCTCACGGTACTACCGTCAGACCACCCAGCTCTACTCCATGGTCGAGTTAGTTTACTCAACTGTCAGATTTTTGTCGCCGAGTTAGCCAGGTAAACTACATCACCAATGTGTTACAAGCGGGCTCTTAAACTCAGGTCAAAAGTTAGTTTTTGGTGACGCTGGGACATATACAAATTTTGTCTGGCCATTTCATGAGTTAACCTCAGAGAGTTTTCTAACTGCTGCACATAATCTCCATATGAAGACATTGGTCGGGAGTGAGGGTTTGTACCGAGCATAATGTCAATTGGCTGCAAGACCTCTCTTCCTAACATCAATTTGTTAGCTGTAAACCCGGTTTTGTCTGTTGACGGTTGATCGCATGGCTGCAGCCAGAAATGGGAGATTGTTATGCCAATCTCTCCGATGCTGGTCATTATGAAGATAACATCTCATCATTTGTAAAATGGTGTGGTTGTAGCGCTCAACGTGACCATTCACAGAGGCATGATAAGGGGTGTTTCGTGTTTTGGCTATCTCCAGAAGACGACAAAGGTTACGGAATAAGATTCTATCAAAATTTTGAACCAGGTCTGTGTGCACCTGGACAGGACTATCAAAAGTGGCAATGAAATGCTCCTCGGTTAGGTATAGCATGGCACTCAATCCACTTTGTGAACTGGTCAACAATAATCAGTATGTCCTTGTTACCTGATGTGGACTCAAGAAATGGGCCGAGAATGTCTAAATGAACCCATTCCAGTGGGAAACCAGCATGAAACTAACCCAGTGGTGCCCGGGCATTAACATTGGCCTTTTTGTTAACATTACAAGCAACACAGGATCTCACATACTGCTTACAATCTCGCAAACATCCATGCCATATGAAACTCTGTCATAATATTAACTAAATATGACCCAGCTAAACCTGGGTCATGACAGCTCCGCAGAACGTCCATTTGAATACTTTCCGGGACCATTTAAGGAGCTATTTTACATGATCAACATGCTCCCACGTGTAGGACAAGATGCCATTTCTTATGGTCAATCTATCATTAGAAAGCCACCAGACTTTTACAACCAGACTAGAGAGATACAGTTCAAAGTCAGTGGGAGTATGACCCGTTTTTTCTACAGCACCAACCTTTTAAGATCTGTGTCATCTAACTGAAATCTAATCTCCGTCGAAGAATATGAGACTAGCCAGTTGGACTCCTGAAACATAACATCTGTGGCTTGAGGTGGAGGATTACTAACTTCATCATCTACAGTGAAATCAAAGTCCTCGCCCATATCAGGGTCATCATCATCATCTCCCGGCATGACGTCATCAACATTGGTGTTAAACCTGTTCCATTGATCGTGCAACTTGGAGCAGTGTTTGCACCCTCCGCATGGTAATGACTGTGGAGATAGTCTGGCATTGTAACAATCACAATCAGGCTCTCTAGATGGAATTCTTGATGGACCATCTGCATTGCAATGCTTGCAACCAGTACGATGCTGAATTTTCATATCATATTGGGAGAGTTCCTCAAGCCAGTGAGCCAACTGTCCTATGGCTTTAAAACGGAGAAGCCAAGCAAGACTACTATGGTCAGTCTGGACGAGGAAAGGTCTGCCTAAAAGATATAATCTGTATTGTCTGGTGAAGGCAACAATAGCCAATAATTCCTTCCTAGTGACACAGTATCTACGCTGAGTGGGAGATAGAATTTTGCTGGCAAGTCCAATAACCACTTCCTTGCCATCTTGGATTTGTGAGAATTCTGCACCTATGGCGGTTTCTGAGACATCTGTGTCTAGAATAAACATACCATCAGATCTTGGATATTCAGGATGGAAGGGTGTGATAGGGGGGGGGGGGGGATTCTTTCAGACGGTTAAAGTCTTGTTGGTGCTTTTCAGTCCATGTAAACAGGATTTTGGGATTGGTAAGCAGATACAACAGCTCTGAAATGCCTGCTAACCCCTGTACGTGCTCTCGGTGGTAATTCGCATATCCTAAGAAAGCCTCTAACTCTTTTTTATTCTTAGGATAAGGCCATGTTCGCGTACACTTAATGCTTTCTGGCTTGATTGCAATACCAGTTTCATTGATAAATTTTCCAAGGAAGCGCAACTCCTTCTGGAGGAGATGGCACTTCTTGGGTTTAAGTTTCAAATCATGTAATCGAAACCATTCAAAGACCCTTTTCAGATGTTAAATGTGTTTTTGAAAGTCCGCCTAGCACTATCACATCATCGATATAAGCCAAGCATTCTTTCCAGATCAACCCTTGCAATACAAGGTGTATGATTCTCTGGAATGTTGCGGTGCTATTAGAAGTACCGAAAGGCATTCTCACAAATTCAAATAATCCAAATTTTGTGATGAGCGCTAGTTTGTCTCTATCCTTTGGGTCAATTCTATCTGCCAATACCCGGCAGCTATAACCAGGGTACTGACAACACAGTTTCCTCCAAGGGCATGGAGACAAGCCCCTATGTTTGGTAAGGGAAATGAATCTTTTCATATTAATTTCTTAACAGCGCCAAAATCTACACAATGCCGTATAGTTCGGTCCTTTTTCCGCACCAACACTGGTGCCAAAGCTCATGCAGATTTTGAAGAAACAATTATGCCTTTCTCCAACATGGCATTGAGATGAGTCTCTTCTTTAAAACCAATAGGGGTATGACGCATCTTTGCGCATACTGGTTTCACATCTCCAATCTCGACTTGGTATCCTCTTCGAGTTTGTCCATTCTGTTCGAGGTTTGAACAGCCCGGACCTACAACGAAGAGTTAGAAGAGACACTGTCATCTTCACTCTCATTATCAGAAAAGCGTACTTTCCTGACTTCCGGTCTCCTGGAGCCCGTCACAAAGCGTTGATTGTGAATGGCAGTTTTCATAAACTGTAGGCCATCTCTCAGGTCAGCGGGCTCCTTATCCATCGCTATTAAAGCAAATTTTTTGTTTTCTACACCATGGAGGAAATTGTTTACTGCAAATTTTTTGACAGTATCTTCATCACCATCAGGGTACCCATGGATAGTCAATTCCTAAACTACGTATTTCAGGAAACTTCCAAAGTTCGACCTTCCTGTTGAACTTCCTGTAGCCTATGCCGTAAGGTACGAGGAAGACCTCTTTTACCAAATCTGGCATCCATCTTTGCTCCTAACTTATTGAAGCTGTTCTGTACCTGGGGTGAACATGTATAGAAAAGCTTCAAAGCTTTGTGGCATAGGGTTTGTACCAGCATTTCTAGCCTGTAGCTATTTGGCCACGAGTAGCGATCAGCAATTCTTTGGAACAATACAAAGAAGGGTAGTCATGTTTGGTGAAGTTGGACCAGGGTAAGACTTGGGAGGCTTGCTTGCTACTCCTGATGGTTTTCTGTCCTTCACATCCTGACTGTCAAGTATATGATCAGTGTACGAGTCAGACTCGTCAGCATAGTGGTCATAATCAGATTTAGTTGTGTAGACACCAACAGGGGCCATATTGTCAATAAGAGCAGTAGATCTACCATCGTTCTTGCGCATGATGATTCTACTCAGTGTCTGATTCTTTTTTTTGTTCTTCTCTGAGCTCATGCGCAATAGAACTCTTTTCATTTGCCAACTGCTTTTTCATTTTCTGAAACGCGTGCATGAGCTCAAGATTCACTTGGGCATCTGTTACAGAAGATTCATCAGGAGCCTCCGCCCCAATGTCGAAACTGATTTTGCCCTCTAGCAGTAGTGGTTCAAGAGATGAACATGTAGTCTCACTACGTCTTGCATCATCCATGGTAATCAAGCCAATATTCTCATCTCTTAATTGCAAGAATTTATTTTCCCTAATTTTGCCAATATTTTTTAGACATATTAGATTGTCTAAGGTTGCCGTATTAATACAGATGGGGTTTGTCATTTTGTGTAGTGTTAAACAGTGATAATAATCACAAAAAATAATTCACTCCAATAGTATACAAGTAGTTGCATTCATACAACAATAGATGAGAAGATTCTAGACTTGTAAACAAGCAAAGCTGATACATAATAAGTTGCAAAGTTAAGCTGAACTTATACCACTTACTGGGACAGAAACGTTAATTATAAGGAGGATAATCCATCTGGATGCACATGCATATTAGAAAAAAAATTCTCAAAATGAGTAAAATACCTGCCATAGTCTAATTTAATTTTAATGATCCAAACCCTTTGTAGAAGCTTAATTGCATGTACGCCATCATATACATGATCTATGTAATATGAGATCCGTACTTTGATCTTGTTCTTTCACCTTTTAACCAAGTCTTGGCTGAATTTTTGTGTATTTTGACTTAGATCTGAATTTAATTCGGCAATTTTCACGTTTAAATGAGGCAAATGCTTCTTTAGTGATGAATCTTGAGATTTAAACATAAGAGGATTGGGATGTCCTTTGTCGCTATTCCATTTTTCAATAGAAAAAATGGGAACATCTGCGAATTTGATGTACTGTCCATGCTGAAAATCAATTGAGGCAGCTTTCCTGTATTGTTCACACACTTTTTGGATAATCACATCCTGATTTGCACCCAAAGAAAGTAATTTGGCTTTCTTAATGGTCAAATCGCATGTGCCCGCCCAAAGGTAGAACACCACCGTAGCATAATTTTTAACTGCATCACTAACCCGACTCCAGCAATGACACCAGTAAAGCATAGTAAAACTCAGCAGGGCGGTGAATAAAGAATTGGGCTCCGTACTGATGTCAGTACTTATCCTTAGAAAAGCTCAGGTTTTTAGCAAGATTGGATGTATAGTCCAGTGTGCACTTTGTGACCCTGTGACCTAGACATTTTATGCTTTGTCCTGAAACTAGTACGTATACATGTAGAACTTCTAGCCACCTATGATATGAAAGGGGTGGACCAAATTTGGTGATTCTACCTGCTTGCATTCCAGATTTATGGCTAAAATGTGTATTTTGGGAGGCACTTAGTGACCCTGTGACCTAGATATTTGAACTATTGATCTGGTGCAAAGTTTTCCCTCTAGCCAACCACAAGATCAATGTACATGTATGTAACCAGTTTGATAATTCTACCTGCTTGCACTGCAGAGATATTGACGAACATCTGTATTCCGGTATGCACGATGTGACCCAGTGACCTCAATTTTTGATCTTTTGACGCCAAACGTAAACATCTTCTAGCCACTCATAAGATCAATGTCTGTGCCGAATTTGATGATTCTACCTTATTGCGTTCCGGATTTATGTGGCTAAAAATGTATATTTCGTGATGCACTAAGTGACACAGTGACCTTGATTTTTTACCCTTTGACCCCAAACTAAAATATTTCTAGCCACTCATAATATCAATGTACCACATTTGGTGATTCTACCTACTTGCCTATGTGTATGTGTATTGTGGGATTCACTAAGTTACCCTGAGTCCTGAGAGCTCGATTTTTTTACCTTTTGACCCCAGACTAAAACATTTTCAACCCACTCATATTATCGATGTATGTGCTGAATATGGTAATTCTACCTGCTTGCGCTCCACATTTATCACATGAAAATTTTTGGATGTACTTGCGATCAGGCATGTCAGGTCTGTCTGTCTGTGTGTGTGTTCTACTGTGTGTGTCGGACTGTATCCTAAGCTGTATCTCAAATATTATTGATCTGACTTGGCTCCAATTTTAAGACAATGAGAGAACTTGATGTGCAGGAGAATTTCCAGATTTTAGCAGTGATTGGGATAAAGAACTGTCAGTTGTCTTGAGAAATGTCCATTTGCAGACCAAAAGAGGACTATTTTTGAAAACTTACCACTAATGACTGGCTCGATAACCGAGCCAGTCATTCCAGTGGTAAATTTTCAAAAATAGTCTTCTCTTGGTCTGCAAATGGACATGTTTTATGAGAAAATTGTGATTTTCTTAAATAAATTCGAGGGTTAAAGGGTTAAGTATCTACAT
This sequence comes from Chaetoderma sp. LZ-2023a, assembly GCA_034401795.1. Classification (NCBI taxonomy): domain Eukaryota; kingdom Metazoa; phylum Mollusca; class Caudofoveata; order Chaetodermatida; family Chaetodermatidae; genus Chaetoderma; species Chaetoderma sp. LZ-2023a. Next base: position 130,213,464 of record CM067374.1, read on the forward strand.
GTATGTCTCTTGCCAGAACTGAAATTTCTTGCAAAAAACGCGTACAGTAGCTCTACATGTGTGAAGAACATAGCTTTCTCGTTGAAATGGTAAAGCATGAATCCAGTTTTAGCTATGCCCAACCGATCTTTCACTAAGCTCTGCCCACATCTCACCCATGTTGGGATCAATTGATCCCTGAACTCCCTGACTATCAATTTCCAGAAACTATACGCTCAGGTAAGCTGTTGAATAGTTTGGAACTAATTTGTTGCTGAGTGCCCAGTCGAATTACGTGCAGTTTCAAAATATTCAACAGTATGTTTATTAAATAGTAAAGTCATACAATTATGTGTTTGTAACGAACTTAATTACATCATTCATGACACCATTTATTATGACATCGTCAGCCTACACATCACATAGTTGATTATGATGTCATATGATTGATAGATAAACAGGAATCATCCATTTTCCAGGTGTGTGATACAGTTTCATTGGGCCTCAGACTTGTTACCCCCCCCCCATCCCTGTAAAATATACCTTTATTTTAACCATTTACTTATAATGTCAAATTTGGTCAAGGAAATTAAAATATTTCCTTAATGAATGTCCATCTGCAGGTAAAGAGAATAGTATTTTTGAAAATTTACCACTGGAATGACTGGCTCGATTATCGAGCCAGCCATTCAAGTGGTAAATTTTCAAAAATACTTGTCTCTTTACCTGGAGATAGAGATTCCTGAAGACATGGCAGAGGCTGGTTTTGGCTGGCTTGACCATTAAAGGGGTAATAGTTAAATTAGGTTTTTTAAGAATTGTGTTTTCTAATAGAAAACGTCCATTTCCAGATCAAGAGAAGATTACATGTAGTTTTGAGAATTTACCAAAATTAATTACTCATTATTATCGATCCAGTCGTTCCAGTAGTGAATTTTCAAATAAAATTTTGCAAATGAATATTTCTTAAAAGTAGCTGCAGAAACCGTTTTCGACCGTATTGGCCTTTAAAGGGTTAGTGGAGGTAGAGACAATCTGCGGGACAGATTGTTAATTGATGTCCTTAATGGCTGACCATTCAGTTAAATTGATTTCAAATTAGCATTACGTGTATTTTAACAGTGCATTTAGTATTGAATATTATACAGTGCTCTATACCTACCGGGCACCTGAAATGAAATCGAGTTAATATGCAGCTCTACTTGTGTTTCATAAAATTTATACACCAACCAACGCTAGCTAAGCATTAAAATTCCTGTCGTTTGAAAATCAATATGTTTTAATGGGAGTCCATGTACATTGTACATACCATCATTACTGCGCGCCATGTTAATACGGATCTGTTATTATTGGGCATATGGCAGTCACATCTTGCTTGAATATATAAATGATTTTATGAACTAACTCTTAGCACTCTGATGTCAAAATTTTAAGCTTTTAAATTAAATTAAAAGATGAACTGGTGTTCATTTTAAACAAATTTAGTGGAAGATGGTGCAGCAATATCGTCCACCAAAATTGTTTAAAAATGTGCACCAATTTCTTAGCCACTGGCACCATGAAAAGATAGAATGTTGACATCACAGTGATAAGGGTTATCTCTATGATTATCACAGACTAGAAGAGACAAATTCTTTATAATGTACATGTACTAATCTAAAGGTTATTCTGTTGAATATTTTGAAACTAATTTGACTGGAAGCTGTTGCTGCTTATGGCAGCAACAGCTTCCGGTCAAATTGTTTTAAAAATATTTAACGTGTTATCTGTACATGTATAGCCGTCTTGAAGTTTAGACAGCTGAATTTTAATGGTTAAAAATTTAATATTCCTGGTAGGCGTTGGTTCACTACCTGGTGGTTTAGTCTGTACATGTACATGTATGTCAGTGTGTACAGTGTATAGTTTTGATCGTGTTAAATATCCTATAATAGACGGTGATATGATGATACAGTATTAGAGATTAATTTTAACTTTTTTTCTTTTAAATGTTTAATAATTTCAGTCCCATATTTTGTTCGTGATATTGGATTGTTACTGTAAAGTTTGACTTAATCTTTGAACATATAATAATTTATTCAATTCGAGTTTTATCATGGTTTGATTGACTGAATGCATTAACGCGTCTTGTCAACTTGTCGTTATAATCGTAACCCCGCCTCTGCAGTAGTCTTGAGGTCTGTCTATTTACAGGTTAAGAGAACTTTTTTGGAAAATTTACCACTGGAATGACTGGCTCAGTTACCAAGCCAGTCATTCTAGTGGTAAATTAAAAAAAATATTCTCTTGGCCTTCAAATAGATACTGTCAGACTAGGCAAAAATTTGGATTTCCTAGACAATTAACCATATAATCGCCAAGCCATTAAATTTACGGAAAAAACCCAGTTCTCTTGGTGATTCACTGAGCAAATATTGGAATTTTCTTTAACTCTTGCCACTCTGATGTCAGAATTTTAAATTGTCAAATTAAATTAAAAGATGAACTTGTGTTCATTTTCCTACAAAATTTGTGGAAGATGGCGCTGTCGTAGACAGCAACATCGTCCACCAAAATTGTTGAAAAATGTACACCAGTTTGTCTTTTGTTGACACAGTAAAATATAGAATATTGACATCAGTGTGGTAAGGATTAAAAATCTTGATAAATGAAATACATAATTTATAAAGGTAGCATTTTGAGCGCTTTGAGGCGCTGTTGACACAGGCAGGGTTAAATTTGCCGGGTCTTCATATTTTGCTCTCGTGGGGTCATGGCTTTGCAGATTTCAAAGGAAATGCTCATGATAATCTTATATGTATGGTTACATAATTTGTGTCTTGGCTATCATACTACACTAATATTTAATGTTATGACATTTTTAGGTACTGTCTGATATATCTTTTTCGATATCATTGGGCTAAAACTTATACATGTTGATGCCTAAACATCTATCAGATACATGTATGTAGAATGGTATACATATATACTTGCTTTGAACTTGTTGATCTGTTGAATATTTTGAAACTAATTTGACTGGAAGCTGTTGCTGCTTATGGCAGCAACAGCTTCTGGTCAAATTGTTTTAAAAATATGTAAGGTGTTATCTGTACATGTATAGTCGTCTTGAAGTTTAGACACTGGAATTTTAATGGTTAAAAATGTAATATTCCAGGTAGGACTTGGTTCACTACCTGGTGGTTTAGTCTGTACATGTACATCTGATGTCATATGATGTCGTAATCAACTAAGTGAAGTGTAGGTTGATGTCATAATCATTGCTTCATGAATGACTCAATTTAGTCTGTCTTTAGCGCTTAATAGTCTGTCATGTTGTACGAATTGTATGTCTTTACCATTTGATGAACATTCTATTGAATATTTTGAAAGTAATTTGAATGGGCTCGGCGAGCGAGGTGTGTGTGGAGATTAGCTAGTGATGGGTGGGGAAAGCTAAAACTGGAAAGGTCTATTGAAATACTGAAGATTGCATTTACCCTTTGTACCCTGAATTCACAGAATCGCAATTTCAAGGTACCGATACAGGCAAGCTGTTGAATATTTTGAGACTAATTTGATGGGAAGCTGTTGATTCCATAGGCAGAAACAGTTACCACTTAAATTAGTTTCAAAATATTCAACAGAATATTTAGTAAATTGTAAATGCGTTTTCGAATTCAGTGTTTCGCATTAAAGGAGTTAAGCAGCATTTCAAAGGAGTTAAATGTGAAGGAGTTAAATGTGAAGGAGTTAAATGTGAACAGAATTTGACTGAAACTATTACTTAAGCTCCATGTTATTAAGAAGTTGTTGTGTTAATGTCATCATTAATGACTCGTCCATTTTAGGTAATTTATAGCCAAATGCGAGAAAAATTTAATTACCGCTAATGTTTTAACTTGGATGAAATTAAGTTTTCCATGTCTGCAATCGCAATATCTGAATTTTAAAATACCCATATAGGTAAACTTAAATATTTTGAAATTAATTTGACTGGAAGATGTTTCTGCCTTATGGGCAGCAACAACAACTTTCAGGTCAATTACATGTAGTTTTAAAACATGCAATATAATCTTGTGATGCTCCCTAGTGTTTACAATGTAGTTGAATGGGTCAACTCTTTAACGCTTAAGGCAGGCAAAACAAGCCATTGCATTGGTCTTGAGAAATGCCAATTTACAGGCCAAGAGAAGATTATCATTTGAAATTTTTCTAGTGGAATGACTAGTTCGATTTCAGAACGAATCATTCAAGTGGTAAAGTTTCAAAAATTTAGTATTCTCTTGGCTTGCAAATGGATATTCCTTAAGTAAACATTTCAATTTTCTTGAGAAATCCTGACCAGTAATGGTTTACCTGGTGATGAGTGATTGCAAACATACTCATGATATTTATTTAACACTTTCAATGACAAATCCCTGAAAAAATAGATTCTTTAGGATATAAAAGTTATTCTGTTGAATATTTTGAAATTAATTTGACTGGAAGCCATTGTTGCCAAATTAATTTCAAAATATTCAACAGTTTTATGGTATGTATGGCTTCATAGGCTGTGGGGAAGTCGTCAGTGAAAGGGATTAATCCTATAACCCCTGAAATTCCAGGCTCTCAATTGTATGACAACTAAACAGGTAAGGTGTGAATAGTTTGAAACTAATTTGACTGGCGGTTTGAAGGGTTAATACTGTGACTAACTAAAGTATTTAAGATCATCTTCAGAATACAGGTTAGGATATGGTACTGTAATCATGTACTGACCACGATTGGTTAACCCTCATCCCTCTGATGTCAAAATGGAATATTTTCAAATTAAATTTAAAGATGAACTGGTGTTCATATCTCAAGAAATTTGGTGGAAGATGATTGTCCACTAAGATTGCTGATCAATGTACACCAGTTTCTTTGCTAATGATAGTCATGTAAAAGATGGAATATTGACATCAAAGTGTTAAGAAAATTATATTTTATGTATAATATATTTTTACGAGGCAACTGTTCCGGTGAGAAATTTGCAAAAATAGGCTTTTCACCAAGACCACTAAATCGACATTGCTTAAAACTTTAACCCTCAAATTTGTTCAAGAAAATTAAAATTTTCTCAGAAAATGTCCATTTGCAGACCAAGAGAAATCTATTTTTGAAAATTTACCACTGGAATGACTGGCTCGGTTATCGAGCCAGTCATTCCAGTGGGAAGTTTTCAAAAATAGTATTTTCTTTGTCGGCAAATGGACAGTTCTCGGAACGACTGCAGAAGTAATTTTTCGTTGATGTGAGTGTTAAAGAGATAAAGAGCTTCATAATAAAGTACATAATGCTTTGGCTGTTGTCTGTGGTACAAATACACTAAGGACTTGGATATGTTCTGAATAAACTACGCGCACATGTAAGATGTTGAATGGACAAAATGGTGTTTAAAGATCGCGATATTAACATGCGCTATACAGGAGCAGTTTTGTACTTAGGTGCGAAAAATGTGGCTAATCGTGTGCTTCATCGCCGCTTCAATTACATGTACAATGGAAGGTAAGTGCAGTCCTGGGGCCATCCATGAAAAAAAATATTGTTTCCTGCAAACTCAGTGCGAGAAAAAGGATTTCGGTTGGGTAGGGAGGGAAGAAATATTTTTTCTATAGCCTTTAATTTTTAAATAGTCATACATGTAAATATTTATTTCCGAAAATGTTGGTCCCGATCCCAGGATGATTCATAATAAGGAAAGATTAGTTACCTCTCCGGGATGTAGAAATTGTTTGAGTGTAGCTTTCGTGACCATCTCGGTCACTTCTCCAGCACTAACTGACGGTCGCTGGCAGCGACCGTCAGTTAGTGCTGCAGAAGTGACCGAGATAGTCACGAAAGCTACACTCAAACAATTTCTACATCCCGGAGAGGTAATTAATTTTTCCGTATTATATAAATGTTTGTTTTTCAGATATTTGACTAGAAGTCCATTAAATATGGTTGTAATCATTGCCAAATTTGCCATGTTTTTCATAAAACATGATGAGCAAAAGTGATTCACATTGCTTGCATATGGCATTAAAACATTGTCAATTGTACATGTATGCTTTGACGTGTGCATGGATGTTTTAACATTCATGCGGGACTGGATGGGGAGAAAAATATCATTTTATTTCCAGCCAGGTGAAATAAAAAGCTGGGAGGTTTACCGGAAATGAAACTATTTGTTATTTTGGCCTGGGGAGAAGAATTTTAACAGCGATTACTTAACCTTGTTACAGTGCTGTTCTTATAGTGAGACCGTATTGTTAAACAGTCATGTATTATTAGTTGAGCATTCTTATCATAGGGTAACCGGTTTGTATGCAGGTTTGGAAATCTGGAAATAGTGTAGATCGAGACTTAACGCTTATTAAGAAATCATCAGACAGTGGCGATATCTTCGTCATCATACAATCAGTGCTTAGCTCATTACTTAGCATTTCATGTGTAATTATACTGCTCCAAAATTTAGGCACATGTCTGTGTATAATGGAAAGGCATAACACAATGCCCTTGGGGTCAAATAGTCAAAGGTCAAGGTCACTGTGGCCTTGGTCTTGGTAAAAACTTGTTTTTTCAACATTAACATTCTGTTCATTATACCAGTTTCTATCTCATGTTTTATTAAACATAAAGCATCCAAGCATGGCCCCTGCAAAATGATCATGATCAAACAATGACTGACCAGAGCCAAATTAATATCAACCTATAGGTTGAAGGTGGTCAGACCGCGGTCAGCTGTGGTTTGGACATGTTAGTATATTTAATATGTAAATACATGTATTTAAAGGCAGCAGAGCATGTTTTATGTCCACATGCCATTAACACTAACACTCATATCAGCCAAAAGCGGCTTCTGCAGTGGTCTTGAGAAATGTCCATTTGCAGACCAAGAGAAGACTATTTTTGAAAATTGACCACTGGAATGACTCGCTCGATAACTGAGCCAGTCATTCCAGTGGTAAATTTTCGAAAATAGTCCTCTCTTGGTCTGCAAATCGACATTTTTTATGAGAAAATATAATTTTTAAAAACAAATTCGAGGGTTAAGGGGTTACAGGACACTTCTGGGATGATAAATAGTGTGCTTTATTTGAAAGATTATTACATGTTTAATGACATTGCGCCAGAATAATAGCCAGATAGAAATAGCGTAACCAACTATCGCTAGATAAAGTCGGTAAAACTGACCATCAAGGCATATTCATCTAGATGCTGTTGCGTATTTTGAGGAAGTGTACAAAAGGATAATGCTGAATGGAACCACTGAAGCGATTCCAATGATTCTAGGATCTTAAGGCATCGACTTTGTTAAAATCGGACAAGAGGTTCAAAAGTCTGGAATATATAACTATTGGTCATCTAAGATCTGAGAATATTTTATTCTTTTTTGGTAAAATTTAGCAGTAGGTGGTTTTGTCTCGCAGTCTTTATCTTTGGAAGTACTTTGTGTATTGTCATTAAATTGGTGTGTGTTGAAAGAAATGGCTATTAGCCTGACTAATTATAATTTTGCTCACTTGAATATTGCCAGAGATATCATCAAATGAATTAACATTTTGACATTCAATCTGGGAATTTTCCTCGGCTGATCAATATTGTCTGGCAAGCTGTAGTAATTTCAATAATTAATATATTTTGATGAAACTTTCCCAGTTATCAGATAAAGCATCGGCACGACAAATTCTGTCATTGTAGCTGGAATACTTATTTTGATATCGGATGATAGATAGAGCGCATCCTGAAATTTTTGTTTGAAATTTTGCTGGCTTAGTTTTCCCCGCAGAGTGTATCTTTTGAACAACTAGGGCAATTCCAACATCCCTAGCATTGGATAAATTTTCGAATTTTCAACTACAGGTCGGTATCGGAATTATTGTAATCAGCTCTGGTTCTGGCAATATTATCATATGTTTTCTCAGAATATATATTTGCACTTCCTGTGACACACCTTATAATAGTATCTTGAGTCAGCTGAGTAATTTGACAATAAACACGGGTCAAGTTCGTTTAACCCTTATCATGTGGTGTAAAATGCATAATAGCCTACTTACAGAGTTAGTGCCGGGGGTACATTTTGAAAAAAATGTTGCTAAAACGTGTTTCTGCCATGACAGCAATTACTTTCAACAGCAGTGTTACCAAAATGAACACATTCTGATAGGATAGAGAAAATGGAATCTATGAAATCTAGACTTCAGCGGTCTAAGGGTTAATGATGTCCCACCTACATCAGGTACTAGAATTACTTGAAAAACTTACTAGCTTAATTTGTCAATGTCCTAATGATTACAAATTAGCACATGAGAGGGCTCCATGCATATGAATATTTACTGTAAGCCTTTGTGCTTGACAAAGATACATGTGTAGCGTTGCTGCAGGGATGACATCATTATCTCGTGAAATATCGCTCTCATTACGAGAAAATGGCCCCGCCCGGGAGACAAAATAATCCCATGTTTACGATTGTATAATCTTTCGTATTATTTGTCTATTGTTGTTATTTAGGATACAGTATGTTAGTCATATACATGTAATAGTCTTTCAAATAAAGTCCACTTTTACATATCCCGGAATTGTCCTTTAAGCCAGCAATTATACAAATCCACTTTTCTACCGAAGCGAAGACTAGGCATACCTGTGTCAGACTATCACCGTTTGGGTTTGTGGATCTGGGGGTCGATCCACCCTCAAGCCGGATGATAATCTCTCAAAACACAATGCTGTCCGTTAAGTTTCAATATTCAGTGGTTCTTATTCTCTGAACGAATTAAGCTAAATCACAACTTTGAGACAATGTAGGGTCACTTATCTAATCTTTATTAATCATTATTGCACGAGATCTTCATTCCACAGTTTATAATTTAAGATGAATTATTCTCTTTTATCAAATATTTATTATCTAACATTTAAACTTTCCTTCTTAATTAACTAATTTCCTAAGCAAATTTCTTATAACACTTTTTCTTTATTCTTGTCAATATTATCTTTATATTTCAGTACAATTCATTATCCAACACGAGACCTCATGAAAGACTTATATTTCTTATAAACAAATGATTCTGAATCTTATTGTTTCTAAGTCCAAAACTTATAACGAGAATGACAAGTGATTCCAAGAATGATCAAAAACGGAATGCTCCATGTGCACGCTTTTTCCTTTTTATAGGTTTCTGGATCTTCACGTGACCATTATTGACTTATGGATACATGTTCAATGAATTCCACCTACGTCATAATCAGATCCAGCCTAGGTCACGATTTATTCCTGTTTATCATAGAGTCTCAGCCTGGATAACAAATTGGAACTGTCAAACTGAATAGTATGCATGGATTTTTGTAATTGCAAATCTGATAGAATCGAAGCCAGTAATGGACTTTTATACCATATAGCATCCATGCATCAAGCTTCAGTTCTATTCCAGTACCAAATCTGACAGTTTTCGCATTAGTTTGGACCAACTTCTCCCATTACTGAGAGTGTAATGTGATCACTGTATGATTTAGTACACTTTTAGGACCCTGTCTTTTACCCAAACTAATTACTATAGAGAACAGTTAACACGCACTGGCACTATGTATAATTCGTCTGCTCTGTATAATCTCTTCTTTCCTTATTCCTTCTATCTGATTCTTAATTTCATTATTTATTAGAACAAAGCAATTTGCCTTGAATGAACTATTGAAGGCCCAGCATATGATAAGACTATAGAGCCTGCAACAATGTAAGCACGGCTATGAGCTACGGCGATGTTCATGAAAATATAAAATATTGCTCACTTACATTGTAGTTTCTGCATTTCAAAAATCATGAAAATGTTGGAAAGGTTGACCTATATTGGCATTGTTTGAGAGAAAATGTGTATTATTCAGGGCTGATTAAGTCTTTCTTAATATAATGGAGTTTACTATTCAAATTCCATAAGTTTAGTTTAGCAGGTCAGAGATTTTACCATTTTTTCATTGGATCATGGTCAAAATATAGTCGATGAATATTATCACAGTCAGTACCATGCTGAAAAAACAGAGTCAACCATGGTCAACATTCACCACGGTCAGATTTTTACAATTTTCAAGGTTGATCATTGGTCGACCAAAGTTGACGATGATACCATGGTCAACATTTCTCAGGGGAACTGATTTATATGTTTTCTGACAGCGAACTGACATTACACAATCACCTCAGTATTAAAAGATGGAAGGTCATGACACAATGCCCTTGGGGTCCAGTTCAAAGGTGTGGAAATGACAGGTTTTTTTAATTATAACATTTTGCATTAACCTCAACTTAGTGGTTCGTGTCTCATGTTGGGTTAATCATATTGTATCCAAACCTAGAGACATGCCTGCCTATAATGCAGGCATGGCAATTACCCCGGAGTCAAAAGGTCAAGGTGATATTGGTTTTTAGCTCACATGACCTGAAGGTTATGCCATGGTGACCGTCCATCCATCATCCATCCGTCATCTGTCATCCATCCTCCGTCAACTTTTGCTTTGAAACACTACTCCTCAGTAACCACTTGGCCGATTTCATCCAAATTTGACTGCGAGGACCTATGGCCTTAGGCTCCAGAACTTCCATTCAGAATTTTGATTCAATTTTTCAGAATCTTAGATTTCATGAAAGATGTACCGGAAATTGTCAAATTACTTCTTACCATTCTGAGCGATTTCAACCAAATTTGACTGAAAGGATCCTGTGGTGATGCGCTCTAGAAATTCCATTCAGAATTTTGATTCGTCAATTTTTTGGGGTAAAATCTGAATTTTTAAAAATGTACTGGTAATTGTCAAATTGCTTCTCCTCTCCTTACCATCTTCACCGGTTATAACCAAATTTGGCTGAAAGGATCCTATGGCCATAGGCTCTGGAACTTCCATTCAGAATTTTGATTCATCAAGTGTTTGGGTGATAATCCTAAATTTTATAAAAAATGTGCCGAAAATTGTCAAATTGCTTCTCCTTACCATTCTGAGTGATTTCAACCAAATTTTGCTGAAATGATCCTGTGGTGATGGGCTCTAGAACTACCATACAGAATTTTGATTTGTCGATTTTTTGGGTTGAAATCTTAGATTTTATTTTTAAAGTACTGGAAATTGTCAAATTGCTTCTTCGCCTTACCACCATGACCTGTTTTAACCAAATTTGGCTGAAAGGATCCTATCGCCATAGGCTCTAGAACTTCCATTCAGAAGTTTTTATAGTGGTAGGCTCTAGAACATCTATTCAGAGTGTGATTGAACAATTTTTTGGGGTGAAAATTTTAGATTTTATGAAAATTTACCGGAAATGGTCAAAATGCTACTACTCCATAGCTGCTTGACATATTTTAACCAAATTTGGTTAGAAGGATTCTATGGTGGTAGGCTGTAGAACATCTATTCAGAATTTGAATTGATCAATTTTTTGGGTGTAAATCTTAGATTCTATGACAAATCTACCGGAAATGATCAAAATGATACTCCTCCTTAGCTGCTTGACATATTTCAACTAAATTTGGCTCAGAATTTTGATTGGTCAATTCTTTGGGTATCCATCTTGGATTTTCCCAAAATTATCAATCATATCTATTTATATGCAAATGGTTCAAATGCTAATGGTCCAGGTGAGCGCCACAGGCCCTTGGGTCTCTTGTTTTCAACATTAACATTTTGTATTTAGCTCAAGTTAGCAATTTATATCTCATGTTTGGTTATTCATACTGGACCCAAAACTGGCACAATGACCTGTCTGTCAAAATATCAACGGTTCTTGTCACCGTAAGTTTACTAGTAGCCCTTCTCTGTTTGGCATTGGTCTCTATAAGTAGAATTATTTTGTAAGGCATGCTTCATAGTTTATTGCCACTTTGTAAGCTTGAGTCTCAGGTGAAAGTGGGTTATGCGTAGGTGAGGGTGGGGATGTGAATTATGTCTTTGCTGCCATCTGTACATGCAATCGTACATACATTGCTTTGTCTATGCTTCCTTTGCTTGCATCCACATGCATGGATGCATGCACGTGCACACACACGCGCATGCACACGCATGCGTGCACACACATGCACGCACACACACACACACACCAGAGAGTGTTAATGTCTCAAAACGACTTCCAGCCACACTGCTGGGCATAATTTATCTGGTATCACATCTCAATTTGCTACACATTTTTAGGCATTTGAGCTATACATTCTGCAACATGCATAGCTATATCCATTATGCAAAATTTGTACGGGATTGCAATTTATTATTGATTTTCTTAAATTCTGTTATTAACCCTTTTAGCGACAAATCCCCGAAAAAGTAAATTCCTTGCTACATGTATGTATAGCATATTCTGTTGAATATTTTGAAATAGTCATATTAATTTCAAAATATTCCACAGCTTTCCTGTTTGTTTGCTCCAAGATTGATATATAGGGAATTTATCCGTGAAAGAGTTAATTGCTCTATATTTCTGCCAACAACTGTACAATTTATAATTTGCATATCGATACATGCTATATAAATATGAATTTCTAAATTGCGCCCTGCACTGTGTGTTTTGCTCTGTCCATGCATATTTTACCTTTGTGAAAACGGAACATTATGGTTGGGTGATATGTAGAGGATATAATTAGCAAACTCGTTGACATTTCATGTCAAATTTATAACACCCATTGTGTAAGATCTCATTTAGAGAGTGCCAAGTTTGATTAATTTAAAAATATTAAGCAATAAATACGTTTTACATCCTAAAGAATATATTTTTTCAGAGATTTGTTGGTACAAGGGTTAATTGGTCTTGATCACAGCGAAGTGTCCATAGACTACATGTATGTAATGGCTGTGTGTCTGTTTGTCTGTTTGTGTGTCGGGTGTGATAACAAAGCCTCACTGGATGAATGTTAAACAATCTTAGGTGGGAGGTCGCCGTTGTGGGTTCTGAAAAACCTTGTTCTGAGATAATCATCATTGAAAGGGCGGATGCTTGCCTGTGGAAGAGAGATTAATTTCTACTTAAATAGTATGCCCCGCCCATTTCATAGTATGCCCCGCCCATTTCAAGCTATTTTACTCTGTCCACTTTGTGTGCACATAATGGAATCAGTTTATATACTTTGAATCCTGAATTACCAGAAACCCAGTTTCAAGGTAAGCTACCTGTAAGCTGTTGAATATTTTGAAACTAATTTGACTGAAGGCTTTTGCTGCCGTCAAATTAATTTCAAAATATTCAACAGAATTTTTATTAAATTGGAAACCCATCAGAGACACATGCAATTTTATAGACTTTGAAGTTCATGGCAGAGAGGGCTACATTACTTTGATTGTGACATCATCTAATATGTGATGCAGTGGACCTTTCCAGAGTGATGATGTCATATGATGTCATCAGCTAAGAGGTGTGTAGGGTGATGTATAATCATTAAGTCATAAATGATTCTATTAGGCCCGTCTTTAACTCTTAATAGTCCGTCATGTTGTAAGAATTGTATGTCTCTACTATTTAATAAACATGCTGTTGAATATTTTGAAACTAATTTGACTGGGCGGTGCTGTTGCTGCCTATGGCAGCAACAGCATCCTGTCAAATTAGTTTCAAAATATTCATCAGCTTACCTGTATAGTTTTCTGAAAATTGCTAGTCAGGGAGTTCAGAAATCGATCAATCCCAACACGAGGGAGGTGTGGGTGGAGCTTAGCTAGAGATGGGTGGGGCATAGCTAAAAATGGAAAGGTCCATTGCATGTTTATAATGACGTCAGGGACTTGAATGATATATCGGATCCTCTATTCTAGCTACTCTTTCCATATAAAGCTAATCACATATTTTAGCGTGTGACATTACAAGGGTTAATATAAAGATGTACTGTCACCCAGCTTGTTTTAACACTTTCATTAATGAAGCACCAGTATCTCACTTTCATAAGCCATACACTCGGGTAATCCATTGAATATACTGGATTTCTATGGAAAGCTTTTGCCGACAGCTTAATTGTGGTCGATTTAATTTCTAATTATTCAACGGAGTACAAATCTGTTTATCATATGTACGGAATATTCTATTGGCGTAACTTATATAGGTTAGCATGTTTCCAAAATACATGTAAAAACAGACACGTGTTAGTTGGTATAATTTTGAACACGGTGTAAGAAATGTTCTGTAGAACATAATTGAATCGGAAGGACCAAATTCATGAAATTATATTTAAAATATTCGACAGTACATTTTTTCTTCTTTTGGAAACAATTTCAGTTATTTCTGAGTTGTACCGTAAGGCAGCAACGCTTTCCATCAGAATAGTTTCAAGATAGTCAACAGCTTGCCTGTATGATTGAATGAGAATTAATGTACTGGAATTTATCCTATGCATGTGTTTAGCCCATTAAAGGTCAAATTGACCAGAACTAACCTCTGCAGTGAAATGCCCATTTGCAGGCCATTAGAGATGACTATTTAAAAAAATTTATCACTGGAATGACTGGCTCGATAACATGGCCAGTTCGTTTTGAATTCTTTTTGCTTGTAAATGGTTAGTTAATAAGCAAAGATTTATTAACATTTAATTTTCTTGAAAATGGTGACCTTTAGATTTTTAACTGTTTAATTACATGTACGTCTATATAATGATTTACAGTACAGCTCAGAAATAATTTAAAGTTCCCATAACAAAAACAGCAACATTATTTAGGACTATTTTAAACGAGATGTAAGAAATAATCCATTGAATATTTTGGACTCAATTTGGGTCCAATCAGATTAACGTTGTAACACCCATACCATCCAAAAATGACTTCTGCAGTGGTCTTGAGAAATGTTGATTTGCAGACCAAGAGATTGTTTTTGGAAATTTACAACTGGAATGTGGTAATTTTTCAAAACTAGTCTGAAAAAAAGTGATATTTTCTTCAACAAATTTGGGTGCTAATCCTTTAACACTCAGAGCCGCCAAAATGGCTTATGTAGTGATCTTGGGAAATGTGCATTTGCAGACCAAGAGAAGACTGTTTTTGAAAAGTTACCACTGGAATGACCGGCTCGGAGTCAGTCATTACAGTGGTAAATTAAAAAAAATAGTCTTCTCTTGGTCTGCAAATCGAAATTTTATATAGAAAAGAGAAATTTAAAAAAAAACAAATTTCGGTATTAAATGATTAAAACCAAAGTATTCAACAGTATGTTGTATGTTGTTTTGGGTGTGTTAAGTTCTAAGATGTTTCTTAGTTGTACTGTCCGTACAACGACTTAAAAGCATGAAATTGATTCTGCGACGCACAATAGCTAATTTTTCTGTGGAATAACGCAGTGTATTATAGATCAGGTATAAAAATCTATACTCTGTATATTTGGTGCAGAAATTTAGTTGAGTTTGAATTTAAGATCTATGATGTTATGCTTAACCATTTGATGGTCATACCGGCCAAACCTGGCCTCTGCTATGGTCTTGTGGAATGTCCATTTACACGTCAAGAGAATACAATTTCTGAAAATTTACCACTGTTATGACTGGCTCGATAACATAGCCAGTCCTTCCAATGATAAATTTTCAAAAAATTGTATTCTTGGCCTGTAAATTGACATTCAATAAGAAAATATTAAAATTTTCTTGACCAAATTTTACCATTAACTGACATCAGCCAAAAATGGCTTCTGCAGTGGTCTTGAGAAATGTCTATTTGCAGACCAAGAAAAGATATTTTTGAAAATTTACTATTCCAATGGTAAATTTAAAAAAATTGTTTTTCTTGGCCTGCAAATGGATATTTTGTATGAGAAAATTGGAATTATCTTAAATAAATTTGAGTGTCCAAGGAGTAAGTTAATATCGTTTCACAATTACTCCATGTTTGCTTTAATGGTGTCTCAAAAACTACTGATTCAATTTGGCTCTAGAAACTTAGCACAATGAAGGAACTTAATGCCGTGCAAGAGGATTTGCATATTTTGGTCATGGCATCCGGGTAAAACAACCTCAGGACCGGGATCATTCGATTAATTTATGGATCTATGAACTTGGTGGATATCGCGGAAACTGCTGATCTGATTCGGCTAAAATTTTAACACAGGAAGGCGTGTGACCAGACATTAGGATTCAACAACTATCTGACAAAATAAAAACAATCTGGAAAATCTGAGCAAATCTGGCAAATCCGAAAAATCTTTACAATGCGACAGAAGCAGGAGGTTGAGGGTTTGTAAACTTTGATTGGTCTTGATAATGTTCCATTGTAATTAAAATAATTTTATTGTTCATTTCATTAGCTGCACAGCGGAGGAGTTAGATGATTGGCTAACAATGAGTGTGCTATCCGTAGAAGAGTGTGAGCTGTTGAGTGATGGAAAGTATCGTAACTACATCACAAATGTTGAGAAGGCGCTCCGGAGTTTTGAATACACCAGCGAATGGGCAGATTTGATTTCTGCTTTAGGAAAGATTAATAAGGTCTGAGCTCTGATTTAAAACTAACATATTACTGGTCAAGCTGACACATCCTCTGAAGTGGCCTTGAGGAATGCCCATTTGCAGACTAAGGGATGGTTATTTTTGAAAATTTATCACGAATACCTAACTCGTTTATCGAGCCAGTCATTCCAGTGGTAAATTTTTCAAAATTAACCTTGGCCTACAAATGGACATCCACTTGGCAAAAATGTATATTTTATTGACCAATCTTGACCAGTAAATGATTACTAACATATTTTATTGGCTCATCTGGACTGAAAGGCCAAAATAGTCTAAGCGTCTGGCAGGTTTGAAGTAAGTTGAAATTGGCAAGCTGATTTGGGATTTAATCTCGGAAGGAAATTCTTGGAAACTCCATTGAAAGAGATTTAGTCTTATTTTTATCTCCCATGCAAAGCAAAAGTGTTAAGCCTATCAGACATGTCACAGCGAAAATTTGTATACTAATGGTTGCTAATTAAAGGCTGTTAGGAATTTGCATGATGACATTGTGGTCACAAGGTTGAAAGGTCAACATCACAGTGACCGTGGTAGAAATCAGTTTTTTCAATGGTGCTTTTTTGCGTTTAGCAAAACTTCTCGGCTTATTCTTCAGCGTTTGTTGACCGTATTGGAACTAACCTTTAAAAAATTGTTACCTCTGGTGTTCGCAATCAATGTGTTGACATTGAGGTCACAAGGTCATATGTCAAAGTCACTGATCTCTGATGCCGATTGTCAATGAGGAGGACAGACAAGATGTTCCATGGAATTCTTGTTGCATGTATATATATGCTTATGTTCTTTAACCCTTTGAATCCGAAAAGCACCAAAATACTTGAATTTTTTATAAATATAAATATTCTGTTGAGTATTTTGAAAGGAATTTTACTTGGAGCTGTTGCTGTCTATGGTAGCAACAGGTTCCTGTCAAATTTGTTTCAAGATACTCAGCAGCTTACCTGCATGCTTGTTTTCAAAGTACGTTTCTGGGAATTCAGGGTTCAAAGGGTTAAAACACAGATATGTATTTTTATATATTTATTTGCTTAACCCTTTAACCCTCGAATTTGTAAAAAAAAAAATGCAATTTTCTCATGTAAAATGTCCATTTGCAGACAAAAACGGATTCTGCAGTGGCCTGGAGAAACGTCCATTTGCAGACCAAGAGAAGACTATTTTTGAAAAGTTACCATTGGAATGATTGGCTCAGTTTCAAAAATAGTCTTCTCTTGGTCTGCAAATGGACGTTTCTCCAGGCCACTGCAGAATCCGTTTTTGGCGGATATGAGTGTTAAAGGTTTAATACCGCTTTACTGGTCAACCCCGCTAAAATGGCTTCTGGGAAATATGCACTTTAAGACCAACAGAATAATATTTTAGAAAATATGCATAATGATGCACATGTGCAGTGCATGCATGCACACATACACACGCATGCATACACGCACACAAGCACACACGCATGCACACACGCATACACGCACGCACACACACACACGTATGCGTACATACACATGTAACCACACTCGCATACACGCATGCAAACACGCACGCGCGCACCCAAGCACATGCACGCACGCACGCACGCACGCACGCACGCACGCACATGTATTTACACACACATTGGTGATACAAGTAGTGACAAATTTTTAATGGCACTTCAACATATTGTTTCTTTTTGCGTAGGTTCTTCTTAATCACATCAAGTATCCAGTGATTCCGAAACGCGTGACAATCGGGAAGCGCCTCGCTCAGTGCCTACATCCTGCACTTCCAAGTGGTGTCCACTTAAAAGCCTTAGAGACTTACGATATCATATTCAAATGCATTGGTACACAGCGGCTTGCTGCGGATTTGTTCATTTATACAGCGGGGTTATTCCCCCTTATGGGGCATGCCGCAATGAGCGTTCGGCCCGTCTTGCTTGGCATTTATGAGAAGCATTTCATCCACCTTGCTAAACAGATAAAGCCAGGATTGGGTGGATTATTACTTGGGCTACTACCTGGACTCGAGGAGGGATCTGAAGTGTATGATAGGTGGGTAACACATGTGCAAATTAACTGCAGAATCTTTACTCTTCTGTAGAGCTAAAATTTCATGTGTATTTGTATCGCGATCAAAACAAAAATGAGTGATTGTTGTCTAAGTGAAGAACCTTTCCTGTGTTAAAATTTGAGGTATGTCAGATAAATAGTTTCTGAAAAAACAACCACACAAATTAACAGACAGAGGCAAATGTAATACTCTTGCTCACTCTATCCCTGTTGTTTGTGGTCGCGGTGGTGGTGGTTTGCGGTGGTAGCGGTGGTGGTGGTTGCGGTGGTGGTGGTGGTGATGTGTCTCTGTGCATGTGTGTGTGAGTGTGTGTGTGTGATAATAATGACACTGTTATAATTTTAACTCCCTTGGTCACAAATTTTCTATTAGTTATGTCAGGCATCCATTTATTTAACCCATTAACACGAATTTACATAGTCCGTCATCAATTAAGCATTTGTGACAAACTTAGCTGCTTCATGCATGACGTGAACCATGAATTCCCAGAGTCAACTTCAAAGTAATTACACAGGTAAGCTGTGGAATATTTTGAAAATAACAGCAGCAACAGCTCCTAGCCAAATTACTTTCAAGACGTTTAACAATAGTGTTTATTACATTGTAAATTCATCAAAGACACAATTGTATTCACCAAAAATATACCATTCAGATGTTTACTGTCTAGCTTTACCATTTTTATTCGAGGAAAGGAGGCTAACTTGTATTGGACGCAGGCTAAATTTTGGCCCAAATCATCCCCAAAAATCGTTATACTCATAGAAAGGATGCATAAAGAAATTGAAATCCATTCTTTAAAATGGTTAAAACTCATATAGAACCTACCACGAAAAATTGAACGCAATTTCCATACGCATGCTTACCGCCATACCACTATGTTTAATGTAATCCTCTAAAATATCATCGTAGAAGTGAAATTATTAATGGGACAGCGTAAATATCGCGTATCTTCAATAAATATCATTTATTACATCAAAATCAATGCTACTTTTGACATAAAATGTTGCCTAGAAAATATGGAAATCATGTGGTATTAGGAATGCGGTAAGATCAGCAGTTGTGTTTACTAGAATTCTTCTAATATATGCCAATCTCTATTTTCATTGGCTTGTACGGGAGAATTTATCCAATCAGAACAGAGAAATAATATTTCCAGAAAAAATTAATAATGGAACAGTGTTTACTCTCGTATTGCGCATTAATTTTGTAATGCCGACCAACATTAAATGATCCAAAATGGAATCAGAATTAAAATGAGATAAAGCGCTTCTTATGTTGACGAGCCGCTGGCTCCTTTGCTATTGGAGGCGCCGTGTTCTCGCGAGATCTTATACGCTAACAGGAGTTTGTTAGCAAACGGGTACAGATCAGACCTGAAGTACAATACTTACATGTAGTTCCTATTGCGCAATGATAATATATAGTATTCAGAGTTCCGAGTCCAGAATATTTTATCCGCGGACTCACTCTAATTAAAAACAATATTTTGCATTTGGAGGCGAATTATGTGATTTATATCTTTTCTGGACGCCATTTTATTTCAAATTCAGGATTAATTTTGATGTAATAAATGATATTTATTAATGGATACACAATATTTAGGCGCTCCAATTTAATAATTTCACTTCCGCGATGATGTTTTGTGGTATACATTAAACGTAGTTGTAAGGCGGCGAGAATTTGTACCGCGTGAAAATGAGTTGAATTTCCATGGTATAATTTTTTTTTTTTACGAAACCTGAACAAAAAGATGTGCTCAAATACTGTACTCGATTATAGGAAGCACCGCCTTTCCTAGAACATCTAATATGACAAAATAACTGCATCCTTTAGTCGAATTATAATGGTCGCTGCTTTCGTTGCAGATCTATGTCATTTAATTGTGACATCGGCTACATGTACCATGTGTCATGTAATTTTGATGTCAGCTACATGTACCATGTGACACACATTTCAAGTTTGTTCAGGAAGATTTACATTGTGGTTAAGTAAATGTGGGATAATAACAACGTAATCAAGAAGAATTGAAGACGATTAAGAAAGCCTGACGCTTGGATAATTTTGTGAATCCAGAAGTCTGAATGGTCTGAGACTGTTTTTTCAGCCCTTTATATACCCTCTTGGGGCTCAACCTGTGGATTGGCCGGGACATGCCCATATATGGGTAATCAGATTGGAGTTTACCGGTTCAGCTGGACGCCATTTTTGGCGGTTGTGGTGGTTTTGGCGGTTGGGGGATTTTTGGCGGTTGTGGTGTTGGCGGTTGGGGGATTTTTGGTGGTTGTGGTGATTTTTGGCGGCTGAGCGGTTTTTGGCGGTTGTGCTATGTTGAATTATCCTGGGAAATTTTTGGCGGTTGTGGGAAACCTTTTGGTGGTTTTGGCCCTGTTTGGCGGTTGTGTCCATTTTGGCGGTTTTGGTGAAAAGAATTTTTACCTGTTGAGGTAGGTGCATTTTTTATTGGCAGTTTTTTGGTACTTTTTGATACCTGTATTGGCGGTATTTTGACAGTTTTTTATATATATTTTATGGCGGTTTTAGGGTGGAGGATAAACCTTGTTGTGGCTGGTTTTTCATGGTGGTTTGGTGAGATTTTGGCCTGTGGGTGGTGTGGGTAGACCTATGTAGTCATTACCGTTTTGGATGATTCAAACTTATGGCGTTTCGTTCCTTGAGTGGACCTCATCAGAGGCGCATGTTGGTATGCTGGTGGGTTGGTTTTTGTCCATACCTATGTCCTATGTGTAGAAGTTACGTGTTTTACGTGATTATACGTATTTATGAAAGATGGCAGAGACTGGGGGATGGGAGATGTGTGTATGAACAAGTAGAAAAGAATAAAAAGTGAAAGAGCGAAATGTGCTGGTGAGTATTGACTTTGTTGTTTGTCATTTTTAATAAAAATTGAAGTGAATATATGGCAGATGTAAGTCTTTAACAGAAAAATGTAGATTTGGAAAACTGCTGAGACGATCTCAGTGGAACTGGTGATATAGGCGTGTATCTGTGTACATCTTCCCGTTACTGCATGTGTAGCGGGTTCCAATCGATATGATAGCTCATTTCCCGCATGATCGCCAGTATGCGGTCCCACTTTGGATCGGGTGCTTTTGCGTTTTCTGACATGATTGTTGTGCCGCAGTGAAAACAGAACTTGTGGTCTGGGCATAGTTGAGATATCAGTCTGCAGGCCGCTAGAATATCCTGGTTTCTTCTCTCGACCGCATTGAATTGTGATGATATCTGGTGAGGTGAGCGTTTGACTGAGGTGTCAATATAGCAGTCCGAATCAGATAAATCAAAGTTGGCCCGGCTGTTGCTGGTTAATGGTGAGTGTGGTGTGTTGTGGAGTGGTGTGATGGTGCGGTGTTGGTGTCGATGTGTGTAGGTGTTTTGTTGGATGCGTGTGGTGTGTTCACTTGGTCGGAAGGTAGAATCTCAGGAAGTGTATCCGAACCGAAGAGATCTGTAAAGATGCGTCTTTTACATGCTTCCAAGGATTTTGTAGCTCTCGGTAGGTCCGTGTTGGTTGGGCCCACTACTGTTATGGTACTGATAATGGAAGGTTCGTTAAGCGACCAGACACAACTGCCAAACATGGCCAAAACCGCCAAAAGGTTTCCCACAATCACCAAAAATTTCCCAGGCTAATTCAACATAGCACAACCGCCTAAAAACGCTCACCCGCCAAAAATCACCACAACCGCCAAAAATCCCCCAACCGCCAACAAAACCACCACAACCACCAAAAATCCCCCAACCGCCAAAACCACCACAACCGCCAAAAATGGCGTCCAGCTGAACCGGTAAACTTCAATCTGATTACCTATATATGGGCATGTCCCGGCCAATCCACAGGTTGAGCCCCAAGAGGGTATATAAGGGGCTGAAAAAACAGTCTCAGACCATTCAGACTTCTGGATTCACAAAATTATCCAAGCGTCAGGCTATCTTAATCGTTTTCAATTCTTCTTGATTACGTTGTTATTATCCTGTCATTTACACAATGGGTCAGCCTAGCAACCAGTTGCCGAGGGAAAGGGAGATAGTCACACTACCATCTCTCTCAGCACTGAGACTTAGCTCAGTGGACGCAGATGCCCTGTTGGCACAGTGTACCACCGACACCACCAATGACAAGGCATCCACTAAACCGGCGGCCACTTCCATCACAGGAGAGGCAAGCTCCACAGCCATCGACCCTCCCGCCAAGGACAGGGAAAGAGCGCAGAAGAGGAGAAGAGTAGAAGATACCACCCAGTCGCAACCACAGACACCCGCAGACACTGGCAGCAATGCCAAATACCGGAGGCCCCGGCCTGACCCAAGCAAAACCAGTCTTCGTTTGCGAATTTAAAAGAACGGGTATATTTTTGAAACACACCATCAAAAAATACTGGCCAATTCTGGAAGCCAGAAACAGATGCAGAATAGCGTTCCCAGAACCGCCGCTCTTCAGCTTCAAGAGGAACAAAACAATCAAAGACTCCATAGTGAGAGCCAAACTTCCCACAACAAACGGGGCACTGCCCCACAGAAACCCACTTCTACCTTGCAAAGCAAAAAACTGCACCATCTGCAACACCATGCAGAAACAACGATTCTTCTCAAGCTCACATACAGGTTTGTCCTACAGATCTAAAATTGTTGGTAACTGCCAAACTAGAAATGTGGTATACCTACTCACTTGCTCAGCTTGCAAAAAACAATATGTAGGCGAAACTCTGCGCACTTTCAAAATACGCATCCAAGAACACCTGCGTTCTATCACGAATCTCTACAAGAATGAGAGATACGACACTCCCGTATCCAGACATTTCAATAAACCTGGACATTCTAGAATCAACATGCAATTCAGAATAATACAGGTGCTCTCCTCAAATCCTGAGGATGAAAACTCCACCAAATGGAGGAAACAGGAGTGCCACTGGATACACCAGCTCCACACAATGGAGCCTATAGGCATCAACCTAGCATGGTAAAGGTCACTCACTTCGCTGGGTCAACTCGCTCTCAAAATCAGACAGACCCAATACGTCGTTATTACCCCCCCCACCACCCGTTAAGTAAATGTACATTTGTAGGACAAAAGAAGACACTATTTGAAATTATAGATCACTGGAATAACTGTTTCAGTCCTCAATCCAAATATTCTGCTGATAAATTTCAAATTTGCTCAAGAAAATGAAAAAATTTTCAGAACGTGTCCATTTACTGACCAAGGTTAGAGTATTTTTTTTTAATTTGCTACTTAAAGCGATGCTAATCTCATCTCAAATGTATTGCACCGATAGAATATGGTTTATAGATTCCATATCATTCATATCCTGTCACATACCCTGATCTGTATCGCAATTATCTGTTTTGTAATATCGAGTAAATTTTGAACAGTGATCGACACCATTTTGTCTCCTCAAGCTATTGTGTGTGGTGTCATGTAAGCTCCAATGCATCACATTCTTTATTGTGTAATGCTCATCTCATTGAATATTTTGAAACTAATTTGACGGGAAATTGTTGCTGCCTATGACAGCAACAACTTCCAATCTAATTGGTTTCAAAATATTCAACAGCTTACCTGTAGGATTGCTTTTATATCACATTGCCAAACTATAGCTGGCGCCTCTATTGACTGAGCATATATACCGAGGCAGACACACTAGGGTTTTTCTGATTGGTTGAAAAGTAAATCATGCCAGCCATCATAGGGTGTAGAAATGTACCAACATTTAACTACTAAATCCTGAATATCTTTCCTTAGCGGCGTGATAAAAAGCTTAAAATTACCTGGATAGTTTATGACCGGTATGTTAGATCACCTGAATAGCTTTCAAGAGATGGGATTAGTTATCCTTTAAATGCCTACATCAGTTATGGAGCCAGTCGTTCCATTCATGCCAGTGGAACATGTAAAGTAAAAAAAAAAATTTTCTTGGTTTGCAAATGAACATTTCTCAAGATAAACTGTGAAAGTAAATTTTTATGATATTTGTGTTTTACAGGACCAATAGTCTACTCGAGGTTTTCAGTGACTCCGTGGACCAGGTGTATTTTTACACGTGCCTATGGCAAAGCATATTGACCTGTCCGAGTGTCCGCTTGCCCGCTGTCACGTACCTATTAGCACACTTCAACAAGAAGAAATCAATGGATGATCAGATTTACATTATGGGACAAAACATTGAACTGCTGGTATTGTGTTGATTTTATTCAGAGTCATGCTGAACCTGTTAACCCTTTCACTGATGAATTTCTGATATCTCGTTTTCTAGACAACCACGCAAAAAGATTTGAATATATTAAAATTCCAGTCAAATTAGATTCAAAATGTTCAACAGCTGGCCTATATGGGTGCCTTTAATTTTAGGATATCAGGGTTTATTTAGTCGCAATAAAAACAATATAAGTACTACATGTACTAGTTACATAAACATTTATCATAAGATATTGTTCAAAGTTAATTTTAATTATTAGCTCACCTGGCCTGAAAGGCCAAGTGAGCTTATGCCGTGGCGACCGTCCATCCGTCGTCCGTCAACTTTTGCTTTAAAACGCTACTCCTCCTTAACCAATAGGCGAATCTTAACTAAATTTTTGTCAAACGATGCTAATGTGCTCGGATCTGGAACTTCCATTTGGAATTTTGATTCATAAATTTTTGGGGTCAAAATCTTAAGATTTTATTAAAAATTTACTGCAAATTGTTAAATTGCTTCTCCTTACCCTTTCGACTGATAAGAAATCAAATTTGGCTGAAAGGATCCTATGGTCATAGGTTATAGAACTTCCATTCAGAATTTTGTTGCGTAAATATTTTGAGTGAAAAACTTAGATTTTATTAAAAATTTACTGGAAATTGTCAAATTGTTTCTCCTTACCCATTTGACCGATTTCAATCAAATTTGGCTGAAAGGATTCTATGGTCATAGGTAATAGAACTTGCATTCAGAATTTTGATTCGTAAACATTTTGGGTGAAAAACCTAGATTTTATGAAAAATTTACTGGAAATTGTCAAATTGCTGCTTCTTACCATTTTGACCGATTTCAACCAAATTTGGGTGAAAGAATCCTATGGTCATAGGCTCTAGTTATTATTATTATTATTATTATTATTATTATTATTATTATCAAGGTGACCACTGTATGTACATCAGTACAGGACACTAGCGTGTTGGTTCAGCGATGTGTACTGGATTTCATCCTATATGCTTTTCCTCTACATGCCGGACATCTGATTCGTGATGATCTCGGCCAGATAATCCATGCGGCTGTGACAGTGGTTCTACGACGTGATATGTCACTAAATCGACGTTTGTACGCTTGGCTGTTAGGCACGGACACTAATGGAGTACCATTACCGGGTGTATCCGGAGACGTGAGTGCCAAGCGGCAAAGAGCTGATAGTACATCAACCATTAGTGAAGCTGACACAAGTTACTTCCAGAATTATTCTAAGGAGTATGTTGTTAGTGCGGTTAAGTATTATTTAATGGATTCGTATTCGTTGTCAGGTGACAGCACCTCTGAGGCGAGTGCTAGCCGAAGAGCACAGTCATTAAAACCATTCCGTATGTTAATTAGCTTACTCGATAAGCCTGAAATTGGACCAATTATCATCGAGGAAGTGCTTCTAGAAGTTTTCCGATGCCTGTATAGAGAGTGTGTGTGTTACGAATACAAACAAAATCACGATGACCTACCGATGACAAAGTCGGCAGTCTTAATGAGCCTGTCACGAATGTCATCTCCCGAAGACCGGGACAAGCGAGGCATGAAAAACATGACAAAAATTAAAACAGATAAGTCTAGTAATGAAATGATCAAATCTGCAAATTTGTTATTTGCATCATTAGAACCGTACTTTGCATGGGACTATATCGCGAAAACATTTGAGTTAGCGTGTCAAGACAAACATGACTCTAACTTGGAACAGGCAAACATTGGCATAGTGGAACTGTGTGATTTGGTCGATTTTCTCCTCGATGCTGTATCACTCGTAAGTAGTCACATGTTAACCTGACACACCTCACCCAATCCCTTCCCCTGCACCCCCAGTATGTTACCTAAACTAGAGTAGGGGTCATGTACAGACAGCAGTAATTTAAGTAATTTTGCAATTACTCGAGTACAGGTACCAGAGTATATACATTGAGTTCTCAGCAAATGCATAGTACAGCTCAGAAATAATATGTTTCCATAGCAGAAACATGTTAGTTAACTACAATTTTGAACTTGGATTAAGGAGCAATGTCTTTCAATCCAATGGACCTTTCCAGTGAATATTTTGAAAGTAATTTGACGGGGCGCTGTTGCGCCCGGTCAAACTCCTTTCAAAATATTCATCAGAATGTTTATTAAATGGTAAAGATATACAATTCACACAGCGTGTCGGACTATATCGAGTCAGTCATGACATAATGATTATGATGAACGTAATGATTATGATGTCATCCTACACGTCACATAGCTGATTATGATATCATATGATGGATGGACGAATTGAAAAGGCGAAATATCTTCAAAATATTCAACATTATGTTCTAAGTTTATTTTTGAGCTGTAATGTGCTGAATACAAGTACATTATCAATAAGGGTGCAACGATACACTAAGCAATGATACGATACATATCACGATACTCCTGTCATGATACGATACATATCGCGATACTTAATGACGGCTATGACAATGACAAAGTAAAATATCTTTAGCAGGCGGTGTAAAACGAGTGAATTGTATTGGCCAAAACCAGCCAATCGGTAGCTCTGTGAAATCTGCTTTATATTTTTTATAACCGGGTGACTAGGCTAATGTCGTAAGATGGCCAATTCCAGCGGTTCTGAATGCCATTTTTACGAATGTTTACCGCAATTCGAGACACTGTTTAAGTACAGGCATTTTATATTTTACTTACCAGTTCTTAAAATTCCACGCAAATGTACAACAATTACGTGAGTCAAAATAAAATTAGTTCAACTAACCCACGAACAGTTGGTAATTTCCGGGAAAATAGCCAGCTAATGTCTAATGACGTTTTAGTCAGTGGAATAATCTGATTGGATGCTGTTGGAATCAGCCTTTATGGAACTCCAATTAGTGTGCATTTATGAATGAAATTCCTCTATAGTATATATTACGTGCATCAGGCGCTCATTAATTTAATAATTTTACGCCTCATTTTCGTATCTCACTCGCTCGTATTTTCGTATTTCACGCTGATCCCGTAGACACCCTCCGCATCGTAGGGCTGCGCGATATACCGATACCATATTTAAAACCGATATCCTGCACTGACGGTTTCATAACCGATTATAAAAAATAAATATCGAAAAACCGAATATGAACATATTTTTGGTTTTTCATATCAGGATTGTTAAAAATAAAAGATACTAACGAGCATGAAAAGCGTAATGAATAATAATGACCATACTTTCCATTAAGCTACGTTCGGGGCAACTAATAATTGAACATGGCCCCAATTGCGCATATTGTGTAACCCTGTAACTCGCTGTACGCCGAGAGAAGTCAAGCAGCGAATTAATTAAATAAATATCCACTCGTCTTTTCTCTGGTAGTCTCAGATAAATTTGCAATATAAAACACAATACTAGCGCTGGAATTTGTCATTGAAATTTGTATCGGGGAAAACATTTCTAAACAACGGCATCCATTTTATTTACTTCACCGGCTAATTAACATAATGCAAAGTCGTCCCAAAACTAAATCGCCCGAATGCATAAAAATCTCGCCAATAAATATAATGCTGAATACACTTTGCTGATTAGGATATAATTTTAAATAAAATTATTACTCAAACCATTTTTAAAACGTTATCTTCTATGCACAATATCACATTAACTTATGAAATTCGCGTTCGAAATATTACAGTTAATATTTTCTTCAAGGCATGATTTCGTCCTCGGGCCGAATTGGAAATGAAAGAAGAAAGGGAGATAATTACATCATAATTAATTACAAACACATGATTTACGTCTTTTCGCAACCTGTTTTGCTGATTTATGATTAATTTTGACAAAATAAACGATATTTATTTAACTGTACGTAATATTTAGGCTGTCTAATTAATAATTTCACTCCCGCGATGATGGATATTATAAGGTATATTAAGCTTTAAAGGCGTAAAACGTTATGAATGTATCAGGGCGTGAAAGTTTTATACGTTCTGTTTTCGTGCTATTTTTTATCATTTAAATTTTTTGTTTCATGTCCATAAAACCGATATTCGGTTAAAACCGATGTGAAAAGTCATATCGAAACCAATATAGCTGTAAGCCAAACCATGCAGCCCTACCGCGTCGTACAAAAGCAAGCGAGTTTCACTTCAAGAGTATACTTACCTCCCTAATACTTTTGATATTGCTAAATATTGGCTTTCACTCAATAAACACTCAGATTTAAAACAGTTAGGTGCCCCTACTGGGCAGGGAGTCAGAGCGTAGTCTGGCGGATGCCAGCCCCACCACCGCGCATGCGCAGACTAGCACTTCCTCTTTGCTAGATTATTGGCAAAGAGAACACACATGTTTTTCAGTCATAAGCTTTTCTTGCTCATTAACGTTGTTATTGGTGTTATTTTGGAAGTGATAAGACCTGATTTGGATGGCGGGAGGATACACTTCGCCACCGGAGGACGTTGGACCTTTAAATCAGGTGACTTCTAGTAAAATTAGCGAGTTTTCTTCCCGGTGTATTGTGTTTCCGGGACTCGCGTTTACCGTGATAAGCGCCTTAGTTAGTTGGTTTAGGTCAACTCGGTGCTACCTAGGACTAATTTCTCTTTCTGTTTCTGTCCACAGGTCTGTATGACGCTAGGTTGTGACGTCACAGTTCCAGAGAATTAGTATTCTCTCCACCATGGTTCCATTTCCTACTAACACTGTCAGGTTATCTAACCAAATGAAAAATTATGCCCAGTGAGTTGGAGGCCTGGTATAAAGGTCTTCTCACTTTGCCCTCTTGTTCCAATTCCTTCCCCATGAGGTGGAGAGAGTTAAGAGGCGTGCAGATGGTGGAGTTTCCGGTTCGTCACGTTGGATGGTTTGTCTATACAAAGTGTCAGGTATCTAGTCATTGGTAATGTGGTGATGTTAATTATTGTAAACAATCAAAGGGAGATAATTAACATTTTTGCCAGTAAAGAGTTATCTATATGTATCTGATGGTTGTGTAGTCAACTTATCCATTCAGCATACAATTCGTCTTTGCACTTGGATGTTTTGTTGGGATCGAATTTTTCCTGTCACGGGATTAATGACGTCATAATCAGCTGGCTATGTATTTATTAGCAATTCAAGCGCTAGGCTGGTTTTTGATGTATATTGATCTTTATGATCGTTTTTCCTTCTCCTTGAGTTGGATTGAGTTTCTAAGCTTAACTAGTTGCTCATACTCCTTGTCCTTTGCCCTGTTTCAGGGACCGGGTTGCGCGTCCTGTGGACGTTTTATGCATCTGAAGTTCTGGCCGCATCTGTGTTATCGATGTAGCCCTTGTGGTCCATTGATTAATTGTGACATATGTAAGCACTGGGGGGGCGTGTTAATGTCCGAATTCTTGTGCTGCTTACAGGCGACGGACAAGGTGGTAGTGGTGGAGAAGAAGAAGAAGCGGAAACGAGAGGTTGTAAGTGAGAAGGGTAAGGGGAAGGTCTCGTCCGCGGTGGATATGGAGACCTTCCGGACCGAGATGTTGGGAGAGATGAGGAGGACAATAAAAGATTTGGTTCCAGGGTTGCTTCGTGGCATGCTTCCTGGACCAGATCCTTTATTGTCCTCGTCATCGGCTTCGGAGCAGGTAATCCCCGCCTCTGGATCGATTTTCCTTAGTCCGCTTCCGTTGTCCGACGATTCAGAGGTGGCCCCATTAGAGGGGGCGTTCCACGGCCCTGGCAGCAGGCTTATTGCCGCGCCGATAGGGGACCGTGGACGGTTGTCGCTGGAACCCGCTGGCTGCTTATCAGTCCAGGGGTATCCGCACGCCGCGGTGGCCAGTACCTCCTATGGCACCGTTCCTGGTCAGCCCGGGTTAGCTCTCTTTGCTGACCCGGGGTCTAATCTTTCTGACCAGGGTGATGAGGATTACCTGCTAGGGTCGCCGTCTGACGACGTGGACATGGATGAAGACGTTTGTGCACCCCTCGCGGGGAATACAGGCGCTTTTTTCCACGGTATTACTCACCCTGGAGTAAGGTCCGCGGTTCAGGTGGTGGCCCAGGGCGCTGCTGATGGCCAGCGGTACCGCATACCTCGGCTTGCCGAGAGTGTAGCTGGTGCTGGCCGGGCCCGTGGTAGAGCTATATATACCCCGCGCTCTACCGCGGTGCCTGCTCCTGGTCAAACCAGTGATATTCTCATGCCGGTGCTGACAGGCCCGCATGTTTTCCCTGGCTTGCCAGGTGTATCAGCGTACCCGCCGTCAAGTACTGCTTGCGCTCAGGAGGAAGACGAAGGACCCCGTCTTGTAGAGCGCTCGCAGTTAGCCACGGAGGAGGATTGGTATAACGCTTGCCAGTGGTTGGTGAGCGTTAGGCCTGATCTGCCCGTGGAGCAGTCGGCTAGCCACCGTGTTCACACGCCGTGGTTAGCTGGGAATCCAACTGCTAACGCTATGCCTTCTCTGCCGCTGGCGGAGCATGTCGTTGACATGTTCAAGGCGGCGGAGGCGTCCATTAACACGAGTGGACGTCTCGCGAAGGCCCCTCGCGAGGTGGCCAAGCGTTGTCGCATCGTGCCCCTGGACTACCAGCGGTACGGTGTGGTACCCAAGCCCAGCGTGGATGACCGCGCGGCTTTGGGTGAGGATACGCGGCCAGGATCCCGTTCTGACGCGGGGGTCTTGTGCGCGAACGCGTTGCGTTCGGCGAATACCGCGTTGCGTGATGCGGAGGAGAGTGGGCGGGCTTCGATTGCCGCTCTGTCCCACGTCTCCCAGCTGTTACAGGGGGTAGTAACGGCATCCGCATCGCGCCAGCCAGGCCCGCTCGCGGTCCAGCGTACCATCCAGGATGGTGTTAACCTGGCGCTGGACTGTATGACGCGGGCGGTGACCAGGAGTGTCAGGGCAAGACGCACTTTTGCCCTGGACAATTTGTGCCCGTCTCAGGACCTGTATAATAGGCTACTCCGTACGCCTATGACGGGTCCTGGTCTTTTTGGAGGTGAGGGATGTCGCCACCTCCAGGAGACGGTCACCCTGGTGAATAACCAGAGGGCGCTGCGCGAACAGTTTGAGGTACTGCGTCGTGCTAACGTTCGCGCCGCGGCCCCTGCGTATCGTCCCCTGCAGGCTCGAGGTGGTGCTGGCCAAGTCAGAGGCCAGCCGCCGTCGCAGCGCCGGCCTCGGCCGCGTGCGATTCGGCCAGCAGTGAGGGGGGCGCAGGCTCCTCAGCCGCCGTCAGCCAGGCAGCCGCCCGTGCACCGAGGTGCGCGCGGGGCGGGGCGGGTCGCGCGAGGATCTGGGCGTGGTTATCGTTCCTGACAGGGCGCTTACCGCGGTAAGGACCACGCCGGTGTGTATGGCGACGGAGACAGTGCCGCTCTTGCATGCCTTGTGTCCACCGCGGTCCCTAGGTGGACCGGTGGGAGGCCGGCTTGCCGACCACATGCAAGAGTGGGAACGGTTAACTCAGGACCGTTTAGTCTTGCGATGGCTTTCCGTGGGGTATCATCCAGAGTGGATGACAGGCCCGCCGTCGCGACTGTCTCTGGTGCCAATCTGGACTCCCGTTCCGAGAGATCCAGATCAAAGGTTGTGTATCGAGGAGGAGATAAATTCCCTCGTACAAAAAGGAGCTATTCAGCCGGCACAGAGGTGTCCGGGCTTCTATTCAACCCTGTTCTTGGTAACAAAACGCACCGGTGGGTGGAGACCGATTCTCAACCTCAAGCCATTGAACAAGTTCATCGAGACGCCCAGTTTCAAGATGGAAACGGTGCGCTCGGTGTTGGCGGGGTTGGAGAGGGGGATGTGGACGGCGTCGATAGATTTGAAGGACGCTTATTTCCACATCCCCATCCACAGGAGTTTCTGTCGCTTCCTGAGATTTGCATTCCAGGGCAGACAGTGGGAATTCAGGGTGTTGCCCTTCGGAATTTCCACGGCTCCTCGGGTTTTCACCCGTGTGGTTCTTGCGATCACAGCATACCTCCGCAGGAGAAGCATAGCAGTCCACACGTACATAGACGACTGGCTGTTGAAAGCGCACACCCGGGAAAGTTTGTCCGCCAATCTGGAGATTGTTTTGAAAATTCTCACAGACTTGGGCTGGATGATCAATTTCCCAAAATCAGAGCTGACTCCATCCCAGAAGTTTGTTTACCTGGGGATGTTCTTCGATCTGGAGACAGGATATGTTTATCCTACTCAGGAGAGGGTTCAAATACTCATCTCGTTGATTCAGTCAGTGTGCGACAGTCGTCATGTCCTGGCACGGGTTTACTTGAGAATGCTGGGGTTGATGGTTTCGTTGGAACCAGTCATTCCTCAGGCCGCCTTACGCAGGCGGCCGATCCAGTTGTTTCTCATGACACAATGGACCCAGAGTACAGGTTCGCTGGACTCGAATGTGTCAGTGTTGGCGCCTCTGATTCACCACCTGCAATGGTGGTTGAATACAGAGAATCTCTTACCGGGGGTTTTGCTAACCCCTCCCCACCCTCAGGTGACTGTGTATACAGATGCATCGATGGAGGGCTGGGGAGCTTGCCTGGAAGAATCCACGATATCAGGGCTTTGGAATCTGGAACAGTCACAGGAACATATAAATCTACTGGAGCTAAGAGCAGTAGTCCTGGGCCTGGAACATTTCTTACAGAAAGTTCAGGGCAAGATTGTTCTTATTCGTTCAGACAACTCAACAGTTGTGACTTACATAAACCGCCAGGGCGGAACGAAGTCGCCCAGTCTCTGTATGATGACATGGAAACTGCTATGTTGGTGTCTGGATCACCAGATTACCTTGAAAGCAGTTCATATTCCGGGAAGGTTAAACCTGCTTGCAGACTCATTGAGCCGAAGGATGAGTGTTTTACCCACGGAATGGCAACTAAATCAATGTGTGGCGGATCGTCTGTTCGACCATTGGGGGAAACCCAATATCGATTTGTTCGCAACGAGCAAGAATGCGAAGATGACGACGTACGTCTCTCCGATTCCGGATCCAAGCGCTTTCGCAACAGATGCGTTAGCTATCAGCTGGGGGAGAATGTATGCATACGCATTCCCTCCAGCAATCCTGATTCCAAAAATTCTTCAGAAAATCAGACAAGAGGAATGCCAAGTGCTTCTGATCGCCCCGGATTGGCCAAGCCGATCATGGTATACGGATCTGCTGGACCTTCTGGTCTGCAA
Organism: Chaetoderma sp. LZ-2023a; assembly: GCA_034401795.1. Lineage (NCBI taxonomy): Eukaryota > Metazoa > Mollusca > Caudofoveata > Chaetodermatida > Chaetodermatidae > Chaetoderma > Chaetoderma sp. LZ-2023a. The sequence goes on from CM067374.1 coordinate 130,247,272, forward strand.
TCCGGTTCCTCTGCCTCTGATGGACGATATTATCTTCCAGGGCAAGGCCCTTCACAACAATCCGTCAATGTTCAGATTGACTGCGTGGATGTTGTCAAGGAATCTAGAATTAAGGAGGGCTTTTCTGAGCAAGCAGCCATGTTTATGGCCAAAGCCAGGAGGGGGTCAACCTCCAGAGCATATAATTATAAAATCAACAGATTTGCAGAATGGTGCTCAAAAAGATGTATTGATCCAATGGATTCATCTATTCAAGTAGTAGCTGATTTCCTCTGTCACCTCTATGATGCCTATAGCCTCAAGCCTAACTCTATTGCTGGTTATAAATCAGCATTAATGTCTGTTATTCCTTGCTTGGCTAAGAGGGGAAGTGATGAAGTAAATACATTGAATGTATTAATTAAAGGCATGGGCAATCTAAGACCAAGGAATCCTCCTGTGATTCCGTCTTGGAGTTTATCGCTAGTGCTTCAAGTACTAGGTGATAAGCCTTTTGAACCACTTAGTTCCATTTCTATGAAACTATTAACACTGAAGACTGTGTTTTTAATTGCTGCGGCCTCGGCTAGGCGTAGGAGTGAGATTCATGCCTTATCAGCCGAGGATGACCGTTTTGTGGTTTCAGGGGAAGGCCTTAAGCTGCTACCTAGGATTAATTTCTTGGCTAAAAATCAGTCGTTGAAATATCCAGGTCAACCTATTATTTTGCCTGCTTTAACTAGATATGATCCTAATTCTAAAGCATGGTGTCCCGTCCGGGCGCTGCGCCGGTACAAACAACGTACGGCGGCATGGCGCACCGACCAGTCAGCGTTATGGTTGTCATATATTGAACCCCATGGGAGGGCTTCTAAGGACACCATTTCCAGGTGGATTGTGGAGTGCATTCAGTTTTGCCATAAATCCGCCACCGGGAAGCAGGTTGACGTGGCCAAGGCTCACAGTGTCCGCGGCGTAGTGACATCCACGGCCCTATTTAATGGGGTCCCTGTGGATGATATTATGTCGGTGGCTCAGTGGCACTGTGAGTCAAGTTTTACAGACCATTATCTCCGTGACACCTCTAATCCTCTCGCCTTGTCGGTTTTGAAAAAATAAATCGGTTTATATTTTTTGAGGTGATTTCCTCATTACTTATATATATCACAATTAATTTATGGAAACACCCACTTTTTTGGGCCTGCATCAGTCTTTACCGATGGGAAGATGATGTCAGCAGCCATTTTCAACAAGGTCAGTCTTGTTCATGTGTTGTCCGTTGTTGATTGTATTGTCACGATTACCCGTTATTAATATGGTGATGGTTTGTGTATTTGTGTGGTTCATTGTTGAGAGTTACGAAAATGGAGCTTTTTCGTCTCTGTCCTGTAGTACATGGCACTTGTACGTAGAGAGCGTATAGGACATTGAGGTCAGTCGACTCTTCCTCCCAGGAAGGAGGGGGGGGGGGAGCGCATATGACATTCGGTCATCTCTCATACATCGGTCGTGTTATCCGATGGTTAGTCAAATCCTGACTGTTTTTTCTTACAGTTTCAGAAGTTTAAGTGCCTTAAACGCAGAAAAGCGTATTGGGATGAGCTGGTCTTTTGACCTCGCCTCCCTCCCGCCAGATTCACTTTCGAATTCTGGCAATATCAAAAGTATTAGGGAGGTAAGTATACTCTTGAAGTGAAATAAACGAAATCTAGGATTTCTTTTTTCACGAGAGAGTTGATACTTACCTCCCTAGATACGGACCCGGCCTCTCCACCCCACAGAGGCTCGGTCTTCAGGCTCTTAATAGTTGCATGTGTGTCAGCCAATAATCTAGTCAGAGGAAGTGCTAGTCTGCGCATGCGCGGTGGTGGGGCTGGCATCCGCCAGACTACGCTCTGACTCCCTGCCCAGTAGGGGCACCTAACTGTTTTAAATCTGAGTGTTTATTGAGTGAAAGCCAATATTTAGCAATATCAAAAGTATTAGGGAGGTAAGTATCAACTCTCTCGTGAAAAAAGAAATCCTAGATTTCGTTTATTTTCTTCTATAGTACATAAACAGTAAAAGCTGTTCATTGCCTCCCACCGCGGTTCTTTAACGCAAGAAATTTGAATTAAATTTAAGGAATTTTCATTGCTGGCGTTATGGTAGATGTGTTTAAAAGCCGAACTAAATATGTTTGCAACGATTTATTGAAAATATTGCGAGAATTGTCCAAGAACAATTTTGTAAAATTTACGTGGCGTTACCAGATTTCGTAACTAACAGTCGTGATTTGTCCCTAAATTTTCTGCTCTAAAATCCTTCCTCGAGGTAAAGTTACATCGTAGTTTAAAAAGGTTATTGTATCCGCATATTATTTAGTGTTTAACGTCTGAAATCAATGGTCATATCCGATTTTACTGAATTAATCTCACTTGAAATTTTTTTTTGGGTGTGTTACGATTCAGAAAACAAGTATCGTGTATCGTATCATGGAGAAAGTATCGGGATGCATCTAATGCCCTAATTATAGAGTACTTGGGTATGATAATGAGTGCAGTCTTTCTATTTTGTCATGTTTCTAAACATTTTGACCCTTGCAATTCCGGTGTCTCAATTTCAAGACAGCTACACAGATTAACTACATGTAAACTTTTGGATATTTTGAAACTAATTTGACTGGTACGTGATGCAGCAATCAATATACAACAGAGCATTCTCTATGTCATGAATGATTTGTCATTTCTGGTTTGTGAGTGTTAAAGGGTTAATATTGCCAGGAATCACTGAATCAGAAAATACATGTAGCTTATTATTAACCCAGTACTTGTCAAAAAAATTATTGTTGTTGATGAATTTACACTTGCAGGTCAAGAGAGAGAATTTTTGAAAATTAACCGCTGGAATGGCGGCATAGTCAATGTTGCTAACTAGAACATAATTAGGATTGCCACATTGTGGTTCTATCTATAAATAAGATATTCGTAACAACATTAGAATATAGAATTGAATTAAACTACTTTGCATTTCTTGTTGATGATATAAAATAATGTTTCAGTCGCCATTAGCATATTCCTGGCAGTGGGGAACTACTTTATCCCTTTAACACTCACTCTTGAGAAATGCCCAGTTGCAGACCTAGAAGACTATTTTTGAAAATTTACCCACTAATGACTGGCTTGATAATCGAGCCAGTCATCCCAGCGGTAGATTAAAAAAAATAATCCTTTGGTTTGCAAATACTGACTCTATGAGACAATTACATTTTTTCGGAACAAATTTGACCGTTAACCATATTAAAAAGTTAAGTACAAGGACTGACAAAGTTCTACTATCTTCAGGCTAACATTGACGCTGACATACGGTGTACCATGTTAAATGTAATCAATCCTTGCCAATATCAGCAAATTATATATTTATATTTTCGGGAACTTGCGGTTATGAGTCTACATGTAGGTATCGATACCTTGAAACTAACCCTTGCACACATGCACACATACATGTACGCACCCACATAAATATAATACACTCCTCCCCTTATGTGGCAAGGATAAAAATTGACCAACCCTTCTACTGATTCTAGTTAATTGGCTGGTGTACATTTTGGAAACAATGTTGCTGAAAGATGTTTCTCTCATAGGCAGCAACAACTTACCACAAGATGTTTCCAAAATGAATATCGTAGGCAAAGGACTGAAGCTTAGGCATCTGAAATTTCATGTGTCTAACGATTAATGCTTTCAGCGATAAATTCCCCATATCCTATTTCCAAGGCAACCTTACAGGAAAACTGTTGAATATTTTGAAATTAATTTGACTGGAAGCTGTTGCTGCAGCTGCCAATCAAATTAATTTCAAAATATTCAACAGAATAAGTTTTATATCGTAAAGAATCTACTTTTTCTCGGATTTCTTGTTGAAAGAGTCTTCCATTTTCAATTTCAGGAAACCTACATAGAGACGACAACGGAACATTTACCCGATCTGTTGCACCATATCATCCGATCAATCACGAACCATTGCAGCGTTGTTAGCGATGAAGAGGTCACATGTAGCCTGAATCTGTGTGCGAAAATCCTCGAGAAGGTACAACCTTCCATGACAATCCTTGGAAATGAAGCTCATGATGAGACGGTCTCGATATCTGAGAAAGCTGAGCGAAAATTTAGCGCATCATCCGAGGCTGACTTGCTCGTTGATAGTGAGAATTTAGAAATAAATGAAAAAATTTCTGAGAAAAAAGATGAAAATGAGAAAGATGTTATATCTGAAGCTGTATTTCATGGTGATAATGTCATTGGTACTGATAAGGTTTCAAAAGTTGACGATAAGGCGAGTCCTACGGATACTGAGATTGACACCAGTAGTGTGCCAGCTGTAACACCGGATAGTGCAATTTCAGAATTAACCAAATTAGACTTGCCAGATGATATAACTCCCAGCCCATTATCGGAGATGAATAATGAATTTCAGATGTACAACTCGGTCGAAATACAGAAATCGCCGCGTGTTTCGTATAAAATTTCGGGTCCGCTAACCTTAATGCAAGCATCTGTGAATAGTTTCCAGAATTTTTTTCATATTTATGTAACCGAACGAGTTTTGCGCAATGAGAGTGTCGCCAGGCAGTGTATCGAATCAATGACGCTCCCGACGGAACAAATTCGATCGTGGGAACATGATTCAGTTATTGACTCTGACTCCACCTGTAGTCAAGAGGAGATAATCCAGTCAGATTGTGCAGTACATAACAGAACATTATTTGGAGATGTAGCGGATAAGGCTATATCTGCAGAATGTTGTGAGGCATTTATTTGTGCCTGCAAATTGTTAGTTGATTTCTCGAGTTTTCCAATGTACTGTACTGATTATCAGAGGGTGATCGACCGAACACGAACGAAAGGTAATGTAATGGAAGGATCCAATCTGTCACTCATGTACTGATATCTGATGTCAAAATCAATAGACCTTTCCGGTTTTAGCTATGCCCGGCCATCTCTAGCTAAGCTCCACCGATACCTTGCCCATGTTGGGATCGATCGATCTCTGAATACCCTGACTATCAATTTCCAAAAAAACTACAGAGGTAAGCTGTTGAATATTTTGAAACTAATTTGACTGGGTGCTGTTGCTGCCTAAGGCCGCAACAGCACCCAGTAAAATTAGTTTCAAAATATTCAACAGCATGTTTATTAAATAGCAATGAATTACAAAGACATACAATTCATACACTGTGTTGAAATTTTTGAGATTTTATGACGGTCTATATGGAACCCTTTGTGATGTAATGATTGTGACATCGTCATATACCTGCTGGGCTGATTGTGACGTCATACGAGGTCAGATGATGGATGGATAGTCTGGAAAGGTGAATTATGTCACTAGTTAGCTGCCTGCCTGTCTGCCTGCCTGCCTGCCTGCCTGCCTGTCACACTTGCTTTAACTCTGCAGTACATTATTGCTAGCAAATTTTCACAGTTAAGATAATTGTAACATGTTCTCATTAGTATAATTATTAGTTCACCTGGCCAGAATGGCCATGTGTGCTTTAATGCCATGGCGGCGATCCGTCATCCATCTGTCCGGCATTTGTCCGTGTGTCCATGAACATTTGCTTAAAAACGCAACTCCTCATTAACGGCTTGGTGGAGTTGAACCTAATTTATCTGGAAGGACCCTTTAGGGAAAGCTTCAGAAAATCTATACAGAATTTTGATTGGTCAATTTTTGGGGTGAAAATATTAGATTTTATGAAAAATTTGGCGGAAATTGTGAAAATGCTACTCCTCATTAACCGCTTGGCATATTTCAACGTAATTTGGCCGAAAGGTAATTATGGGTGTAGGCTTCAGACATGTCAGAACTTGTATCCAGAATTTTGATTGGACAATTTTTTGGGGTGAAAAGCTTAGATTTTGTGAAAAATTTACCGGAAATTGTCAAAATCCTACTCATTTATTAATCACACGGCAGATCTGAGATTAAATTGGCTGGATAGACCATATGGGGCTAGGCTTCAGCATTTTGATTGCAGAATTTTGATTGGTCAATATTTTTACTGAAAATGTTACATTCTATGAAAATTTACCAGAAATTGTCAAAATGTTACTCATCATTAATCGCTTGACGAATTTCAACCCTAGTTGGCTGGACAAAACCCTATCAAGGTAGGATTCAGAACTTCTATTCAGAATTTTTATTGGTCGATTTTTTTAGAGAAATATTTTATGACAAGTTTACTGCAAATTGTCAAAAAGCTTCTCTTACATACATTTACACTGTATGTGCTGGAAGATTTCAACAAAATTTGGCTATCAACATGATCAAGGTAGAATCCAGAACTTTTATTCAGAATTGAGCTCGGTCATGTTTTGGGGTGAAAATCATAGATTCTATGAAAGATTTACCGGAAATTGTCAAAGCGCATCGCATCCTTAACCGCTAATGGTGGATTTTATCCAAATCTGCTTGGAAGGATTCGATGGTGGTAGGTGGCCAATCTTTTTACCACCATCTTGGATTTTTTGGGGGGGAAATTTTCAGGAACCATTTAAAACGCTACTTACTTATTAATGGCCCAATTTCAACGAAACGAGTTGAATGATCCTATAGCGGTAAGTTTCATCATATCAAACGAGAATTCTGATACGTCAATTTCTTTGGTGACCATCTTGGATTTTTCGCAAATTATCCATACTTTTAATTGTGAATCTCAAATTTTTATGTTGGCTTGCATGAATTAGAGGATGTCATGACAGTGGTCTAAATGCAAGTGTGTTACTCCTTTAACCCATTAAATACATGTAGGAAAATTTGTTCAAGAAATTTCAATTTTTACAGAGAAATGTCCATTTGCAGACCAAGAGAAGACTGTTTTTGAAAACTTACCACTGGAATGACTGGCTCGGTTATCGAGCCAGTCATTCCAGTGATAAATTTTCAAAAATAGTCTTCTCTTGTTCTGCAAATTAACATTTCTCAAGACCACTGCAGAAGCCGATTTTGGCTGATATGAGTCGGTTACTATTTATGATCTGTCAAAAAAAAAAATCAAAATATTTGCTTACTGAAGATCCATTTACAGGCCAAGAGAATACAATTTTTGAAAGTTTATCACTGCAATGACTGGCTCGGTTATTGAGCCAGGCCTTCCAGTAGTAAATTTTCATAAATACTCTTCACTTGTCCTGCAAATAGACACTCCTCAACAGCACTGCAGATGTCATTTTTGACCATCTTGATTGGTCATTAACCCTTTCACCGATAAATCCATGAAAAAGTATATTCTTTATGATATCAAAACCTATTGTCGAATATTTTAAAATTAATTTGTCTGGAAGTAATTTCAATATATTTAACAGTTTTCCTGTATGGTTGTCTTGAACCTATTAACCCTTTAACACTCATAAGCCAAGAACGGCTTCTAAAGTGGTCTTGAAAAATGTCCATTTGCAGACCAAGAGAAGACTCTTTTTGAAAATTGAACACAGGAATGACTGGCTCGATAACAGAGCCAGCCATTCCAGTGGTAAATTTTCAAAAATAGTCTTCTCTTGGTCTGCAAATGGACATTTTCTATGAGAAGATTGAAATTTTCTTGAACAAATTCAAGGGTTAAACGGTTAAAATACATGGAGCTTTAGCCTTTCTCCAAATGTTATTGAAGTAATTTGAATTTCTGTTTGAACTTTTCATCAGGTGAAGAGGTTTCATTGCCTCTATGGCTAGAAGACCTTATCACATCTAGCTGTTTCAACGTCAACTTTCCTATCCAGAGTGTTGCCATAGCGACGATTCTTGACCTGATTATTCTGACACAGAGTGTACAATCGGAGTCGGAGAGCAAGACATCCCAAGATTCCCGGCGACAATCATGTAATGAGGGAACGGTGTCTGTTGTTCTGCTTCCAGCATTGCTACCACGTCATCTTAAGTTTCTTAATGAGAATACATTATTTTATCAGGTAAAAAACAGTTCAGATATAGTTTTATTTCTATTGATACACGTCGTCATATAATGTAATACATTTACGGTCAAAGTTAGCTTAATCTCTATTACCATGATTACAATATTCTCGTTTTGCGCATTTTCAAATTTTCATTGGCCTTACATGTATTTCTTGGTGTATACATGCACAATTTTATATACACGTGTTTTTGATCATATTTTAGCTATATAGTATAAATGGCCGTCAATATTGTGTTGGCAATGGACCTTTCCAGTTTTAGCTATTCCCTGCCCATCTCTATCTAAGCTCCACCCACACCTCATCCATGTTGGGATCGATCGATCTCTGAAATCCCTGACTATCAATGTCTAGAAAACTAAACAGGTAAGCTGCTAAATATTTTGAAACTAATTTGACTGGATGCTGTTGCTGCCTATGGCAGCAACAGCGCCCAGTTAAATTAGTTTCAAAATATTCAACAGAATGTTTATTAAATGGTAAAGACATACAATTCGTACAACATGTCAGACTATTAAGCGTTAAAGACGGACTATATCGAGTCATCATGGTGTCATATCTTACACATGACGTATTTGATTAAGAGGTCATATGATGGATGGATAAACTTGGAATGGGTCAATAGACTTTACCCATTTAATGTTCAAGTGAAGCAAAATGTTTGCTTACTCAATGTACATTTGCAGGATTATAGAGAAGACTACACATATATTTTTGAAAATTTACTATTGGAATGACTGTCTCGGTTATAGATTCAGCCATCCCACTGGTAAATTGTCAAAAATAGTTGTCTTGTTCAGCAAATGAACATGCCACAAGACTACTGCAGAGGCTGGTTTTGACTACTGCAGGTCTAAAAGGTATGACCAATAAATGTAGAATCTGCAAGCAGCTTTAGTATTATTTTGTTTACATCTTTGTAGACCATAGCGCAGGAATTATGGAGTCGCCTGGCTGAAAATACACCAGAATTTCATCATCGTTCCGTGGAGCTATTCCATTTACTCCACCAAGTGACGCCTAATCCGTGGATCTGTGAAGATGTCATCGGACGTCAGCTCGTGACTGATCAGCAGGTGTGTTAGAGCGCAAACATTTCATACATGTATATAATAGGCCAGAAATAATAGAACATAAAATGTGTGAATTATTTATTAATATTTTATCCGCAGAATGTAGGCTTGCGCGATTACATGGTTCAATCGAAAATGGCGGTTATTATTTAAATCGCGAATTTATGTGATTAAAATTTAAATAATCAAATAATTGTGACTATTTTCTACTGCATAAAATAGTTCAAATCCTAACTTTAATTACTCTTTAATGCGATCGGTCATGAAAATTGACATTTTTCTCATCAAATGTGTGTCCATTTGCAGGCCATTTTGAAAATGTATCACTGGAATGACTGGCTCGAGTATGGACATGTCTAAACCTCATTGCAGCTTTCATCATTGATAGGCCTTTGTTGTTATATCTGGGTACATGTACATGTAATTCTTGGCCAGGCTGATTAATCGAGTAATCACGATTATTCCTCACTAATCGATCGTGATCACTCATAACAATAATTGTGTAAGTCTGGCAGAATGCTCAGGTTTATTTCACCGTTTTACTACTGTATTGCAAGTATCTTTTAACCTTTCTGAAGAGTGGTACAGTGTTTGCTCTTTAGCTGCACATACATGTAGCAGCTCAGTAAACTAAGTCCCTTAGTCAGTCAGTCAGTCAGTCAGTCAGTCAGTCAGTCAGTCAGTCAGTCAGTCACAAACGCTTAAATTCCGGGCTGTCGCTTCAAGAGTTTTTTCATATATGTATATACATGTATTAACAAAACTTGGTCTATGCATGCATTGTTGGCTTAAGGTATGCAGGCTGGTAAAAGTAGGTCAGTGTGACCTGCTTTTCATGCTTCACCCGCAGGTACCAAGATTCTATCAACCTGGTTTGTATGTCATTCCCTTGTCTCCTTAGCGTGTATGATTGGTTCTTCCATTTCCGTGTGATAAAGATCTATTGTGCTAGTATGAATCCTATGGATTTTGGGGTTAAATTGTCAAAAGTCAAATTCCCAAGAGCCATAAATCATGTTATACTGAAGGGATCATCAACAGACTTGTCCTGCTAGTTGCCTTTGGTTACCTAAAAAAAACCCTATTGATTATCCAGTCAAGTCTCAACATTCAGTTGAGTTGGCGATCAGCAGCTTGCTTATGCAGAGATTGATTCAAAGAGGTGGGGTGGGGTTGTCATGGATATAGAGCAACAATCTGTGGTATCATGTTTGTTGTAAATATTTTAATGGTCAAAGCGGTCAAAAGTGTGTTTTGCAATGATGTCCAGCAGGAATATCTATTTGCAGGCCAAGTGAGAGTATTATAGAACACTTCCTGCTAGAATGACTGGCTTGAATATTTAATGAAATTCTTCTCATGGTCAGCAAATAGATATTTTTAGTTGGAGAATTGTAACTTTATTGACCTATTTCGTTAATCTTATCTTGCCTATTTTCTTCACTACTTGTGCAGCATTTTGGAGAGATCGGATCCGTCATGTAGGCTTGTTGCTTTGAGGGTTCACAACTGATTATTGAAAAATAATAGTGATTACTCGATTAATCAGCTTGGGTACAAATTACCAAAACATAACAACAAATGAATATCAATGACGAAAGCTGCAATGGTGTTTAGAAAGGTTTGTTTGCAGGCCAAGAGTTAAAGATTTTTTGAAAATGTATCAGTGAATGTCATTCCAGTGAAGCTATTTCAAAAATAGTATTCTCTGACGCTGCAAATGGACATAGATTCACTGAGCAAAATGCCATTTTTTATGATTGATCGCATTAAAGATTAATTAAAAGGTAGGTTTTGAAATACCACTCAAATATCTGACATCATAATTAAGATCTGTCACTTGTCAGTTGATGCCACAATCAAAATGATGTACATGTATGTCCATCACGCCACTGGAAAAATCTGTCACTAAAGCGTCTGAATTGCACATGTGTATGACTTTTGTAAATTTGTAATCTAATAAACATTCTGTTGTATATTTTGAAACTAATTTGACTCAGCGGTGTTGTTGACATGGGCCATGGACAGCAACATTTCGCAGTCAAATCAGTTTCGAAATATTCAGGGGCTTACCTGCATGGTGCATAGTTACTGTGAAATTTAAGTTTTTTAAAGTTTTATCTTGATTTCAAGATGCGATAATAAAGTGGGTGGAGCTTAGCTAGAAATGGGCGGGGCATAGCTTGAAATGGATCCCTCTATTGAAGCAGCATGGGGTTAACCCTTTCTCATATCTCATTTTCATGGTATCCATACAGGAAAACTAGAACATTTTGAAACTAATTTGACTGGTAGCCAGTGCTGCCTCAGGCAGCAATGGCTTCCAGTCAGATTGCTTTCAAAATATTCAACAGAATAAGTTTTACATCGTAAAGAATATATATTTTCCGCAATTTGTCAGGGAAAGGTTTAATTTAGCTGGTTGTTTCGTAGGGTACCCAGGTGGAAGCTTTCAAGAAGTTCTGTGTGCTGTGGCATTTGACCAGGGACAAGAAGACTGAGCCGACACCCGGAAAGACGTTCAGAACATTCGACAGGTACAGATTGTTTTAATTCGTTAACCATTTAAGGGTCATGATTTGTTTAGAAAATAAGAAATCTTTGCTTAGTTAATGTAGATTTTCAGGACAAGAGAAGACCAATCTTGAGATTTTACCGCTGGAATGACTGGATCGGTTATTGAAAACCAGTTTTTCCAGTGGTAAAATTTCAAAACTATTCATCCCTTGGCGTACAAATCAATATTTCTCAAGAACAGTTTTGGCCGTCTTGGCTATTAAACAGTTGATGTCAAGAATTGTTATGAAAATCAAGACTTTGGCTTATTGATTGTTCATTCTTTTGCAGGACAAATTATGCCTACAGTACATCTAAAAATAACTTAGGATGTTTCCAAAACAAATTAAAATGTACTGTTCAATATTTTAAACATATTGGACGTTCTCCAGTTTATCCATCCATCATATGATGTCATAAGTGTAGGATGACATCATAATCAATGACGTCATGAATGATGTAGATAAGTTCATCACAAATGCATAATTTGTGATGGGCTAAACGTTGTACGAATTGTATGTCTTTACCGTTTAATAAACACACTGTTGAATATTTTGAAACTAATTTAACTGGGCGCAGTTTGCCGCCATATTAAACAGCTTATACATGTAGATTTCTGGAAATTGATAGTCAGGGATCGATTGATGCCAGCACAAGGGTGGTGTGGTTGGAGCTTACATGTAGCTAGAGATGGGCAGGACATAGCTAAAACTGGAAATGTCAATTGGATTGGAAGACATTCCAATCCAATTGCATTCAAAAAAGTCAACAACATCTCTTACTAATTAACATGTTTATGTTTTGTTTTGGAAACATTTAAACTTATTTATGACTTGTACTGTATGTTTACAATACAATTTTTCAGATATTTGACACTATTATCTATTGTCTTGATAGATCAATGTTTGTGTGCCTGGATCATTTACGTGAAGATACATCCCCTAGTCAGACTATTGCCAGCACGTGGCTCACACATGCGGTTCAGAGGGGAGATCTGGGCAGGATCCTGGAACCCTTACTGCTCATGCTTCTTCATCCAGATACAGCCAGGTCTGAATAATAATAATAATAATAATAATAATAATAATAATAATAATCGTAATAATAATAATAATAATAATAATAATAATAATAATGATAATAATAATTTCACAATATAACAGTTGTTGTGCTGCAGACATAAGTGATTACTTTGTAAGATGTTTGAAGGAGGACAACTGTTTGCCAAACACAAAGAGATGTTAGTTAGTAAGAAATGTTCTGTGGTATATTTTGAACATAGGCAGTGATGTCTTGCAAACCAATCATGCCATTGGACCTTTACAATTTAGCCATCCATCATCTGACATCATATGACATCATAATCAACTTAGTACATGATGTGTAGGATGATGTCATAATCAATAACCTCATGAATTACATAGATAAGTTCATCAAGAATGCATTATTGACGGACTATGCGGTGTTGTATGAATTGTATGTTTTTACCATTTAATAAACATGCTGTTCAATATTTTGAAACTAATATTTATAACTGGCCTATGGCAGCAACAGCCCGCAGTCAAATTATTTTCAATATATTCAACAACTTACGTGAATAGTTTTCTGAAAATTGATATACAAGCAGTTAAGGGATTGATCAATCCCAACACGAGCAAGGTGTGGGGTGGAGCTTAGCTAGAGATGGGCGGGCCATAGCTAAAACTGGAAACGTCCATTATGTTCAAAATATTCAACAGTATGTGTTATCTTGTTTAGAAACATGTTGAGTTATTTCTCAGCTGTACTGTATGTTGCTTTAGTTTGGTGTAATTTTAAAACTAAGCAATAAGTACATGTTGTAGCCTATAACTTAGCAATATTGCCTGATAACTTAGCAATATTATTTTAACCCTTTAATGGCCAAATTTGGTCAAGAAAATCACAAGATTTTCATATTGAATGTCCATTTTCAGGCCAAGAGATTATTTTTGAAAATTTACCATTGGAATGACTGGTTCGGTTATCGGGCCGGTCATTCCAGTGGTGAATTTTAAAAAATAGTCTTCTCCTGGCCTTCAAATTGACATTCTACAAGACCACTCCAGAGGCCGGGTAAGGCTGGCCATGCCATTAAAGGGTTAATAATATTTATTCCATATAATTCAGTCTCGGGTTCCCAGCATTTTAGGTGACCTCAATTTTTTACACATGACCTTGTGATAATTTATTCCAGGGTGTCGATTCAACACGTGAACATACATAAACCACAGAATGTTCGACTGAGTGAGAGCGGTGACGATGCAGACAGTGCTGAAGCAAACATTTATGCAATTAGCAGCGAGGGTGGTAAAGTCATTTATCATGTCAGCGGACATGGGAGACAAATCTCGAAGAAAAATGTTGAGCATCTTCGATCATTTGCAGTCTCAGTAACAAAAGATGGTGACTCTGCATCCAGTGTAACCACAGCACCTACTCGTGCACAGATGGAGTTATCGTTTGAGCGTATTAGTGCTGAGGACGTTAAGCTACGTGTAAATCCCTTCAGTTCCCAGAATTCCCTGGATACGTTGATGTTTGATGGTGTTTCATTGCCAAAATCTAAATCCACGCCGTCTTCACTTCAGTTGCCAGACTTTTCTAACGCTAAGCGACTAACGAAAGAAACCTGTAGACGAGAAGGGATATATTTTGATGGACATGATGAGGAAACCCTTGAGAAATCTGAACAAGAGACTGATGACAATGTTTGTGAGAAAATCATAGATGAGAGTGCTTCAGAAATTTCTAAGAAAATTATTGAAGGCTTAATCAGTAATGTTGTTAATGACTTTGATGAGAATAGCTGTGAATCAATAGATACTCGCACCAACAGTGAAGATATGAACCAAGACCCAGAACTGACCAGTAATGAGCAACGACTGACTCCCATTGGTCACGATCGGAAATCTCTCTCAAAGTCACCGAGCGATAGTTTATTGGCGTCAAGGAAACGAGCTGCATTACGAACATTAAGTACAAGCTCTAGAGATAACAGTATGTTAAATGATGAAGATTTACTTAACGGAATAGATCGGAGAAATGTCACGATTGATTCGCCTATTGAAGGTGATAATGATACAGAACTGAAATTTCCTGTTGGTGGCTTGACTCCAACCAGTCCGGGAGTGCATACACTTCATATGCATATCCTCCTTTATACACAGCGCTACGATTACCGGAGAACTTTATATGCGCTGCTTACATTTAAATCTCTGCTCATAAAATGCCCGAGACTTATCGTTATTTCTATGGCAACGACGAGCATTACTGCGACCCAGACGCCAAATATCGCAAAGCTGCAAACACTACTTGCAAGACACCGAAAATCTGTGTTTGGTAAAAATTACTTCGGCGATGTTTACCCGGAGACGGTTACGAGTTACCGTAGCAACATGTATCTGGAGATAATCGTGTCGCTTTGTTTGTACTATATCCGGAGTTACTATCCAAACCTGATGATGAGCAAGCTGAGTGGAGATGAGCTTAATGGGAACAAAGAGGTGCACATCCTCGGTACAGATGTCCTTACGCTGCTAATGACGGAGCTCGGCAGGTTCGTAGTACACACAGAATTAACCCGCAAATTTGTTCAATTGTCAATTTTCTAAAAAAAGTCTCCATTTGCAGACCAAGACAAGACTATTTTTGAAATTTTATCACTGAAATGACTGGCTAAATTATTGAGCCAGTCATTCCAATGGTAAATTTTCACAAATTTGTTCAAGAAAATGGTAAATTTTCTAATAGAAAATCTCCATTTGCAGACCAAGAAAAGACTATTCTTGAAAATTTATCACTGGAATGACTGGCTTGACTATTGACCCAGTCATTCCAGTGGTAAATTTTCTCAAATAGTTTTCACTTATTCTGCAAATGGACCTTTCTCAAGCCCTAAGCCATTTTTGGCCATGTTGAGCATTTAAATTTTAACTAATTTAACGCTACAGTCAATAACAGACCATCTCTATGACAACAGTCTTAAAGTATGATGTAAGAAATGCATCCTTTTGAATATTCTGTACCTAATTTTCCTGGAAGCTGTTGCTTGCCTGGAAACTGTTGCTTCCTGAGGTCAAATTGTCTTCAAAATATTCAACAATTTACTTGTATAAAGTTGTCCTGTAATGGAGGAATCTGGCCTGTATCTGACATCATAATGAAATATGTCATTTGTTAGCTGATGTCACAATCAGATCCATCACGGAAGGGGAAAAGTCGGTCACTAAAGTCGTTGAACTGTATGTCATTGGTGAATTTACAATTTAATAAACATTCCGTTGAATATTTTGAAACTAATTTGACTCGGACCTGGCAGCAACAACCCCCAGTCAAATAAATTTCAAATATTTAACAACTTACATATTTACCTTGAAATTGAGATTCTGGGAATTCAGGTTTCAAAGTTTCAAATCCAACACATGTACAATGTGGATGAAGCTTGGATAGAAAAGGGGCGGGCCATATAGTTAGAAATGGGCGGGGCATATAGCTAGAAATGGATTCCTGGGGACAGTTTCACAAAGGGTAGTTTTTAATAAGTACACTTGGTACTTAACCTTTTCACTGACAAATCCCTGAAAAAGTAAATTCTTTACCATATAAAACTTATTCTGTTGAATATGTAGAAATTAATTTTTAGAGGCCGTGCCTCTATTTCAATTTCGCAGCTTAAAAAATGATATTAATTTATATGGAATGGAATCATCATATGTTAAGATTTATTTCGTTTCATTACATATAGGCGCATAGTTTAAGCCTCTAAAAGTGTATAATTTAAACAATTTTATTTTCAGAAATTTTACTGTAAATATGCACCTTTAAGGTTTTTTAAGCAACTTATTTTTCAACACTGGCTCATCCGATCTCAAAGAAACTTTACAAAGGGGATCTATACTATACAGGGATGTGAACTATATAACAATAGATTTAATTTTGGGGCATTTAAACTATTTTTTTCACGGTTTTGGACTTGGTTTTTTTAATGTGTTTTGCAAGTGCGGTTTTGGCCAGTAGTTATCGATTGTAATGCAACTCCTAGACCATTTCAGATAGAAACTTGAAACTTTAGGGATGATTGCACATATGGACAGGGATGTGCATGACACTTGGAATTTTGGCATGACCCCAGGGGCAGGGGGCCTGGGGATGGGGAATGTGGGGTAAAAAATTAAATTTTTCCAAAGATTGTCATGTCGCATATCATTTTCAAGCCAATGATGAATAGACTACAGTACAAGGAATTATATTGATCTTGGTTCACAAACTAAGGGTAGGGGTTGGGTCAGAAGTGGGCACCAATCTACGTGTTGTAATACAAATCCTAGACCATTTCAGATAGAAACTTGAAACTTTGGGGATGATTGCACATATGGCCAGGAATGACTTGAAATTTTGCCATGCCCCCAGGGGTATGGCCCTGGGGGTGGGAAATGTGGGGTAAAAAATAAAAATTTTCCAAAGCTTATCATGTCCCATATCATTTTCAAGACAATGTTGTCATGTCACATCATTTCGAGGCTTGTAGTTAGTAGACTACAGTACAACAAATTCTTTTTGTTCTTGAGTCAATCTGAGGGCAGTGGCCATGGGTCAAACTTATTTTTCAACACTGGCTCATCCGATTTCAATGAAACTACAGAGGTGATCTATACTATACAGGAATGTGATCTACATAACAACAGAATTAATTTTGGGACATTTGACCTATTTTTTTTACGGTTTTGTACGTAGTCTTTTTCATGTATTTTGCCAGTGCAGTTTTCGTTAACGTTTTTTAACTTATTTTTCAACACTGGCTCATCCGATCTCAATGAAACTTTACAGAAGTGATCTATACTATAC
This sequence comes from Chaetoderma sp. LZ-2023a, assembly GCA_034401795.1. Lineage (NCBI taxonomy): Eukaryota > Metazoa > Mollusca > Caudofoveata > Chaetodermatida > Chaetodermatidae > Chaetoderma > Chaetoderma sp. LZ-2023a. Next base: position 130,264,694 of record CM067374.1, read on the forward strand.
AGGTATATACAAACAATAGATTTAATTTTGTGGTATTTTAGCCATTTCTTTCAGGGTTTTGGACTTGCCCATTTTTTCACCAATGGCTCACCAGATATCAACAAAAATTTATAGCAGAGTTATATACTATGCAAGAGTACTATCTGCATCATTACTAGTTTCATTTGGAAATAAATTTCAAGATCAGACTATCCGCAGTTTGGTAAATGGTTTCCATGTTTGATTGGTTACACTTGTTTGTTGGTGCATTACTGAATATGTGTATTGAAAACCGTGCAAAGTTTGCTTTGCCAATAAACACTATCCATGCCTAAACACTATCATTTACAGGTGAGACATTGTATGCTTCAGCGTTCTTGTTTAAATACCAATGCAAATGCACATGTACTTTCAATTTTGTTTAAATGCAAATCCAATTTAAAATGTGTTTGAAATACTTCAATGGATGTATTAATTGATTGAAATGTCATGCAATGCTGGCTTCCATAAACTGGAGAATACATTGTTCAAAATTTCACGTTAAGAAATTGAATATCATTCTTTGATGACTTAGATTAGATGTGAACATACAGTGTATTGGACATTTTTAAGCGACTTGAATCTAATTTATTAACTCACTTAGAATATTTTGCTCAGATCCTTTGAGCTTCATCCACCACATTGATCTCTGGTGGGTCTCGTTTGTTCCGAGACTCGGCGAGATCTCGCGGGATCAGGAGAGTGTCATAATTTGGTGGGAGTTCTAAGGCCTTGGTCTTTGTGGTCGATTAAAGCTGTTTGATCTCTATGGCCACGTGAGTATATTTTCCAAAATATTCCAAGTGATTTATTAAGTTAGCTTCGAGTTGTTTAAAAATGTCTAATTACGAATCTGGAGCTAGGTAACAATATATTAGGACATACTGTCATGGCCGTGTATTGTCTATGTACATCATAATTTATCACCTGAATACAATATTCATTAGATATTTCGAGATGATCGACTTTAATATTTCTTTGATGTCTCTTATGTCAACCTAACCTACTAACTCTGTAATGACTAAATTTTGCCAAGAAAATCAGAATGTTTCCTTTTTGAATGTCCATTTGCAAGTCAAGGGAAGACTATTTTTGAAATTTTACTCCAAGAATGGCTGGCTCGGTTATAACAGTGGTAAATTAAAAAAACCAAGTCTTCTCTTGGCCTGCAAATGGACATTCCCTATGACTACTTAAGCAATGTTCTTTGGCCGGCTTTGGCATGAAAGGGTTAATGGTCAATCAAAAACAGTTGCTGGCCAAGAGAAAACAGTGGTACATTTTCAGAAATAGTCTTCTCTTGGCCTGCAACTGGACAGTGCGGAGGAAACTGCATCTGTAGTTGTTTTCATGATTGTCCATCTGCAGGACAACAGAACTCTACTTTTGTCAATTTTAGTGCTAAATTTGACATGAAAAAACTTTAATTTTCTTGAAAATCTTGTCTATTCCAGGGTTACATGTAAATTATATGAATAGCACTTTTACCGCTTTGAGACAGTGTTAACACAAGAAGGTTTAATAACATTTTTACCATCATCTACAGGATTACGAAGGACAGTGGCAAAAACTTTGCTACATATGTCGGAGACTTGCTAAAGCGATCTAAATTACAGAAGGCGATTCTTCACTGTATCCTAGCCAGTATATACAACGCTCGAACCGCTCGCTCTAACTCCTCCACATCCAGTGATGTGTCGACGACATCGAGTGTGACCGAGGCTATCGTAGATTTCAACGAGCATGATCTTGAGCCGGTCGCCATAGAAACCTTCCAGAAAAAGTTGCTAGATCTTTTACTCGTTATTGTGAAATTAGAGGACCATATTTTGAGGGCTAGTGGTGAGGCGGATGCTTTTATGTCAAGTAGTGGGTGAGTAAGCTTTTCAGTGTAAAAATTACTGTACAGTTGAGTAACAACTTCAAAAAATAAATATAGAAACATGATAGTTAGTTCAATTTTGAACACGATATAAGAAATGTTCTGTTCAATCTTATGAACATAAATGGATTGGTTAGGCAGTAATGTCTTCCAATCAAATGGACCTTTCAACTTTTAGCTATGCTCCGCCCATCTCTAGCTAAGCGCTACCCACACTTTGTTCATGCAGGGATCGATCGATCCCTGAGCTCTCCCTGACTATCAATTTCGAGAAAACTATACATGAAAGGTATTAGTTTTTTTAAAACTAATTTGACTGAGTGCTGTCGCTGCCTATGGCAGCGACAGCGCCCAGTCAAATTAGTTTTAAAATATTCAACAGACTATTTATTATATAATAAAGACATATAATTCGTACAACAATGCTTAGTCCGTCTTCAATTAAGCGTTCATGACGTACTTATCTCCGTCATTATGACGTCGTCCTACATGTCATATAGTTGATTATGATGTCATATGATGGATGGATAAACTGGAAATGTCCATTGGATTGGTTAGGCAGCAGTGTCTTCCAATCCAATTATGTTCAAAATATTTAACAGTATGTCTTAAGTTATTTTTTAGCTATATTGTATGCTACCATTTTACCCAGGCTGCAATCGAGAATTCTGGGAACAGACCTAGATTTTGAAATCATTCATTGTTATGAATTCTACACTACCAATTAGATTCAACAACTTCTTAATGATGTGCCGTAGGAAAAATGAATAGTTTTAAAACTAATTTGACAGGGATCTGTTGCTGCCTATGGCAACAGTTTCAAGTCTGATTGGGGTCAAAATATTTGGTGGGCTGCCCATAGTGTTGCTTTAAAATAGAAATACCAGGATTTCTCTTTTGAAAGGGTTAATTCAATCTACTTATTAGCTCACCTGGCCTGAAAGGCCAAGTGAGCGTATGCCATGGCAACCATCCATCGTCAATCCATCCGTCGTCTGTCCATCAACTTTTCCTTTAAACGACTTCTCAAGAACGACTGTTCCAAGGATGCCGATCGGCCAATTTGGTCGGTGGTCATCTTGAATTTCGGCCGATTTTAGGAAACGTCTTTAAAAATCTTCTCCGAAACCGCTGGGGGAATCGGTTCAAAACTCATGTAACATCATCTAGGGAAAGAGGTACATGTAAGCCAAGTTTGTTCAAGAGGACTTGATTGACCAAATAATTCGGTGGCCATCTTGGATGACGTGGTTTTCAAGGAAAACGACTTCTGCAGAACCGCTGAAGGGATCATGCCGAAATTTGGGGAATATGATTAGAGACTAACAGCCATTAAAGTTTGTTCAAGGGAAGTTGATCCATCAAAAAACATGGCCGCTGTGGGCCAATCAAAATGTAGTATGCTTGGCATCCATATTGGATTTTTTTATTTTTGAACTTTTGAGGCCAAAATTGATTTTATATATGTTTTTGGGCATTCTGATCTCAAATTTCAAAACTGTAGATGAACGGGTTGCGGGCCATCTTGGATAACTTTCCCGCTAAAAATCCCATACTAAAGTAATGGGAAATTTAAAATCTCTTCTCGAGAACTTCTGGGCCGATTTCAATTATATTTGGCAGGACACATCCTTAGGTCATGGAGATTTAAGTTTGTTCAAACGAAGTTGATCGGCCAATTTGCCCAGCAGACATCGATTTTGTCGATTTTTAGAAATGTCAAAATCTTCGCCGAAACTGATTGATTCAAAACTCATAAAATATCATTTAGGGCATGAGCTGAACCAAGTTTGTTCAAGGGAATTTTCATGAAATTAACTTCGTCTCCAGAGCCACTGAACAGATTGGGCCAAAATTTGGGAGATATGATACAAATGTATTGATGACTAAGGGCCAGTAAAGTTTGTTCAAGAGAAGTTGATACATAAAGAAACATGGCCTGTGTATTCTTGTTACAAGTCTGCTCAACTCATTAGAGTTCTACTTATTGTTAATGACCATTCTAGTTGAAATGCCCATGGTCCAGGTGAGCGATTACAGGCCCCTTGAGCCTCTTGTATTATAATACTTTTAACCCTTTTTTCGAAAAATTCCGAATAAAATAATATCTTTATGAACTAAACCATATTTTGTTAATTATTTTGAGATTAATATGACTGGAAGCCATTGCTGCCTATTAAGGCAGCAATTACTTCCATTCATATTAATCACAAAATATTCACCAGCTTATCCGTATGTTAGCCTCCTGATTGAGATACAGGGATTGTAACAGTGGAAGGGTTAAACAGGCCAGGTCAAGAAAATTACAAGCTCAGATTACGGAATTTGTAGGCCAAGATAAAATTATTTTTGAAAATGTATCACTGAAATGACTTGCTCGGTTATCGAGCCAGTCAAATTACAAACTTAAAATAGTTGTCTCGCACATGTGCTTGCTCGCTTACAAGCATGCTTGCTCTCATTCGCATGCATAGATGCGGACATACACGCATGCATGCGCACATGCACCTAGGCATGCATGCACACGCTCAGGCATATTACAATAGTCATGTGACATTTGGTGTGAGACTTAACAAGTATTCTTATGACCTTTGATATGTTGACCTCATGGCAAATTCTCAAGGTTTTTTTTAAATCCCTCATGTATGGCATGAGTTATTGCATGCACCAACAAATGCTTGCTTGCTCACTCGCGCACATATGTATGTGTAATGCATGCCTGATTGTTCACGCAAGCACATGTACACATACATGTACGTATGCACCCACGCACCAATATGCACATTGCAATAGTATCTTGACCTCTCCCGCGATACTAATCCCTGGTTGCAATGCGTTCCTGTTTGTACTTTAAAACTGCAATGGATCTATATTTTCTTTCAAAGCTCTGTAAGCGCCAGTTCAGCGTCAGCAATCTGGGATCGGGCACATGTCAACTTTATGCCATCCCTGACACAAGTTCAGTACAATCCTGCATTGCCGGTCGTACAGCAGCCCATGTTTCTTTCCTGTGTACTGAGCGCTCTTAAGCAGCAACACCAGTCCCACATGCATCGTCATTGGATAGGGCTGGTCACGGCATCATTACCGTATCTCGGTTCCGGACTTGCACAGGTAGCGATCGCAATCACGGCACAGCTGTGTCGGAACCTAGAGTTGCTCTCACACATTTATGAGCGAGGACAACTAGGGAGTGAAAGGTATTGTAATTAAACGTTGACTATCAAATTCCTCCTAGAAAATGCCCATATTCATACCAAGAGATTATTTTTGAAAATTTGTCACTGGAATGACTGGCTCGGTAATCGAGCCAGTTATTCCAGTGGTAAATTTTCAGAAAAGTCTGGTTAGCCTGCCAATGGACATTTCTGAAGACCACTGCAGAAGCTGATTTGCTTTGCCGGCTTGTGTGGTAATGAGTAACCCTTTCTGCCAGCTATAATACTGTATACTATTTCCTAATAATTAAACAAATTTAGTGTTGAGGGCCTGATGAAATGTTAGAAATGCTTAATATTTTGAAATTAATTTGACTTGAGGCGTTGAGCAACAAAGTTAGATTCTATTTATTACATAATTAGCAGTTATTTATAATTATTGCATTGATTCTGTTAATTTTCTTGTCATTACCCCCACATATTTTGAAAAAGTGATGGCAATACTGCACTTATTTCTGTCTCCATCCATCCATCCATCTCCTCCAAGACAAGCTGGAATTCAACCAAATTGTTTACGGGGTATACGAGTTACCCATATGGTTGTGAATTGTGAGAGAACGTTTACATTAGGTTCCTCCCCAGGATGAGGATGGGAGTGGACATGGGTGGTGGCAGGGGTGGGTGGGTGGTCAGAATGTTCAAATTTGCCCGAATTCAACCAAATTTGGTATGGAAGTTACGGATTGCGAGACAACGTTTACATTAGGCTCTGCTCCATGGTAGTGAGGGTGCGTGGTTATTTGTGATGGTGTCACAGAACGACTGGAGATTCTAGTTTTACATTAAATTTTCGCTATCACCACAGCATGTCACTAACTCCTAGCATCTGATTATTAAAAATTTTAGAATTTAAAAAATTTATCCATTCAAATTTATGAGCATCTATTAAAGTTTATGTACATATTTCATTCTATTGGTCTACAACATTTTAACTTGAGTAAAATAACGTTACAAACAGCATTGCTGAGGTATCGCTGCTAGGAAAAAATGGGTATAGACTTACTGTAATACATTACGTCCAAGATACATCACTAGCATGGGAAACACAACATCCGAGAGGGGGGTGGGTGGGGGGGACAAATAATGCACAATTTCAAGCTCAGAAGTTTTAAGCTATTTCCGTATTAATCTTTTCATCATGTTAATTGTCAAGATTGATCAAGAAAATCCAAGACGTTTTCTCAGTGAGTGCCCATTTGCAGGCCAACAAAAGACTATTTTTGAAAATTTACCACTGGAATGGCTGGCTCGTTAACGAGCCAGCCATTCCAGTGGTAAATTTTGCTTGCCCAGCAAATGGACTTTTTTCTCATGATCATTGAAAAGCCCTTTTTGGCGGCTCGACCATTAAAGGGTTAACAAAGCTACAGAGAACAAAATGAGATACAGAAAATTCTGAGGAATTCCAAGGGATAAGTAAGGATTTGGCTGCGAAAGATTGATAGATGGAAAGATTGATAGATGGAAAGATTGATAGATGGAAAGATTGATAGATGGAAAGATTGATAGATGGAAAGATTGATAGATGGAAAGATTGAAAGATTGATAGATGGAAAGATTGATAGATGGAAAGATTGATAGATGGAAAGATGGAAAGATTGATAGATGGAAAGATTGATAGATGGAAAGATGGAAAGATTGATAGATGGAAAGATGGAAAGATTGATAGATGGAAAGATTGATAGATGGAAAGATTGATAGATGGAAAGATTGATAGATGGAAAGATTGATAGATGGAAAGATGGAAAGATTGATAGATGGAAAGATGGAAAGATTGATAGATGGAAAGATTGATAGATGGAAAGATTGATAGATGGAAAGATGGAAAGATTGATAGATGGAAAGAGTGATAGATGGAAAGATTGATTGATGGAAATATTGATAGATGGAAAGATTGATTGATGGAAAGATTGATAGATGGAAAGAATGTTGAAATTAATGCCTTAAATTTGCAGCATTATATTTTTTCTAGATATGCAAAAATTAAGTTAGGAGGTTTGTAAAACAAAAATATTAATTTGTAATAATAATAATAATAATAATAATAATAATAATAATAATATTTATTGTATCCAACCCATAATGGGTCATTACAAAAATGAATTCACGCTTAACGTATCTACATAGCAGCAGTATATATATATACACACAAGTTATAAAGTTACTACATGCAACGCAAGCACGCATGCACACACGCATGCATGCACGCATACACACCGCACAGGTACACCCCGCACAAGGGTAAGTAACCTGTACATTGGCACTTACTGAGTCAACACCGTTGATCGTTTTTTAAAAGCTTTGAAGCAAAAACTTGCCACTTCTTTTATGTATGTTCTAATTGGAGAGATAACGATATTTCCTGGTTTAGTGAATCACTGTCACTCACATGCCTCAGACATTATAATCAAATATGTCATATGTTGGTTTTCATGATAGCGCTAGGTCATTTTGATTGTGACAATCAAAATGACCTAGCGCTATCATGAAAACCGAAATCTGTCATAAAAGTCTATGAATTGTATGACTGATGAATTTACAATTTAATAAACATAGTCATCACTTCCAGGAATGGATGTGGAGCTTCCTGGATCCACCAAATACACTATGGATCCAATTGGTATGAAGCACACAGATTGGTAACCACCTGGCAGTACCAGATTTAACCCTTTAATACTTATATCAGTCAAAAACGGCTTATGCAGTGGCCTTGAGAAATGTCCATTTGCAGATCAAGAGAAAACTATTTTTGAAAAGTTACAACTGGAATGACTGGCTCGATAACCGAGCCAGTCATTCCAGTGGTAAATTTTCAAAAATAGTCTTCTTGATCTGTAAATGGGTGTTTTTTAATGAGAAAATTGAGATTTTCTTGAACAAATTCAATGATTAAATGGTTAATAAACATTGTTTTGTGTTGTTAAACTAGTTTGACTGGGATTTGTTGCTGCCATTGGCATCAACAGCCCCCAGTCAAATTTGTTTCACAATATTCAACAGTCTATGTATAAAATTACCTTTGAAATTTAGATTCTGGAATTCAAGATTCAAAGTTTTAAATCGATTCCAACACTCGTAAAAAAGTGAGCAGAGCTTAGCTTGAAAGGGGCGGTGCATAACTAGAAATGGATCCCTCCATTGTTTTAAAGTGAAATAAAAAATTTAAATATGCTACATGTCTATTTAACCCTTTAATGGTCATACCGGCCAAAAATCTTATGGTCTTCTGGAGTGTCCATTTACAGGTTAAGAGAATAGAATTTTTGAAAATTTACCACTTGAATGACTGGCTCGATAATCAAGCAGGTCATTCCATTGATAAATTTTCAAAAACTCTATTAACGTGGCCTGTAAATTGACATTCAAAAGGCAGATTAAAAAATTTTCCTGACCAAATTTTACCATTAACTTGTGAATCTTTACTATGTTATTGTCATACTTTCAGATGCTCCATGTCACACAGTAAGCATTCTAGTATCGTGTCACCTGACCTTATTGTCACGATGATCGAAGGCCTTATCACTGTCTGTCATTACTGTCTCCTCGACAACAGCCCAGCACAGGTTTCTATTGGTCAGCATGGTCAGCCTAACTCCGGATCCGGTGCCGATTCGGGAACCAGTAGCAACACAAATTTCTTCAGCTTGTTGCATGTTTTCAATACGAGTAACACAAGGGTAGGTTGTCTGTATACTGCATATATTATTTATCACTTTCATGATCAAAATTAGAACAAGTGGATTAGCAAGGCAAGAGAGGAATATTTTTAAAACATGCCACTGAAGTGACTGGCTCATGATCATCCGAGCCTGTCATTCCAGTGATAAGTTTTTGTAAAATCTTTTATTGACACGCAAATGTCTATTTCCCATAAGCCTTTTTTGTGTGTCTGTTAACCCTTTAATGGTCTTGCTGGCCAAAACCATCCTTTGTCTTGTGGAATGTTCATATCACTTCAAGAGTATACTTACCTCCCTAATACTCTATGATATTGCTAAATATCGGCTTTCACTCAATAAAACCCTCGGATTAAAAAAGTTAGGTGCCCCTACTGGGCAAGTAGTCAGAAGACAGTCTGGCAGATGCTAGCCCCACCACCGCGCATGCGTGACTAGTACTTCCTCTTTGCTAATTTATTGGCTGAGAGACAACTCATGTTTTCTATGCTCATAGGCTTAATTTCTGAAAGTTTTGTCTGTGTAGAAGTTCTATTTCACCTGGATTAATATGGCAGAACGTGCTACTACTCCAGAGGAGCGCCCAGGACCTAGCCACCAGGTGACTTCTAATATATTTTAGCGAGTTTATCCCGTTGTAATGTGTTTCCGGGACTCACGTTTATCGTGATAAGCGCCTAAAATAACTAGTTTATTTCAAAATGGCGCTATGAAATGCTAATCTCTCTGTGTTTATGTCCACAGGTATCTACCTAGGAGTGTTAGGACATCACATCTTCAGAGAGTTTGTTTTTCTCTCCACCAAGGTTCCATTTCCTACTAACTTTGTTAGGTTATCTAACCAAAAATCTATTCCCAGTGGGTTGGAGGACTCGGATGAAGGTCTTCTCACTTTGCCCTCTTGGTCCACTTCCTTCCCCTTGAAGGTGGAGAGAGTTAAGAGGTCATAATGTTGGTGGAGCATCCGGTTCATCAGATCAGATGGTTTGTCTATGCTAAAGACTCAGGTACTCTAGTTATGATATGAGGCATTTCAATTATATTTGACAATATTTATAAAATCTTACTGCCATTTATCATTGTTTATCTGATGTTTGTATAGTCTGTATAAACTATCCTATCTAGTTAGGATGTTCTGGATATGATTACAATTCGTCCTTACACCTGGATGTTTTGTTTCGGATCGATTTAACTTCTTATTTTTGAAGTTATGACGTCATAATCAGCCTTGCGCCTTACTATCAGTTAAAAGTTTTGTCCAACGCTGATTTATTATTATTATTAGCTTGGGTCTTTATGGCCCCTTCCTCCTTGTTTATTTCTTGTTGAGTTCTAATTCAATATCTGTAATACGCATTGTCTTCGTCCTCTGGTGTGTTTCAGAGGCCTGGTTGTCCTTCATGTGGAAGGTTTATCTTGGATAGATTCTTCCCCAATTTATGCTCCCAGTGCAGCCCATTGCTTAAATGTGAGATCTGTGAAAAGTGGGGGTGGGTGGGGGGAGAGCTAATGTCTGAATTTCTATCATTGCAGACCAGGGAGAAGGCGCCAGAGGAGGAGAGGAAAATTAAGAAAGAGGCTTCTGGTAAGAAGGGTAAGAGGAAGGCCTCATCCGCTATGGATATGGAGGCCTTCCGTATTGAGATGATGGGAGAGATGAAGAGGACAATTAAAGATTTGGTCCCAGAGTTGCTTCGTGGCATGCTTCCTGGTCCAAATCTTTCGTTGTCCTCTTCATCTGCTCCGGATAAGATAATCCCCGCCTTTGAATCGGTACTATTTAGAGACCTACCAGTTTTCGACCATGATTCAGAGGTGGCCCTAATAGAGGGTGAAATCCACTAAGAACACTAGCAGCATGCTTGCCGCGCCGGCTGTTCGTGGTCAGGTGTTGCTGGAACCTGCCTGCTTATCAGGCCAGGATTATCCGCACCCTGCAGGTACCAGTTCCTCCTATGGTACCTCTCCTGGCCAGTCCAGGTTAGCATTCTTTGCTAACCTGGAGTCTAATCTTTCTGGCCAGGAAGAAGAGGATTATCTGCTGGGTTCTCCTTCTGGCGCCATGGCCATGGACATTGACATACGTGCACCCCTCGCTGGGAATACTGGCGACATTGTCCATGGAACTACTCACGCAGGAGTAGCGTTCACGGCGCAGAGGGTAGCCCAGGTTGGATCTGATGGCCAGTTTTACCGCATACCTCGGCTTGCCGATGGTGTAGCAGGTGCTGGCCAGGGCCGTGGTGTGGCAAAATTTTCCCCACACAATACCACGGCGCTTGCTCCTGGTCAAGCCAGTCAGTTTGGCATGGCTGTTCTTTCAGGCCCACATGCTTTCTCTGGCTTGCCAGGCGTATCAGTTCCTCCAGCCACATACACACCTGTGATTGCTCAGGAGGATGACGAAGGCCCTCGTCTTGTAGAGCATTCGCAGGTGGCCACAGAGGAGGACTGGTCTGATGCTTGTCAGTGGCTAATCAACGACAGACCAGATCTTGCTGTGGATCAGTCGGCCAATCAACGGGACCAGCGCCCGTGGCTGGCAGGAAAACCGACTGTTACCGCTATGCCATCTTTGCCGTTAGCTGATCATATTGTTGATATGTTCACTGCGGCGGAGACGTCCATTAAGGCACATGGACGTTTAGCGAAGGCCCCCCGCGAAGTGGCAAAGCGGTGCCGTATTATAGCTGATCAATATCAGCTATACGGTGTAGTACCTAAGCCAAGCACGGATGACCGTGCTGCGCTGGGTGAAGATATGCGGCCAGGTTCCCAGTCTGACACGGGAGCACTGTGTTCGAACGTTTTGCGTTCGGCTAACACCACGTTACGTGATGCGGAAGAGAGTTCGAGGGCGTCTATCTCATCGCTTTCGCACGTCTCACAGTTGTTACAGGGGGTAGTAATGGCATCCGCATTACGTCAGCCTAGTCCGGTGACTGTCGAGAGAGCCATCCAAGATGGAATTAACTTGGCTTTGGACTGTTTAACCCGGTCTGTAACCAGGAGTGTCCGGACGAGGCACATGTTTGTTCTTGATAACTTGTGCCCGTCCCAGGATTTATATAATAGGCTGCTGCATACGCCTATGACAGGTCCTGGTCTCTTTGGAGGTGAGGGATGTAAGCATCTCCAGGAGACGGTTACCCTGGTCAATAACCAGAGGGCATTACGTGAGCCATTTGAAGTACTCCGTAGAGAGCGCGTTCGCGCAGCTCCCCCTGCGTATCATCCCCTGCAGGCTCGAGGTGGCAGTGGCCAGGTCAGAGGCCAGCCACAAGCGCAGCGTCGGCCATGGCCGCGTGTGCTTCGGCCAGCAGCGAGGGGGGGGCACAGGCTCCTCCGGCGCAGGCAGCCGCGCACCGCGCACCGAGGTGCGCATGGTGCGGGCCATGTTGCGCGAGGATCTGGTCGTGGTAATCGTACCTGACAGAGTGATTACCACAGTAAGAGCTACCCCAGTGCATCTGCACCAGGAGACAGTGCCACTCTTGTGCTCCTTATGTCCACCTCTCTCCCTGGGTGGACCAGTGGGAGGCCGATTGGCCAACCACATGCAAGAGTGGGAACGGTTGACTCGGGACCATTTAGTCTTGTGATGGCTTTCAGTCAGGTATCATCCCGACTGGATAACAGGCCCACCATCACGACTGTCTCTGGTGCCAGTCTGGACTCAAATTCCAAGAGATCCAGATCAGCGGTTGTGTATAGAGGAGGAAATAAATTCCCTCATACTCAAGGGAGCAATTCAACCGGCACAAAATTGCCCGGGCTTCTATTCAACCGTGTTCTTGGTAACTAAAAGCACTGGAGGATGGAGACCAATTCTCAACCTCAAGCCATTGAACAAGTTCATAGACACACCCAGTTTCAAGATGGAAACTGTGAAATCGTTGTTGGCAGGGTTGGAGAAGGGAAGTGGACAGCTTCAATAGATTTGAAGGATGCTTATTTCCACATTCCAATAGCGAGGAGTTTCCGTCGCTTCCTGAGATTTGCATTCCAGGGCAGACAGTGGGAATTCAGGGTGTTACCCTTTGGAATTTCTACGGCTCCTCGGGTCTTCACCAGGGTGGTTCTTGCGATAACAGTTACCTCCGCAGGAGAAGCATAGCAGTCCACACGTACATAGACGACTGGCTGTTAAAAGCACACAACCAGAAAAGTTTATCAGCAAATCTGGAGATAGTTTTGAAAACTCTCACAGATTTAGGCTGGATAATAAATTTTCAAAAATCAGAGCTGACTCCATCCCAGAAGTTTGTTTACCTGGGAATGTTCTTCGATCTGGAGATAGGATATGTTTATCCTACTCAGGAGAGGGTACAGATACTCATCTCAGTAATACAGTCAGTGTGCAACAGTCGTCATGTCCTGGCACGGGTTTATCTGAGAATGCTGGGATTGATGGTTTCTCTGGAACCAGTAATTCCTCAGGCGGCCTTACGCAGGTGGCCGATCCAGTTATTTCTCATGACACAATGGACCCAGAGTACAGGTTCACTGGACTGAAGCGTGTCAGTGTTGGAGCCTCTAATTCATCACCTTCAATGGTGGTTGAAGACAGAGAATCTCCTGGTGGGGGTGATGTTAACCGCTCCTCACCCTCAGTTAACGATGTATACAGATGCATCGATGGAGGGGTGGGGAGCTTGCCTGGAAGAATCTACGATATCAGGTCTTTGGAATCTGGAACAGTCAAAGGAACATATCAATCTACTGGAATTACGAGCAGTAGTCATGGGCCTGGAACATTTCTTACAGAAAGTTCAGGGCAAGAGTGTTCTAATTCGATCAGACAACTCAACAGTAGTGACTTACATAAACCGCCAGGGCGGAACGAAGTCGCCCAGTCTCTGTATGATGACATGGAAACTGCTTTGCTGGTGCCTGGATCACAGGATTACCTTGAAGGCAGTTCATATTCCGGGAAGGTTAAATCTGCTAGCAGACTCATTGAGCCGAAGGATGAGTGTTTTACCTACAGAGTGGCAACTAAATCGATGTGTGGCGGATTATTTGTTTAACCACTGGGGGAAACCCAACATAGATTTATTCGCAACGAAGAAGAATGCGAAATGACGTCGTACGTCTCTCCGATTCCAGATCCGAGCGCTATCGCAACAGATGCGTTAGCTATCAGCTGGGTGGGAAGGTATGCATACGCATTCCCTCCAGCAATCCTGATTCCAAAAATTCTTCAGAAAATCAGACAGGAGGAATGCCAAGTGCTTCTGATCGCCCCAAATTGGCCAAGCCGATCATGGTATACGAATCTGCTGGCCCGTCTGCTCTGCAATCCGGTTCCTCTGCCTCTGATGGACAATATTACATGTATCTTCCAGGGCAAGACCCATCACAACAATCCGTCAATGTTCCAATTGACTGCGTGGATGTTGTCAAGGAATCTAGAATTAAGGAGGGCTTTTCTGAGCAAGCAGCCATGTTCATAGCAAAAGCCAGGAGGGTGTCAACCTCCAGAGCATATAATTATAAAATCAACAGATTTGCAGAATGGTGCTCAAAAAGATGTATTAATCCAATGGATTCATCTATTCAGGTAGTAGCCGATTTCCTCTGTCACCTGTATGATGCCTATAGCCTCAAGCCTAACTCTATTGCTGGCTATAAGTCAGCTTTAATGACAGTTATCCCTTGCTTGGCTAATAGGAGAAGTGATGAAGTAAATACATTAAATACTTTAATCAAAGGCATGGGCAATCTAAGACCAAGGAATCCTCCAGTGATTCTGTCTTGGAGTTTATCACTAGTGCTTCAGGTGCTAGTTGATAGGCCATTTGAACCACTAAGCTCCATTTCTATGAAAATGTTGATGCTTTAAACTGTATTTTTAAGTGCTGCGACCTCGGCTAGGCGTAGAAGTGAGATTCATGCCTTATCGGCCGAGGCAGACCGTTTTGTGGTTACAGGGGAAGGCCTTAGGCTTCTACCTAGGATAAATTTCATGGTGAGAAACCAGTCTGAAATATCCGGGTCAGCCTATAATTTTACCAGCTTTGACTAGGTATGATCCTAATTCAAAACTATGGTGTCCAGTCCGAGCATTAATCCCGTACAAACAACGTACCGTAATTTCTCGACTAAAGGCTGCCCTCGAATATAGGACGCTGTCCCAAATTTGACCAAAATCCGCCCAAAAAACTCTTATAATCAAGTATAAGACGCTGTTAAATTTAGAAAAAATGTACCTTTAAAAAATCGAAAATTGGTATAAAAAATAACCATCACTCAGCGCTTTGTTTAATGCACGATTAAAATTATCATGGTGGAAGAGAAATTATTAAATAGGACCGCCTAAATATCGTGTATTTTCAATAAAGATTGTTTATTACATCAAAATCAATCTAATTTTGGCATAAAATGTCTCCTTGAAAACATACAAATCGCGTGATAGAAACAGATTGTAATGGCTCTTTTGCGTTTGGAGGTGCTGTGTGGTCTTATGCGCTAACAGGAGTTGGTTATCTGGCTCTTTTGTGATTGGAGGCACAGTGTGTAATCTTAAGCGTTAATGGGAGTTGGTTCTAAAACAGGTATGGGAATATTCAGATGGTCACTAGTTGTAATGACTCTTTTGAGTTTGGAGGCGCTGTGTGATCTTATGCGCTAACGGAAGTTGGTTATCTGGCTCTTTTGTGATTGGAGGCGCTGTGTAATCTTATGCGCTAACGGGAGTTGGTTATCAAACGGGTACGGGAACATTCAGTTCCTATTGCGCAATGATGATATATAGCAATTTCCGAGTCCAGAATATTTAGATCCGAGTACTCGCTCTAATTAGAATAAAGATCTTTTGCGATTGGAGGCGAATCACGGGATTTATACACGTATATTTTCTCGACGCCATTTTATGTCAAATTCTGGATTAATTTTGATGTAATACCGTTAAATCCCGTGTATATTGCGCTATCGTGCATAGTGCGCACCCCTAAATTTAACCAAAATCGGCCTGAAAAAACGTTGTTTTCGTGTATAGTGCGCAGTAAGATTGAGAGACGTGTGAACGAAAACTGGTAACAAAAAAATCAATGACTTACTGCGTGTCGAATAGGCTTTCCTTATAAAATCTTGTTTGTGGCGTGCATTACTCTGTTGTTTAATCATGGGAATATCATTCGCCTACACTTTTAGCAAATATTTTGTATTAAACTTTATTGAATGATATAAAAATACAAATATAATTTCCATCAGAACAGGTTAGAATCCGAATTTGTTTTGAGCAGAGCTCATTAACATAAATGGTCGTTAGAACATAAAAAATCGGAAATTTATTTTGTTTCAATTCATAAAATATGAGTTTTGTGCGCTGATACTTGAGAATAAAATTGATTTTAATTTTTAAAAACTCAAATCCATTTTGGCTCACTCTAACAGTGCCGGTAATTACTTTGATAACTATATCAAAGGTGAGCCCATGAGATTTTGTTCAATCATATACGCAGTAGATGAGTGGTTTCAAGACTCGGTTCACAGGCAGTGTAGTCAGGTGGTGGGGCGGGGTGGGTGGATTAACGCAGTCAAGAAGTACAATAAACAAAGGTGATAGAGCTGACCGCCTGCCATTTACAAAATCGACAGTGATCAATTGTGGGTATTGTTTGAGTGGGGATGGGGTTTATATAATATATTATAGTATATCATCATCATGATATATTATAATATAGTGCTATAATCTAGTTTATTCCACGCATTGTTTATTAAATAAATTGAATTATCTTCAATTTGAAATGATTTTCTATTCTCATCCTTTCATTTCTACAGTTACTTCGTCATACGTTGACGGCTGTGACCTTTAACCTTAACCTGTCAATCATAATCATCCTGCCCGCCGATTGGTCAAAACATTGTGCCGTTTAGCACATATAAAACATTCCTTTCTATATCTATGTAAATGCTAGATCACCTTGAAAAACATCGGCTCTATCATTTTTTTTTTAGTTAATGATCTAGTTGAGGTAGTACCATTATAGACATGTTAGAATGCGATCGTTATTCCCGACTGATTCCCGATCCATAAAATCATATTTCAGCCCTGAATTTTGCGATTCTGACGAAAATTTCTGAGGAAAAAAATGTGACAAATATTTATCTTTGTATATAGTGCGCAGTAGCTTTTTATAACATGTAATTTGAGCAAAAATGTGCGCAATATACATGGAATTTAATGGTAAGTGATATGTATTAAAGAATAAGCAATATTTAGGCGCCCCAATTTAATAATTTCACTTCCGCTTGGTGTTTTTTTAGTATACATTAAACATAGTCGTCAGACGGCGCAAATTGACTAGGGTAACATTTAGTTCAATTTCCGTGGTATAATCTGTGACTTTTTAAGAAAAATTTCGACCCAAAAATGTGTGGAAGGAATGTTCTCGATTATAGGACGCGCACCCCTTTCAAGTACATATATTTTGACCAAAAAACTGCGTCCTTTAGTCAAATTTTACGGTACTCAGGAATGGCGGACGGATCCAACAGCGTTATGGTTGTCATATATTGAACCCGATGGCAGGGCGTCAAAGGAGACCATTTCGAGGTGGATTGTAGAGTGTATTCAATTTTGCCATAAATCCGCCACAGGTAAACAAGTTGACATGGCCAAGGCTCACAGTGTCCGGGGCGTAGTGACTTCCACTGCCCTATTTAATGGGGTACCTGTGGATGACATTATGTCAGTAGCTCAGTGGCACTGTGAGTAAAGTTTTACCAACCATTATCTCTGTGACACCTCGAATCCTCTCGTCTTATCGATTTTGAAAAGCTAATCTAGGTGTACATATTTTGATGAGGTATCCTCATTTTAAAAATATATTTTCACATTTAATCAATGGAAACATCTACTTTATGGGCTGCATCAGTCTTCACCAATGGGGAGATGATGACAGCACCAATCTTCCACAAGGTTAGTCTTGTGTGTGTTGTCCATGTTTTTTTTGTAATGTCACGTGACCCTTCGTTATTAATATGGTGATAGTACATGTTTTATGTGGTTCATTATTGAGAGTATACGAAAATGAAGCCTTTTCGTTTAATGTCCTATAGTACATGGCACTTGTACGTAGAGAGCGTATGGGACATTGAGGTCATTCAGTCTTCCTCCTAAGAGGAGGGGGGTGGGGGTGGGGTGAGGAGCGCATATGACATTTGGTCATCTCTCAGCCATCGGTTTGTGTTAGCCGATGTTTCCACACAATTTCAGAAGTTTAAGTGCCTTAATCGCAGAAAAGCGCATAGGGAAGAGCTGGTCTTTTGAACTCGCCTCCCTCCCGCCGAATTCCCTGACGAATTCTGGCAATATCAAAGCGTATTAGGGAGGTAAGTAGACTCTTGAAGTGAAATAAACGAAATCACGGATTTCTTTTTCACGAGAGAGTTGATACTTACCTCCCTAATACTCTTTGAAATTGCTAAATATCGGCTTTCACTCAATAAAACACTCAGATTAAAAAGGTTAGATGAGATTAGCATCCCTTTATAAAAACTTCCTTGCTTTTACTCACATTAATTTCTGGGTGATTTGCCTCCTTTTTAGCCAAAATTTAGAAGAATGTTCAAGTTTTTCAAGAGATAAATTTATTTTATATAATTTTAATGAATCTACAGATATGTATGTATGTATGTGACATCCATTCTACACTATCGTGACTATCGTAATTTTCATATTTTTCTGTAGTTTGAATCTAGATTATTTTTGTGACAATTTACTCACAGCCTGTGTCATTTAAATATATAGCTTTAAGTCCTATATATTAAATAAAGATGTGCAATCTGAATGGTTTGCCTATCCTTAACCATTTAACCCTCAAATTTCTTCAAGAAAATTTAAATTTTCTCAAAGAAAATGTCCAGTTGCTAACCAAGAAAAGACTATTTTTGAAAATTTACCACTGGAATGACTGGATCCGTTATCAAGCCAGTCATTCTAGTGATAAATTGTCAAAAAAGGTCTTCTCTGGGCCTGCAAATAGACACTTCCCAAGACTAGTGCAAACACTTTTTGGCTGTTGATTGTTAAATGGTTATGTGTAAGTAAGACTTGCTCAAATAAGTAGCGCTTGCCCTAGGAGTAAAAATATCATTTTACTGCCAAAGATGATGTTTGATATGCGGAAAAACAAAAGGGGCTCAGTATGCGAGACGTAGTCTTTACAGTTTATGATCATAATAAAGTAATATTTAACTGCATGATTTAGCTACAGTACATGCTTGTATTAGAGAAAGCTTGAGATCTGTTTTGTCTGCCTATGTATTTCAGTAATAGTCATTAATTTTTTCCCCAAACTTGCAGAGCGGTAAAATGTTAAATATAATATTGCAGGAATCAAGTCCATTGCATGATTCTAGCAGTACCAACAGCCCAGTGATGGAGGCACGTCGCGGTCTGCTAAACATCCTGCCTCGTATCATCTCGTGTCTCGCTACCCTCTGGAAGTCAGTTAGGGTATCTGAGGGCATGGGCGCCGCCACGGGGCAGCCACAGTGTGTCTGGATCATGGGCTATCCCAAGGTACTGTGGGTAATGTACAATGCAGCTCATAAATAAATTAACATGTGTCCAAAACAAAGCAGAAGATTCAAATTGGTTAGTAAGAAATGTTCTGTTGGCTATTTTGAACATAATTTGATTGGAAGGCATTGCTGCCTTAGGCGTCTTCCAATCCAATTTTGTTCGAAATATTTTATTGTGTTTTGTAAACAGTCTTAAGTTATTTCTGAGCTATGCTGTATGATATGGCTGCTAAGCTTGTGGGATTATTGCGTTGAGTGATCGCTATCGATTATTAAAAAATAATCGTGATTACTCGATTAATCAATGTGGTTACCAAATACCAAGACATAACAACAAACTTGCAATGTTGTCTGGAAAAGTCCATTTGCAGTGCACGAGAAGACTATTTTTGAAAATGTATCACTGGAGTGCCTGGCTCGAGAATCGAGCCAGGCATTCCAGTAATATATTTTCAAATATATTGTATAATGATACTTGATAATTGTGTAATGATACTTCCTCACATCACCTACTGCAATGCTATCTGGACTAATACATCTCAAGCTAGACTAAAAAAACCTAAAATCTCTGCAAAAGCAATCTATTAAACTATTTTCACAAACAGCATGTGGCCAGGATATTTTTAAATCAGAAAAGGTCTTAAAACTTGAGGACACAGGAGGGCTCAACTATACACAATCTTAAGGGACTTCCACAATGGCAACTTACCCTCATCCTTATCTAACATTTTTATGCTCAATACACAATTGCATCCTCACAACACAAGAACAAGAAATAACCTCCATTCAACACACCACCAAACAAAAGCAGCACAACAAAAACCCTCATACAAAGCAATTCAGTTATGGAATAATACAGACACAAGCACACGCACAGACATAAAGCTACAGTACTTTAAGCAGAATATCAAAAAGAAGACAATAGAAACCTACTAGACTCTGGAAAATACTCACCATCATGGCATGCTATTCTCATACTTGCACCCAGTCACCAGAACAAATAATAATAATAATAATAATAATAATAATATTAATAATAATAATAATAATAATAATAATAATAATAATAATATCTGTCATAATGGTAACTACCAAACAACTACCTCTACCATCACAGCCTAAAAAAAAAAAAAAATAATACTTTGTCATTGATAATAAGAATATGTAATATAGAATTATTAACTTAAGCAAGATAAGCACACATCCCTCTGTCATGTCTTTCCCTGTAAAAATGTAAATTGTCATACGTCTATTAACTGTTGGACTGCTGGAAGCCAGTGGACAATAATTCCGATTGGCAATGACTCTGGATTGGCTGAGTATTTTAGAAAAAATTTGACTGAAAGTTGTGTGTGGCTTTTTAGAGGTACGCAGCATACTCTGAGTTAGGCTCCATGGAAAATGTAGACTGCAGAGGCTTGGCAGCGAGACAGTTAACTATATGTATATATAGGACTATAACATGTTAACCTTATGTATTCAGTATTCTCATGTCCTATATTGTTGTTATATGTTATATGTAGAGGTCCACCGCCAGATAGGCTCTGCCTTTGGTGGACTACCTGTTGTGAAACTGTAAATGTATATTCTATATCAAAATAAATAATCTTGAACTTGAACTTGAACTTCAAACTTGAACTTGAACTTCAAAAATAGTCTTCTCTTGCCCTGGAAATGGGCATGCATTCACTGAGCAAAATGTCATTTTTCATGACCGATCACATTAAAAGTAATTGAAAGTTAGGTTTTGAAATATTTTATGCAATAGAAAATATTCACGATTATTCGATTATTTAATTTCTAATCATATAAATTCAGGATTTAAAACATAATCACGATTTTTGATTTAATCACGTAATTGTGCAAGCCTAATGGCTGCTTTCAAATGTGGACAGTCTCATTGAATGCTTGAAGTGGGTAACCTTCTAATGGTTAAGATTTATCTAGAAAATTGATGAATCCAGTTTCTCAGTCAATCATATGAGGTCATAATCAACTATGTCACATGCAGATTAACATCATACTCAATTACATCAGGAATGACTCGATTTACCGGTAGTCCATCTTAAACGCTTAGTAGTCCGTCATGTTGTACAAATTGATGTCTTTATTAGCTCACTTGGCCTAAAAGGCCAAGTGAGCTTATACCATGGTGACCCGCCGTCATGTGTCTGTCCATTGTCCATCCATCTGTCGTCCATCAACTTTTCCTTTAAATGACTTCTCAAGAACCACTGGGCCGATTTCAATTATATTTGGCAGGAAGCATCCTTACGGTATAGAGATTCAAGTTTTTTCAAACAAAACAGATCGGCCAATTTGGCCAGCAGCCATCTTGGATTTTTGCCGATTTTTAGAAATGTCTAAGTTTGTTCAAGGAAAGTTTAAAAACATGGCCGCCATGGGCCAATAGCTGGACACGGGCGGGGATAGCTAAAACTGTGGATGGAGCTTAGCTAGACAAGGGCGGGGATAGCTAAAACCATGGCTGGAGCTTAGCTAGACATGGGCGGGGAGAGCTAAAACCATGGCTGGAGCTTAGCTAGACATGGGCGGGGATAGCTAAAACCGTGGCTGGAGCTTAGCTAGACACGGGCGGGGATAGCTAAAACCGTGGCTGGAGCTTAGCTAGACACGGGCGGGGATAGCTAAAACCGTGGCTGGAGCTTAGCTAGACACGGGTGGGGATAGCTAAAACCGTGGCTGGAGCTTAGCTAGACACGGACAGGGATAGTTAAAACCATGGCTGGAGCTTAGCTAGACATGGGCGGGGATAGCTAAAACTGTGGCTGGAGCTTAGCTAGACACGGGCTTGGATAGCTAAAACCGTGGCTGGAGCTTAGCTAGACACGGGTGGGGATAGCTAAAACGGTGGCTGGAGCTTAGCTAGACACGGGCGGGGATAGCTAAAACCGTGGCTGGAGCGTAGCTAGACATGGGCTTGGATAGCTAAAACCGTGGCTGGAGCTTAGGTAGATACGGGCGGGGATAGCTAAAACCGTGGATGGAGCTGAGCTAGACACGGGTGGGGATAGCTAAAACCGTGGCTGGAGCCTAGCTAGACATGGGTGGCGATAGCTAAAACCGTGGCTGGAGCTTAGCTAGACACAGGCTTGGATAGCTAAAACCGTGGCTGGAGCTTAGCTAGACACGGGCTTGGATAGCTAAAACCGTGGCTGGAGCTTAGCTAGACATGGGCGGGGATAGCTAAAACTGTGGATGGAGCTTAGCTAGACACGGGCGGGGATAGCTAAAACCGTGGCTGGAGCTTAGCTGGACACGGGCGGGAATAGCTAAAACTGTGGATGGAGCTTAGCTAGACACAGGTGGGGATAGCTAAAACCGTGGCTGGAGCTTAGCTGGACACGGGCGGGGATAGCTAAAACCGTGGATGGAGCTTAGCTAGACACGGGCGGGGATAGCTAAAACCGTGGCTGGAGCTTAGCTAGACACGGGCGGGGATAGCTAAACCTGGATTCATCCATTGAGAATTTTGCTTAGTGAATATCCATTTGCAAGCCAAGAGACAATTTTGGAAAATTGACTATTGGAATGACTGGCACGATGATAGAGCAAGTCATTCCATCATTACTCTTTCAGAAATAGTCTCATTAATTGTTCTGCCGGCCAAAACCGACCTCTGCAGGGGTTTTGAAAAATGATCATTTGTAAGCTAAGAAGAGACCGTGTTCCTCGGCAGCCATCGACCCATCTTTGGTCAAGATCTCTTAAGTAGAACCTGATGTTATAGAGCCAGTTATTCCAGTCACAAATTAAAAAATAAAGTTCTCTTCGCCTGTAAATTCCTAACCATACTAACCAAAGAAATTATGATTTTCTTGGTTGCGTTTCTATTCTAGGTGATTGGACAGCATGTTCTGGAGTTCTTGAGCCCGCTGTCTGTTCCTCATGGCCTGAATCTATTGGCAGCGATCGCCATTGACTGGTATGAAAGAAGGAAGAAAAACATGCCACATCGTAAAAAGGTTGGCTTCCTTTCACTACATGGATATCATTTAAAAACAATAGCAATCAGATTGCAGACCATTGCCCTCCAGTTTTTTAAACATTACAGATTTGTCTGATTTTCCGTCTTTCTGATCATGCTCACAGTTCTTGAATACTAGGATGTTCACACACTTTCTTGTGTTAAAATATGTGCCAAATCCGACCAGTAATTTCTGAAATATCCATCCATCCAGAATTTTATCCATTTCAGACTGTTTTTAAACGGATCATGGCCAAAATGTGGAAATCTTACTTTGCTATAAGTTCCTTTGTTATGTTAAAATATGAGACAAATCAGATAAGTAATCTTTGAGATATAGCTCCAAACATATACCCTCTCATGCATGCATGCATGCACACATAATGCCCTCTTATGTAACCACCTTCTGGAGCACAGAAGATTAATCTCTGTAGGTGGTCTCTTAATAAGTTAATTCGCTATATAATGGTGTTCGTTCACCAGCATTCAGTTTTAAAAGACAACTGGCCCCCTTCCCCCCCCCCCCCACCCTGGCACATGTTTGACTGAACTTTAACCCTCAAATATTTTCAAAAGAATTTAGTTTTCTCGTAGAAAATGGTGTATACAGATCAAGAGATTATTTTTGAAAATTGACTACTGTAATGACGTACTTGGTTATTGAGCCAGCCATTTCAGTGATAAATGCTCAAAAATAGTCTTGTTGTGGCCAGAAAATGAACATTAAATAAGCAAAATACTTTAATTTTCTTGATCAAATTTGACTATTAAAGGGTTAAATTGATTTGTTTATTTTATGGTAAATTTGAATGGTTTCCCAGTCGTATGGGGGACACACTTTTCACACAGAATAACCTATCCATCCTCCCCATCCCCAACATTTGTGTTTTCAGCCGGTGATTCCGGTGCCTAGCTCAGATCAACTGTTACTTGTTGATCTAGTTGGTGAGATCAAGGTTTTGCCCACAGACAAGCTGGTACAAACCATTAAGCAGGTGCTTAAACAACCCGCTCAAACAGCAGATATGCTCAGAACTAAGGTACGAGTAGCTATCATAATACTATGTCAAATAATGCTGTGGTACCATACTTAGCCATTATTGTTGTAATGGAACTTTCAATTTTTATCAATGCCCCGCCCATCTCTAACTAATCTCCGCCCACACCTTGATCATGTTGGGATCGATTGATCTCTGAACTCCCTGACTAACAATTTCCAGAAAACTATACCAAATTAGTTTCAAAATATTTTAACAGCATGTTTAATAAATAGTAGAAACATGTATACAATTTGTACAATGTGTCAGACTATTAAGAGTTAAAGATGGGCCATATAGAATCATTTATGACGTAATGATTATGATGTCATCCTACACAACTCGTAACTGATTATGACGTCATATGATGTTAGTCATACGACGTCATTACTCTGGAAAGGTCTATTAAATGTATACAGGGAAGGAATGTTTAACTGATTGTTTTCTGGAGATCCAGATTATTTTCTTGCACTTTTTGGGGTTTTACCCGCGTCGCTAGCCACAATAGTTAGTGCTTATTTTTATTCGGAACTATCTTTCTACTTCGAATAATACTTACAATGTACCAGATGTACTATTATGATAATGTCTATTATCTAGTCTAGCTCAAAATAAACAATTAAAACTCCGCACTCTCTTGGTCCTGCTCATACTGTGTCCGGGAATACCATAGCCCCAGGTACCGAGTCAATTCCCAATCACAGTCAGATTCGTCTATTTTGCTCTCCATGCTAGTCATGTTTTTGTAGCTCTTAAAATTTGCAATTTTTTCACGGAATTAGCGGTTGTTTGCTGAATTCATTGCTGGAAGGATGGAGGATAAAGGAAAGTCATCACATTATAGGCACATTATTTTTAAATGGTAGCCATTGTTGGAGTCGCCCGGTACCCGCTAACTTTTTAATCTTATCCGGGTACTCGGTTAATTTCTCTTGCAACTCGGTTCGTTCCAAGATGTATGCGCCCTTAGCCAAGATGGCGGCGCCCATGATTAATGTTTCGCTTTGGCTTGGTGTGTCTATGCACTCGGTTTATGCCGATTTTTAGCTCTCGCTTCATTGTCGAGGGTGTTTGTAGCGATCAGCGTTTATTTCTTGGGTGTATTAACGTTAGTTAACTTCCAAGTTGTGTTTATTAATTTTCACTCAAAAAAGTTTCAAATATTTCCTGCCTAAAGGCTTGATTATCATTAATTTTAGAGAAGGTTAAGGTTTCTAAGTAATTCTATTTTACAATCAAGTCAATTGTGCGTATTGCTCATCATTGTTTGTCATGTGCAGCGTTTTAATTCTTCTCTGTGTTCACAGAAGGCCAAGAACCAGGCCACTGTGCCACAAATGCAACAGGTTCATGAAGCGCAAGTACTCGGGCCATCATTGTGTGGCTTGCGCGAAGTGCAAGGTGGGAAGTCCGTGTGATGTGTGCGCCAAGTGGTCATTGGAAATGGTGGCAAAGTTCGATTGTGATCGTCGTGCGTGCTTGGAGAGAATCGCGAGGGGTCGATGAGAGGACTGGAAGGTTGTCTGAACGAGCAAATGGATTATGGATTGGGCGTATGGGTGGCCCAGTTCAAGGCAATGTTTGAGTCCTTGCAGTCCACGATCCCGACGATGCAGGCTGGTGCAGGGAAACCTTTAGGTGGCCCGGCTAGTTCTGCAGAGGGACAAGCACCTTTCCCTTCTCTGACCTTGGCTCAAGAGCCGACGGCGGAGGAGGAAGATCTCCTAATGGAAGATTCCGGCATGCCAGATATTTCGCTGACGGCTAGACCAAGTACATCCCAGGGATCTCCCTCGGGATTTGTACGGGTTTGCCAAGCGGGTGGTGATGTCGACGTTCCGTCGGTCATTTTCCACCCGGATTTCGCTCAAACCGCGTCATTGGAGCCGTTTTGCGGTTCCTAGTGACAACCCCGTGGCGTTAGGTGCGGCTCCTCTCGGAGTGCCGGCATCTACCGTGGTGAAAGCGGCTGTAGGTTAAGAAACGGCTACGAACCGGACTGGCTCATCCGTCAATCGTTAGCTCCGGTAACATCGACTCCAGTGTGGACTCCCGTTCCAAGGGAATCCGATCGTCTAGATGCCATTTGCTCAGAAATAGAATCTCTTCAGCAGAAGAACGCGATTCATCTAGTCCGCAATCAGTCCTCCCTAGGCTTCTATTCGATGATGTTCCTCATTCCGAACATACTGGAGGATGGAGACCAATTCTCAATCTCAAACCGTTGAACAAATTTATTCTTTCTCCAAAATTTCAGATGGAGACTGTAGCAGCGGTGATGACAGGGCTGAGAAAAGGCATGTGGGCAGTGTCGATAGAGCTGAAGGATGCATATTTTCATATCCCAATGTCAATTCCTTTTCAGAAATACCGTCGCTTTGCATTCCAAGACAATGTTTAGGAATTCAATGCGCTTCCATTTGGCCTGACCACAGCACCGAGGGTCTTCACCAAAGTGGTTCTCACCATGACTTCTTATCTTCGCAGGAGAAACATAGCTGTTCATACTTACATAGATGACTGGCTGCTGAAGGCGGGGAATCCAGTCACTCTGCGCAACAATCTTCAGGTAGTCCTAGCCTTATTGAAGGATCTAGGATGGATTGTGAATCTAGAGAAATCAGAATTGACTCCATCCCAGGAGTTTGTTTATCTGGGAATATTTTTCAACCTCAGGGACGGCGTAGCTTTTCCGGCGGAGAGCAGAGTCAAGAGCTTGATTGCAGTACTGGAGTCAGTTTCTCTAGGAGCTTTTCTGACGGTGCACCAATTTCTCAGGATACTGGGTTTACTAGTGTCTCTGGAGAAAATGGTTCCTTATGCGGCACTCAGTCGCAGGCCGATTCAGATGTATCTAATGTCATTCTGGTCTCCGTTATCTCTGAAGATTTCAGTAAAAGAACCATTGATATTCCACCTTCAGTGGTGGTTATCAGAACAGAATCTCCTGCGAGGTGTTCCTCTACAACCTCCTCAACCACAGATGTCCATCTTCACAGATGCATCGACAACGGGTTGGGGAGCGGTATTGGACGATCAGTCAGTGTCAGGGGAATGGGATCGGATCAATGCGCAGAAACATCAATGTTCTCGAATTATTAGCAGTGACATTAGCACTTCGAAAATTCGAGAGCTTAATCCGAGACAAGATTGTCCTAGTAAGGACAGACAACTCAATAGTGGTGTCTTATTTAAACTGCCAAGGCGGGACGAGATCACCGGAGTTGTGTATGATGATTTGGAACCTTCTGCTGTGGTGCCAAGAGAGGAATGTTATTCTTTTCGGGCAGCACACATTCCAGGAAGACTGAACATCTTAGTGGATGCTCTCAGTCGAAGGACGGTTTATCGTCCGACTGAATGGCAGATCAACCAATCGGTAGCGGAGGTTCTATTCAAACATTGGGGCAAGCCAAATGTGGACCTGTTTGCGATGAAACAAAATGCAAAGATGGTCACTTATGTGTCACCGATCCCGGACCCGCTAGCTCTAGCAGTAGACGCACTGGCGATAAGTTGGAAGGGAAGGTACACATATGCGTATCCTCCAACGATTCTCATCCCAAAAGTTCTGGCAAAGGTAAGAGAGGGTATGTGCCAAGTACTACTGATCGCCCCTTATTGGCCAGGCCGATCATGGTTTACGGATCTGCTGGACATTCTGGTCTGCAGTCCAATCCCTCTTCCAGACAGAAGAGATCTATTCTCTCAGAACAGGGGTCTGTACTTCCACGACAGACCAGAAATGTTCAAATTGACTGCATGGATGTTATCAAGCAGCGTGCAATTAAGGGTGGCTTTTCTGAGCAAGCAGCGAAGTTTGTCACTTCAGCCAGAAGAGGATCAACCACTAAAACATATAATTATAGAATCAACTAATTTGCAGAGTGGTGTAAGGGAAGAGATATCGAACCCTTTTCTGCATCTGTTCAACACATAGCAGATTTTATCTGTCATTTATATGAAGTTGACAAACTTGTACCTTCAACCCTAGCAGCATATAAGTCTGCATTAGCTTCAGTCATTCCCAGTCTGGCCATTGAAGGAGTGGAAAATGACACTTTAAATGAAGTTATTAAAGGAATGAGCAATCTGCGACGTAGACAGCCAATTCCTATCCCAGCATGGAATCTATCTCTTGTTCTACAGGTTTTAGGGCATGCTCCCTTAGAATCGATTAGGTCTATAGACATTAAACTGTTAACTATTAAATCAGTTTTCTTGGTTGCAGCAGCGTCGGTGAGAAGGAGAAGCGAAATTCATGCGCTTTCTGCCGAACAAGACAGTTTTGTCGTCACGGGTGAAGGGTTAAGACTTTTTCCACGTCTTTGTTTCCTGGCAAAGAATCAGTCACTTAAATATCCAGGACAGCCGATCAATTTGCCAAGTTTAACTAGACATGACCCAAACTCTTCTGCTTGGTGTCCTGTCAGATGTCTGAAAATTATAAAAAAATGTACTGAGGAGTGGAGAAATCTCTGTGGTTATGTCTCAAAGCTCCTCATTTGTGCGCCTCGAAAGATACTATTTCTCGTTGGATAGTCGATGCTATTAAGATGTCGCACAAAATCGCTACAGGAAAGCAGATTGATCGTGCGAATGCCCATCAGGTCCGAGCACTAGCAGCATCATCGGCCCTTTATAAGGGTGTCTCATTAGAGGAGGTGATGTTTGTAGCACAATAGCATGCCGAGTCGTCATTTACTGATTTATACCTTCGCGACATCTCCAGCGCACTTAATCCGGTAGCCATCGCCAATTTATCGAATCTGAACTAAGCCACATCCGACCACTATTTCGCACACATCACAAGTTCTTCCACTTGCACTGAACAATGGCCATGCGCATGACCTGAGAACGACCATGGATTGGGCCGATCTCCTGTGATGATCTAAAAGACCAAGCACTCAAAATTGTGAGTGTTTACATTAATTAAGTGACTATAAATAATTTACTTACAGTCGAAATACCAGACTGATTAGGTAAATAGTCTGGTGTAAGAGTATACTTATCCTCTCAAACAGACATTAGACTCATTCCAATTTGAAAACTTAATCGATATACTGATTTTTTTTCAAAATTAGAAGTTGTAGTAGCTTCTTTGCACTATATTGGACTGCCCTAGCTGAGACTTGGGGCTGACACGGGTCTGGTGGGTCAGGACCTGGAGAGTGTGGAGTTTTAATTGTTTATTTTGAGCTAGACTAGATAATAGACATTATCATAATAGTACATCTGGTAAAGTATTATTCGAAGTAGAAAGTATATACATTAAGTTAGTCTGCAGCCATATTTGTAGATATTTGGCAAAAAGCCACGTAGGTTGTAGTTATGGTACATACATGTATGCTTGTAAAATATTCCCAAACTTTCCTGCATGTTTGTCTATGACATTGAGATACTGATACAGGATTAAGTCTTTAACACACATCTGACTGTGATTGGGAATTAACTCGGTACCTGCGGCTATGGTATTCCTGGACACAGTATGGGCAGGACCAGGAGAGTGCGTAGTTTTAATTGTTTATTTTGAGCTAGACTAGATAATAGATATTATCATAATAGTACATCTGGTAAGTATTAAGAATTCTCGTAGAAACAAAAGCGGATGCTTTTTTGAGTCTGCTGCAAGCCACCAGACAATAATTTCAATGGGCAGTTATTCTGGACCTGCGGAAGATTTTGAAAACAATTTGACTGAAAGTTGTTGACTGAACATTGTTGGTGGTCTTGCCTTTATTGTGTCAATAGCAAACAAACTGGTGTACATTTTTCAACAATTTTGGTGGAAGATGGTTATGTCTACGACAGCAACACCTTCCAGCAAATTTGTTGAAATATGAACACCAGTTCATCTTTTAATTTAAAAGTTAGAAATTTTGACATCAGAGTTCTAAGGGTTAGAGGAAGAGATAGGATGTCCAGCAATTTAAGCCACACAATGTATGCAATTCGATGTAAAGTGTTAATAATTTCTGTGTAAATTTCAGGCTCATTGCTTTGAGGTGAGAACATAAAATTATATATATACATATATATATATATATGGGGATTGCTTATTTTTTGCTTTACAATATATTTTTATATTTCCCAGTTTACCTATACATGATATGCAGCATTATTATTATTATTATTATTATTATTATTATTATTATTATTATTATTATTATTATTATTATTATTATTCCCATCTACCCTGTTATGTCTGCCTACCCACCCTGGATTGTCTGCCCACCCGCCCTGGATTAGTTCTGCTTTTTTTAATCCTCTCTCTTGAATTTAGAATTGGGTGAAGTTTTATTACCATCGATCTGGCAAGTGTAAGCTTCTAAAATGAATTCTTATTTGTTAAGTAAAGAAATTATTAACCATTTTCATTTCAATAGTTGTGTACATTATATTTCACATTATGAGAACATACATACCTCCATAACACTTGATATACTAGTATATCGGCTCTAAATTCAATAATATTCAGAATTATAAAAGGTTAGGTGTCCCTACTGGGCAGGTGGAATTTACACAGTCATGCACATGTCAGACCCCACCTCTGTGCATGCGCATACTGGTACTTCCGTTTTCTAATATATTGGCTTATAAGAAACATTGAAAACAATTTCAAGCTCTATTTTGTAGTATTTTTATTCATTTTCTTTCATCCATTTCACTATGGCTGAATCTAAAGCATCAGAGGAGTCTGCCTCACCATCCATTAAAGTGATATTGTTCCATATATATTATTTAAGACTTGCAACATTTATATGTTACCAGTTTTCGTTCACGGCCTACCTGGCGTTAGCATGTTTTTAGGCACTGGGAATCCTTGTTAAATAATCCGAGCGCCTAAGTTCTACCAATCCCTTGTGTCTTTGTGTCCACAGGCTCATCTTATGATGGTAGAGCTCCTGTTCTTCACTCAGAGGTTGATCTCCTATTTTCTGACTTATCATATGATATGTCTAAGGGTCGGAGATATAAAACAAAAAGTATCTCCCTCCTTTTGTCCCATCCCCTTCATCAGCCTCGACAGATTCGTCGGATGGTATGGACGTGTTTTCTGCACAAGAGGATGGTTTACCTGCGTTCAGGATAAGGGAGTTTATTAGTTATGGCACCTAATTATTTGAAATTTGTATCAATTTTTTATGCCATCCTTATTGCACTGTATTCTCTCTTGTGGTTGTGCATGGGTTCTCAGATATATAATTTAATATTATATTATTCTTGCGTGATGAATGTATGTAGTCCTAGGTATTTCTTGCTTTCATAATCTGATATCTCCTCCCCTTGAAGGGGCTTTTGCATTGAGGTTTGATGTCATAATCAGCCAGATTTTTCCCCTTTTCCTTGACGTCATAATCTTGTTTTTAAAAAAGAGGATTTCTTGATGTTATTATCATCTTATGTTATGAATGTGTAGAGATAACTGGGTGTCATGATCAGTCTCTCTCTTCTTTCTAACATTCTCATGTTATCCCTGGCTGTGTTTTTTTATTCCTTATTTTTTTATGAAGACATCTGTCCCTTCGGGGTTGTCAGTAATAAAAGTGGTTGTCTTCTCTCTTGAGTTTTTTATTTTATTTAAACCTTAACAAAATTAACAAACTAAAATACACATTCTCTTCGTATGTCTACCTTTGCAGAAGTCATCATTTCCATCTTGTCTGAAGCATCTTAAGGCTGGATTCTTCCCCACCTCTGCAAGTCTTGCACCGATTGTAGGCTATCTAAAGAATATGCTAGTTGTAAAGAGTGAGGGATGGGATCTAACCTCTGAATTCTTCTGTTCTCAGGCTAATTTGATGGTAGAGGAGGGCAAGAGGGTGAGGAAGGAGGAGAAGGCTAAAAAGACAGCCTCCGAGAAGGGTGAGCTGGAGGCCTTCAAGGTAGAGTTGGTGAGTGAGAGGTGCAGTACCGTGAAGGACCTGATGCCTGACATGCTTCGCAGCATGTTTCCGGGCACAGGTGTTTCAACTTGCTGCGCATCGACCTCAATGCAGGTAGCCCCCATCCATGGATCATGCCCTCCTAGTTTGGATAAAGCTTTCAGTGATCCAGGGTTGGCCGACTTGGACCCAGGCTTGATGTTCACATCGCCTGGTGATCCAGTGGCGCGAGTAGCATCAGGTGGGAACCGTCCAGCGGGCCTGATCACGATCACTCGCGGAGTACCCTCGTCATCTGCCTACAGGCCTTCGCCTGATCAGTCTGGATTAGCTTTCTTTGCTAACCCGGAGTCTAACTTTCCTGACCAGGAAGATGACGAAGACTACCTGCTTGGCTCACGAGACGAACATGAAGCCATGGATTCGAGCGTTTACACTCCCCTCATGAGGAGTGTGGCCGCTCGCACCTATTGTACTGTTCCCTCGGGAGCAGGTTTCATGATTCAACTAGTGCGCTAGTGTGGCTTATGCCCCTCACACTAGCACAGCCCCGGTGTACGGCCTGTCCATGGAGAATGTCATGCCAGCCCTTGCGGGCACGTATGCGTTCCCCGGGCAGTCGGGTACGTCTGTAGCCTCCACAGCCCCATCTGCGAATGCCATTGAAGATGATGAGGGCCCGCTGCTCGTCGGCAATTCGCAGGTGGCCACGGATGAAGACTGTTCTGACGCGTGTGCGTGGCTACTCGCAGTCAGACCAGAGCTCTCCATGGATGAAACGGCCGCCAGTAACCCTCGGGCATGGTTACAGGCAAAGCCGTTGGCCAACACAACTCAGTCTTTGCGGTATGCTGAACATATCTTAGAAATGTTCTCGGCGGCAGAGGAGTCAATTAGACGGAAAGGTGGCCTCGCGAAGCCCCCCCCCCCCCCCCCGCGAGGTTGCTAGGCGATGTCGAGTTACTGCTAGTCAGTGTGCTCTATATGGCCTAGCGCCTAGACCGAGCGTGGACGACCGCGCTGCTCTGGGTGAAGACACGCGGCCAGGCTCTCGTGCTGACACGGGAGCGCTGTGCTCGGGCGCTATGCGCTCAGCAAATAACGTACTGCGTGATACCGAGGAGAGTTCACGCGCAGCGATCAGTGCACTGTCTCACGTCTCTCAACTGCTATCAGGGGTAGTAGCTGCCTCGGTTCACCAGCAGCCTAGTCCA
This sequence comes from Chaetoderma sp. LZ-2023a, assembly GCA_034401795.1. Classification (NCBI taxonomy): domain Eukaryota; kingdom Metazoa; phylum Mollusca; class Caudofoveata; order Chaetodermatida; family Chaetodermatidae; genus Chaetoderma; species Chaetoderma sp. LZ-2023a. The sequence continues at coordinate 130,298,147 of CM067374.1, forward strand.
GTGACAATCCAACGAGCCATCCAGGATGGGATCAACCTGGGGTTGGACTGTTTGACTAGATCAGTGACCAAGTCACTGAGGACGATGCACATGTTTGAACTGGACAATCTGTGCCCGTCCCAAGAGCTCAAGTTGCGCTTATTGCAAGCGCCGGTGACGGGCCCTGGTCTGTTTGGAGGTGAGGGTTGTCGTCACCTCCAAGAGACAGTGAACCACAGGTACCACTCTGGTGTTGTCACACGTACCGGAGACACGCCTGCTAACCAACCCTATGTGTACCAGTGGGAGGTCGATTGACTGGAGTGGGAGCAGTTAATTCCGGACCGCTTATCTTGCAATGGCTTTCGCGTGGATACAATCCAGAGTGGATAATAGGTCCGCCATTGCATCTGTCTCTGGTGCCAGTCTGAACTCAAATTCCAAGAGATCCAGACAAGTGGTTGTGCATAGAAGAGGAGAGAGAATCTCTAATTTTAAAAGAAGCTGCGCAAGATTGCCCGGGCTTCTATTCAACCGTGTTTCTTGTGACAAAGAGCACCGGGCGATGTGGGTGGGGGGTGGTGGGATGGAGACCAATTCTCAACCTCAAACCTCTAAACAAATTTATAGACACACCAAGTTTCAAATAAAATAGGTGTTGTTAGTGTTAGAGAATGGGATGTGGACAGCTTCGATAGATCTGAAAGATGCTTATTTCCACATTCCCATTGCAAGGAGTTTTCGTCGGTTCATGAGATTTGCTTTTCAGGGACGCCAATGGGAATTCAAAGTTCTCCCATTCGGAATTTCGACGGCTCTGAGGGCTTTCACTCGAGTGGTCCTTGCTGTCACAGCATACCTTCGCAGGAGAAATATAGTGGTCCACACTTAGATAGACGACTGGTTGCTAAAGGCACACAACCCAGAAAGCTTGACAGCAAATCTGAAGACAGTTTTGAAAACTCACAGATTTAGGCTGGATAATCAACTTTAAAAATTCAGAGCTGATTCCATCCCAGAAGTTTGTTTACCTGGGTATGTTCTTCAATCTGGAGATAGGCTATGTTTACTCATCCTAGGAGACAGTGGAGAATCTCCTCTCGTGCATTCAATTGGTTTACAGCAGTCGTTATATTCTAGCACGAGTCTATCTGAGAATACTAGGTCCGATGGTTTCAATGGAACCAGTCATTCCTCAGGCGGCCTTGCGCAGGTGGCCGATTCAGCTGTTTCTCATGACTCAGTGGATGCAGAGTTCAGGATCACTGGACTCGCGCATTCAAGTCTTGGATCCTCTCATTCATCGCCTTCACTGGTGGATGGAGAGGGAGAATCTCCTGGCAGGGGTCATGCTGACCCCTCCCCACCCTCAGGTAACGATGTTTACAGATGCATCGATGGAGGGATGGGGAGCTTGCCTTGAAGAAGCCACAATATCAGGGCTTTGGAATCTGGATCAGTCAAAGGAGCATATCAACATGCTAGAATTATGAGGTGTAATTCTAGGCCTGGAACACTTTTAAAGGAAGTGGAGGAGAAGTTTGTGTTGATACGTTCAGACAACTCAACAGTAGTGAGTTACATAAACCACCAAGACAGAACGAAGTCACCCAGTCTCTGTATGATGACATGGAAACTGCTTTGCTGGTGCATGGATCATATGATCACCTTGAAAGCAGTTCATATTCCGGGAAGGCTGAATCTGTTAGCAGACTCATTGAGCCGAAGGATGAGCATTCTGCGTACGGAATGGCAACTAAATCAATGTGTGGAGGATCATCTGTTCAATCATTAGGGGAAACCCAACATAGATTTATTCACAATGAAGAAGAATGCGAAGATGATGACGTACGTTTCTCTGATTTCAGATCCAAGCGCTATTGCAATAGATGCGCTAGTTATCAGTTGGAAGGGAATGTATGCATACGCATACCATCCAACAATCCTGATTCCAAGGATTCTTAAAAAAATCAAACAGGAGGAATGCCAAGTGCTTCTGATCATCCCGAATTGGCCAAATCGATCTTGGTTTACGGATCTGCTGGACCTTCTGGTCTGTAATCCGGTTCCACTGCCTCTGATGGACAATGTTATCTTCCAGGGCAAAACCCTTCACAACAATCCGTCAATGTTTCAAATTGACTGCATGGATGTTGTAAAAAAAATCCGCAATTAAGGAGGGCTTTTCTGAGCAAGCAGCCAATTTTATGGCCAGAGCCAGAAGGGAGTCAACCTCCAGAGCATATAATTATAAAATCAACAGATTTGCAGAATGGTACTCAAAGAAATGTATCAATCCAATGGATGTATCTATTCAGGTAGTAGCTGATTTTCTCTGTCACCTGTATGATGCCTATAGTCTTAAACCTAATTCTATTGCTGGATATAAATCAGCATTAATGACTTATCCCTTGCTTGGCAAAGAGGGGAAGTGATGAAGTATGTGTTCTAAATACTATTATCAAAGGTATGGGCAATCTTAGACCGAGAAATCCTTCACAGACTCCATCATGGAATCTTTCTCTGGTTCTTCAAGTTTTGAGTAATAAACCTTTTGAACCACTTAGTGCTATTTCTTTAAAATTATTGACACTTAAAACTGTATTTTTAACTACGGCAGCCTCAGCCAGATGCAGAAGGGAAATTCAAGCCTTGTCTGCTGAGCATGACCATTATATAGTTACAGGTGAAGGCCTTAAGCTTCTACCGGGACTGAATTTCTTGGCTAAGAATCGAGCTTTAAAATATCTGGGTCAACCTATAATTTTATCTGCCTTAACCAGATATGATCCTGGTGCTAAAGCATGGTGTCCTGTCCGTGCCTTAAATAAGTACAAGAAAAGGACTCGGGTTTGGTGGACAGACCCATGCTACCTATGGGTGTCATATATTGAACCCCATGGTAAGGCGTCAAGAGACACTATTTCCGGATGAATAGTAGAATACATTCAATTCTGCCAGACTACAATATTAGGACATGTAATATACCAATATGTCACAATTTTTGCACACTATTGTATGATGTTATCGACTATGCCAACATTATTAGTGCACCACTCTTTCAATGGAGGAATCCAGTTTTAGCACTACCCTGCCCATCTCTAGCTAAGCCTCACCCACGCTTTGCCAGTTTTGGGATCAATCCATCCTTGCAATCTCTGAATCTCAATTTACAAAAAAATATGCAGGTAACCTATGGCAGCATCAGCACCCAGTCAAATTAGTTTCAAAATATTCAACAGAATGTTATTGCATAGTTGGTACAATTTGACGAACTATTAAGGGTTTATGAGGGACTAAATCGTGTCATTCATGATGTAATTGATTATGACATTTAGTTGAATATGACTTCATATGATTGATCGTTTAACTGGATTCCTCCATTGAAGTCTATGCTATGATAATGTTAGCTTGTATGTAACAAGTGTTTAATAACAGTTTATATTAATTTTGTCATGTGGTGTTTTTTTCCTTGTACTTGTATACATGTACATGCATGTATTGTGACGATTGGACAAGAACCAGGATTTTAACTGGAGCACCTTTAGGAGCGAAGATGTTGGAAAACAAGAGATGGTGATAGTAAGGCAAATTTGCTAAAAAAAATGCAAAAAACAACTTCTGCACGGATCTTTTGGTCTGCAATTGGACAATTTATATGAGAAAATTGACATTTTTCACATCAAGAGTATACTTACCTCCCTAATACTTTTGATATTGCTAAATATTGGCGTTCACTCAATAAAACACTCAGATTAAAAACAGTTAGGTGCCCCTACTGGGCAGGTAGACAGAGGTAGTCAGGCGGATGCCGGCCCCACCACCGCGCATGCGCCGACTACTACTTCCTCTTTGCTAATTTATTGGCAGAGAGTTCACATGCGTTTGTGCTTGTTAAAAAGTTTTCACTCGTTTACCTGTGTAAAATAGTCTGAATATACCTGGAAAGAAAGAGAAAGATGTCAGAAAGGGCGACTTCTCCGGAGGAGGGAGCTGGATCTCTTTATCAGGTGATTTCAACTATATTCTAGCGAGTTTTTCCCCGGTGTAATGTGTTTCCGGGACTCGCGCTTACCGTGATGAGCGCCGGTTTGAGTTGGTTTTTTCAACTCGGTGATATATAAGTCTAATCTCTCTTTGTGTTTATGTCCACAGGTATGGATTTGCATTATTAGTGGACATCTCAGCACAGGAGGGTTTGTTTCTCTCCACCACGGTTCCATTTCCTACTAATACTGTTAGGTTATCTAACCAAAAAATCTATGCTCAGTGAGTTGGAGGCTTGATATAAAGGTCTTCTCACTTTGCCCTCTTGATCCAATTCCTTCCCCTTAGGTGGAGAGAGTTAAGAGGCGTGGTCTTGGTGGAGTGATACAGTGCATCAGGTGGATGGTCTGTCTTTACCAGGTATCAGGTATCTAACTAATGATATGAGGTGATGTTAATTATTTGAAAAAATAATGACTGTATTTACCATTGTTATCATTGTGTATCTGATGGTGTGTAGTCTGAATATCCAAGTGAGGACGTTATGTTAGGAATACAATTCGTTCTTGCACTTAGATGCTTGTTGCGGACCGATTTAATTTCTGTCATGGGATTGATGACGTCATAATCAGCCTTGCTCTTTATTTACATTTAAAGTTTTGTCCAACGCTGGTTACTGATCTTTATGATCTTTTCCCTCTCTTTAGTTGGTTTTGAGTTTTTTCTAACCTTGACTAACTTGCTCATTGTCCTCGTCCTGTGTCCTGTTTCAGAGACCTGGTTGTCCGTCGTGTGGCCGGTTCCTAAAGGATCGTTTCGTCCCCCACTTATGCTTTAGCTGTAGTCCCTGTGGACCACTGCTTAAGTGTGAGGTCTGTAAGCAATGGGGGGGCGAGCTAATGTCTGAGTTTCTGTGTTTACAGGCTAAGGACAAGGTGGTGGAGGAGGAGAGGAAGCAGAAGAGAGAGGGTGTCAGTAAAAAGGGTAAGAGGAAGGCCTCGTCCGCGGTGGATATGGAGGCCTTCCGGTCCGAAATGTTGGGAGAGATGAAGAGGACGATAAAGGATTTGGTCCCAGAGTTGCTTCGTAGCATGCTTCCTGGACCAGATCCTTTGTTGTCCTCGGCGTCTGCTTCAGAGCAGGTGATCCCCACCTCTGAGTCGCTTTTCCATAGGTCGGTTACGTTGTTCGACGACTCAGAGGGTGGCCCCATTAGTGGGGGGCGATCCACGACCCTGGCAGCAGGCTTGGTGCCGCGCCGAGGGGCCGTGGACGGCCGTCGCAGGAACCCGCGGGCTGCTTATCAGTCCAGGGGGATCCGCACGCCGCGGGTGCCAGTACCTCCTATGGCACCTTCCCTGGCCAGTCCGGGTTAGCTCTCTTTGCTGACCCGGAGTCTAATCTTTCTGGCCAGGAGGAAGAGGATTTCCTGCTAGGGTCGCCGTCTGGGGACGTGACCATGGAGTACGACGTCTGTGCACCCCTCGCGGGGGATGCGGGCGACGTATTCCATGGATCTACTCACGCAGGAGTAGAATTCACGGTCCAGAAGCTGGCCCTGGGCGGTGCTGATGGCCAGCGTTACCGCATACCTCGGCTTGCCGAGCGTGTCGCTGGTGCTGGCCGGGACCATGGTGGGGCGGTGTCTGCCCCGCGCTCTACCACGGCACCTGCATATCCGCCGTCAAGCTCTGCTGCGTGCGCTCAGGAGGAAGACGAAGGCCCCCGTCTTGTAGAGTGCTCGCAGCTAGCCACGGAGGAGGATTGGTCGGACGCTTGCCAATGGCTGGTAAGTGTTCGGCCAGATCTGCCCGTGGAGCAGTCGGCTAGCCAGCGTGACCACAGGCCGTGGTTAGCTGGTAAGGCTACTGCTAACGCCATGCCATCTCTGCCGCTGGCTGAACATGTCGTTGACATGTTCGAGGCGGCGGAGTCGTCCATTAAGGCGAATGGGCGTCTCGCGAAGGCCCCTCGCGAGGTGGCCAGGCGTTGCCGCATCGTGCCTCTGGACTACCAGCGGTACGGTGTGGTACCCAAGCCGAGCGTGGATGACCGCGCGGCTTTGGGTGAAGATGCGCGGCCAGGCGCCCGTTCTGACACGGGTGTTCTGTGTTCGAACGCGTTGCGTTTGGCAAATACCGCGCTGCGTGATGCGGAGGAGAGTGGGAGGGCGTCGATTGCTGCTCTGTCCCACGTCTCCCAGCTGTTACAAGGGGTGGTAACAGCATCCGCATCGCGCCAGCCGAGCCCGGCCACAGTCCAGAGAGCCATCCAGGATGGTATCAACCTGGCTCTGGACTGCATGACGCGGGCGGTGACCAGGAGTGTCCGGGCGAGACGCACGTTTGCCTTGGACACTGTGCCCATCCCAGGACCTGTACAATAGGCTACTGTGTACGCCTATGACAGGTCCTGGTCTCTTTGGAGGTGAGGGATGCAGGCACCTCCAGGAGACGGTGACCCTGGTCAATAACCAGAGGGTGCTGCGCGAGCAGTTTGAAGTGCTCCGCCGTGCGAGCGTTCGCGCCGCACCCCCTGCGTATCGTCCCCTGCAGGCTCGAGGTGGAGGTGGCCAAGTCAGAGGCCACCCGCCATCGCAGCGTCGGCCTAGGCCGCGTGCGCTTCGGCCAGCAGTGAGGGGGGCGCAGGCTCCCCATGCGCAGCCAGCCAGGCAGCCACCCGCGCACCGAGGTGCGCGTGGTGCTGGGCGTGGCGCGCGGGGATCTGGGCGTGGTAATCGTGCCTGATGGGCCGATTGCCTCGGTGAGAACCACTCTGGTGTTTCTGGTGGAGGAGACAGTGCCACTCTTGCACTCCTTATGTCCACCTCTCTCCCTAGGTGGACCGGTGGGAGGCCGGCTGGCCGCCCACATGCAAGAGTGGGAACGGTTGACTCAGGACTGTTTAGTCTTGCGATGGCTTTCAGTCGGGTATCATCCCGATTGGAGGACAGGCCCACCGTCGCGACTGTCTCTCGTGCCGATCTGGACTCCGAATCCGAGAGATCCAGATCAGAGGTTGTGTATCGAGGAGGAGATGACTTCCCTCATACAAAAAGGAGCTATTCAGCCGGCACAAGGGTGTCCGGGCTTCTATTCAACCGTGTTCTTAGTAACAAAAAACACCGGAGGGTGGAGACCAATTCTCAACCTCAAGCCATTGAACAAGTTCATAGAGACGCCCAGTTTCAAGATGGAGACTGTGCGCTCGGTGTTGGCGGGGTTAGAGCAGGGAATGTGGACAGCTTCAATAGATTTGAAGGATGCTTATTTCCACATTCCCATAGAGAGGAGTTTCCGTCGCTTCCTGAGATTTGCATTCCAGGGCAGACAGTGGGAATTCAGGGTATTACCCTTCGGAATTTCCACGGCTCCTCGGGTCTTCACCCGTGTGGTTCTCGCGATCATGGCATACCTCCGCAGGAGAAGCATAGCAGTCCACACGTACATAGACGACTGGCTGTTAAAAGCACACACCCAGGAAACGTTATCGGCCAATCTGGAGATTGTTTTGAAAACTCTCACGGACTTGGGCTGGATAATCAATTTCCAAAAATCAGAGCTGACTCCATCCCAGAAGTTTGTTTACCTGGGCATGTTCTTCGATCTGGAGACGGGATATGTTTATCCTACTCAGGAGAGGGTTCAGAGACTCATCTCCTTAATACAGTCGGTGTGCGACAGTCGTCATGTCCTGGCACGGGTTTACTTGAGAATGCTGGGTTTGATGGTTTCATTGGAACCAGTCATTCCGCAGGCGGCCTTACGCAGGCGCCCGATCCAGTTGTTTCTCATGACACAGTGGACCCAGAGTTCAGGTTCGCTGGACTCGAACGTGTCAGTGTTGGCGCCTCTAATTCACCACCTGCAATGGTGGTTGAATATAGAGAATCTCTTGCTGGGAGTTTTGCTAACCCCTCCCCACCCTCAGGTGACTGTATACAGATGCATCGATGGAGGGGTGGGGAGCTTGTCTGGAAGAGTCCACAATATCAGGGCTTTGGGATCTGGATCAGTCAAAGGAACATATCAATCTACTGGAGCTAAGGGCAGTAGTCCTGGGCCTGGAACATTTCTTACAGAAAGTTCAGGGCAAGATTGTTCTTATTCGTTCAGACAACTCAACAGTAGTGACTTACATAAACCGCCATTGCGGAACGAAGTCGCCCAGTCTCTGTATGATGACTTGGAAACTGCTTTGTTGGTGCCTGGATCACAGGATTACCTTGAGAGCAGTTCATATTCCGGGAAGGCTAAATCTGCTAGCAGACTCATTGAGCCGAAGGATGAGTATTTTACCCACGGAATGGCAACTAAATCAATGTGTGGCGGATCGTCTGTTCGACCATTGGGGGAAGCCCAACATCGATTTGTTCGCAACGAAGAAGAATGCGAAGATGACGACGTACGTCTCTCCGATTCCAGACCCAAGCGCTTTCGCAACAGATGCGTTAGCTATCAGCTGGGCGGGAATGTACGCATACGCATTCCCTCCAGCAATCCTGATTCCAAAGGTGCTTCAGAAAATCAGGCAGCAGGAGTGCCAAGTGCTTCTGATCGCCCCGGATTGGCCAAGCCGATCGTGGTATACGGATCTGCTGGACCTTCTGGTCTGCAGTCCGGTTCCTCTGCCTCTGATGGACGACCTTATCTTCCATGGCAAGGCCCTTCACGATTCATCTATTCAGGTAGTAGCTGATTTCCTCTGTCACCTATATGATGCCTATAGCCTCAAGCCTAACTCTATTGCTGGTTATAAGTCAGCTTTAATGACTTATTCCTTGCTTGGCTAACAGGGGGAGTGATGAAGTAAGTACATTAAATGTATTAATTAAAGGCATGGGCAATCTAAGACCAAGGAATCCACCACTGATTCCAGTTTGGAGTTTATCTCTGGTGCTTCCGGTACTAGGAGATAAGCCTTTTGAACCACTTATTTCCATTTATATGAAATTGTTGACTCTTAAAACTGTGTTTTTAATTGCTGCGGCCTCGGCAAGGCGTAGGAGTGAGATTCACGCCTTATCAGCCGAGGATGACCGTTTTGTGGTTACAGGGGAAGGCCTTAAGCTTCTACCTAGGATTAATTTCTTGGCTAAGAATCAGTCTTTGAAATATCCAGGTCAACCTATTTTTTTGCCATCTTTAACTAGATATGATCCTAATTCTAAAGTATGGTGCCCCGTACGGGCGCTGCTCCGGTACAAACAGCGTACTTCGGAGTGGCGTACCGACCAGTCAGCATTATGGTTGTCATAAATTGAACCCCATGGCAGGGCGTCTAAGGACACCATTTCCAGGTGGATTGTAGAATGTATTCAGTTTTGTCACAAATCCGCCACCGGGAGACAGGTTGATGTGGCCAAGGCTCACAGTGTCCGCGGTGTCGTGGCATCCACTGCCCTGTTTAGTGGGGTCCCTGTGGATGACATTATGTCCGTGGCTCAGTGGCACTGTGAGTCAAGTTTTACAGACCATTACCTCCGTGACACCTCAAATCCTCTCGCCTTGTCGATTTTGAAACAATAATCGCCTGTATGTTTTATGAGGAGCGTTTCCTCGTTGCTTATATACATCACATTTAAGTAATGGTAACAACCACTTGTCGGGACTGCATCAGGCTTCTCTACTGGGAACGTGATGACAGCTTCCAAGTTCAACAAGGTCAGTCTTGTTTATGTGTTGTTCATTGTTAAATGTATTGTCACGTTACCCGTTATTATTGATATGGTGATGGTTTGTGTGGATTGTGGTTCATAGAGAGTATACGAAAATGGAGTACTTTCGTCTCTGTCCTGTAGTACATGGCACTAGTACGTAGAGAGCGTATAGGACATTGATGTCATCTAGTCTTCCTCCCAGGAGGGGGGGGGGAGCGCATATGACATTCGGTCATCTCTCATGCATCGGTTGTGTTATCCGATGGTTTGTCAAATCCTGACTGTGTTCTCACACAGTTTTCAGACGTTTTTAAGTGCCGTAAACGCGTGAAAGCGTATAGGGAAGAGCTGGTCTTTTGACCTCGCCTCCCTCCCGCCAGATTCACTTTCGAATTCTGGCAATATCAAAAGTATTAGGGAGGTAAGTATACTCTTGATGTGAAATAAACGAAATCTAGGATTTCTTTTTTCACGAGAGAGTTGATACTTACCTCCCTAGATACGGACCCGGCCTCTCCACCCCACAGAGGCTCGGTCTTCAGGCTCTTAGTAGTTGCATGTGTGTCAGCCAATAAATTAGTCAGAGGAAGTAGTAGTCGGCGCATGCGCGGTGGTGGGGCCGGCATCCGCCTGACTACCTCTGTCTACCTGCCCAGTAGGGGCACCTAACTGTTTTTAATCTGAGTGTTTTATTGAGTGAACGCCAATATTTAGCAATATCAAAAGTATTAGGGAGGTAAGTATCAACTCTCTCGTGAAAAAAGAAATCCTAGATTTCGTTTATTCTTGAACAAATTTGAGGGTTAAAGGGTTAAAATGTATTATTTACTGAGAGAATGTTATAATTTCCTGTATATTATAGGGCAGTAACCTGGAAGTGAGTATGCTACAGTTCTTCTTTGCATATATCCAAGACACACCCCCCATGCAGCTGCTGGATTCATGGCCGTCGCTACTTAGTCTACTTAAAGAGACACTACAAATAAACCTCTCACCACCAAGCATATTCCTACTTCTAGAGTGAGTTGTCGTTTTGAATTAAATAAATAATTTTAACTGAAATTTTAATTTGAGGCATTTGTGTCTATCACCCGTTTAATACTTTAACCCTTACCACTCTGGTGTCAAAATTTTAAATTTTCAAATTAGATTAAAAGATGAACTGATGTTCATTTTTCAATAAATTTGGTGGGAGATGGTGCTGTCGTAGACAGCAATATCTTCCAGCAAAATTGTTGAAAAATGTACACCAGTTTCTGTGCTACTGTCACAGTAAATAATAGAATATTAACATCAGAGTGGTAAGAGTTAATGACCGAACTACCAAGAACCGGCCTCCTCAGTGATGTTGAGGGATGTCCACTTGCAGGCCCAGACAAGTCTATTTTTGAAAATATATCACTAGAATATCTGGCTCGATAACTCGGCCAGTAATTCTAGTGATAAACTTTCAAAATAAGAGTTCTCTTGTCCTGCAAATGAACTTCCACTGCACATAAATTGCTATTTTCATGGAAAATCTTTACCATTACCTCTTTCACCAATGAATTCCTCATATCTCATTTTCAAGGCACCCATGTTGGAAAACTGGATACGTTGAAATTAATTTGACTGCAATAGGCAGCAACGCCTTCCAGTCAAATTAATTTCAAGATATTCAACAGAATAACTTTTTTACAGTAAATAATATACCTTTTCCCAATTTGCCAGTGAAATTGCTAAAGTGTTTAATTTGATTCAATCTCATACACACAGTCCTCAGTAAAATAGCTCTGCTCTTCCCAGTCATAAACTGTTTTCAAAACATTTAGCGTGAGTTTATGAACTCTAGTGATGAATAGCATGTTCATCTAAAATAATGAAATTGGTTAGAAACTTTAAGATACTAATATTGGCTGTATTTCACCACAGAATTCTGAATGAGTTTGTGCAGAAATGTCCAACGATGGATGACAGGAAAGCACAGAAAGAATTACAGGTAGAGTGGGAAGATAATATCAAATTTGTTCAAAATATTCATATTATGGCGTGCGTGCATGAGTGGATGGAAGTCAGTCGATCGGTCGCTTGCTCACTCGCTCACTCGTTTGTTTGTTCATTCACTCACTAATCCGGTCGGTCGGTCGTTCAGTTAGTATCTGTCCATGTGCATGCTCAAAAAGCCTGTTACTAAAGTGTATGAATTGTATGTCTTTGATTAATTTACAAATTTGTCAACATTCTATTGAATATTTTGAAACTAAATTCACTGGAGCAACAGCCTCCAGTCAAATTAGTTTCCAAATTTTCAGCAACTTACCTGTATGCTTACCTTGAAACGTATATTCTGGGAATTCAGGTTTCAAATTGATTCCTGCTTATGTTCAAATGTACAAAGCTTATCTAGAAATTAACAGGGCATAGCTAGAAATGGATCCCACTAATGGTTCAATGGTAGGTCGGTACCTAATCAAAGATATTTCTTTCTCAGGACATTGCCCAGAAGCTTCTGGAAGCAGTTGGTATGATCGCCGGCTCATGCTTGGAGCAGACCACGTGGCTGAGGAAGAACTTTGCTGTTAAACCAGGCCCACAAACTGATTTACATGATCTAGATGATTTGGATGGTGTTGACGAAAATGGTGGGTTACAACTTATATTTTATTTCATCCATTTTAAATCCCTAAGAAAGATATTTAAAATGACTGCATATGGCGGTTTCTTATCTTATCTTGCTACATTAGTGAGTGGATGTGTCAAGTTAATAAACATTTGCTCATACATAATGTCTGTTTAACACTCAACCATCAATGACAAATCACTGATAAAATAAATACTTTGCGAACTAAAGCTTATTCTATTGAATATTTTGACATTGACCCTTTAACACTCATATCAGCCAAAAATGCCTGGTCTAGTGGTCTTGAGAAATATCCATTTGCAGACTATTTTTGAAAATTTATCACTGGAATGACTGCCTCGATAACCGTGCCAGTAATTCCAGCAGTAAATTTGTTAAATTAGTCCTCTCTTGGTCTGCGAATTAACATGTTCTAAGAGGGAATTGAAATTTTCTTGAAGAAATTCGCTGGTTAAAGAGATAATATGACTGGGAGCCATTGCTTCCAGTCATATTAATCTCAAAATATTAAATAGCTTTCTTATATGTTAGCCTTGTAATTGAGATGGGGGGAATTTATCTCTGAAATGGTTAAAGGCCGAGAGAGGACTTTTAGGAAAAACTACCACATGAATTCCTTGCTAGATAATTACTTATATTTTATTGTTTTGCAGAGAAAGTGCCCCAGCCTGTTGAGAGAAAAGTCGTCGTTCCTCAGAATGCCGCCAATGCAGATGCCAAGTACAATGTCCAGGCATTGACACTGCTAGCAGAGGTAATACTAAGTACACTATCCAGACATTGACACTGCTAGCAGAGGTAATACTAAGTACAATGTCCAGGCATTGACACTGCTAGCAGAGCTAATACTAAGTACACTATCCAGACATTGACACTGCTAGCAGAGGTAATACTAAGTACAATGTCCAGACATTGACACTGCTAGCAGAGGTAATACTAAGTACAATGTCCAGACATTGACACTGCTAGCAGAGGTAATACTAAGTACAATGTCCAGACATTGACACTGCTAGCAGAGGTAATACTAAGTACACTATCCAGACATTGACACTGCTAGCAGAGGTAATACTAAGTACAATGTCCAGACATTGACACTGCTAGCAGAGGTAATACTAAGTACAATGTCCAGACATTGACACTGCTAGCAGAGGTAATACTAATTACACTATCCAGGCATTGACACTGCTAGCAGAGGTAATACTAAGTACAATGTCCAGACATTGACACTGCTAGCAGAGGTAATACTAAGTACAATATCCAGGCATTGACACTGCTAGCAGAAGTAATACTAAGTACAATATCCAGGCATTGACACTGCTAGCAGAAGTAATACTGAGTACAATGTCCAGGCATTGACACTGCTAGCAGAGGTAATACTAAGTACAATGTCCAGGATTGACAGCTAGCGACGTTATGCTAAATATTCTGCGAATTGACCGATCGGATCTGTGACTTTAACAGACATTTCAACTGACATTGCGATCGAAAAACGTCGCTTGTTAACTGATAGAAAATCAAAAGACGAGACTTCGACTTACATCTCCATCAAATGACATCACTTGTTAAGTTTTTAGCTGACATTACAATTACAAGATGTCACCTGTTAGCTGATATCGCAATCAAAGTACATCATTTGCCCTTTAATCCTCAGATATGTTCAAGAAATTTTTTTTTCTCCTAGAAAATGTCTATTTACCGACCGAGAAAAGACTATGTTTGAAGATTTATCACTAGAATAACTGGATCGGTTATCGAGCCAGTCATTCCAGCAGTAAAGTTTCAAAAATAGTCTTATCTTGGTCTGCAAATAGACCACAGTAGAAGCTGTCTTTGGCCAACTTTAGTGTTAAAGGGGTAAGACTAGTATTATTATCTAAAATTGACTTATACCATGGATTTACAGCAAATTATGTACATCAGTGTGCATTAGAAATTGCATTACATGGAAAACAATCCATATTCGCTAGAGAATAGTTATCTTCATATGTCAAGAATATTGAAATATTTGCTTCGGTAATGTCCAGGTTAAGAGAAGACTTTTTGAAAATTTACCATTTGAATAACTGGCATGCTTATCGAGTATGTCATTCTAGTGCTAAATTGTCAATAACCATCCCTTGGCTGCAAATGGACACTCCTCAAGACCTAAGTGCAGGCGCCGTTATTGACCGTCTTGACCATTAAATGGTTAATGTTGTTTATTTCTATCCAGCGAACATCGTGTTTGCTCGACGTTATTTACGGCAGTGATGAGAAGGAGAAAATAACTCCATTTCTGACCTCACTCATGTACAATGTCTTTCCGTACCTCAGAAGTCACAGGTAAAGCATTGCACCTATGATTTTTATTAGTCTCAACTCGACGTGTTGCAAGTCTATTGTAGTCTGTGTGTCTGTCTGTCTGTCTGTCTGTCTGTCTGTCTGTCTGTCTGTCTGTCTGTCTGTCTGTCTGTCTGCCTGCCTGCCTGCCTGCCTGCCTGCCTGCCTGCCTGCCTGCCTGCCTGCATCTCCATCTCCATCGGTTGGTTGAATTTTTTTTTTCAATTATTATGCTACGTTTTTGTTTCTTTCAACAGTTTAAGATTAGTCTATCGCAGTAAGTCTTGCCAAAAATTAGTCGAAATTGATCATTATCCAAAATCAAAGATGGTATCCAGGCACCGGTAGCCATCTTGGAAATAATCATCTTCTCAACATCCCTGATAAGAAGCCTAACTAGTTGGTTTTAAATGTTATAGGTGAATAAAACTACATAATGTAGATCAGAGTTTGCATTGTTGCCAAGGCAGCAGCAACTTTCACACACTTTAACCCGTTCACCGATGAATTTCCCATATCTCATTTCAACGCAACCATACAGAAAAACTTTTGAATATTTTCAATTTAATTTGACTGAAAGATTCCATTCAAATGAATTTACTTTTTCAGGGATTTGTCGGTGAAAGGGTTAAAATATTCAGCGCTTTAAATACAATTTAATAAACTTTACAGACCAAAAACAACAAATCCTGTTTCGTATGAAATATTCTATTGAACATTTTGAAACTAATTTGACTGGAAGCCAGTCAAATTAGATTCAAAATATTCAACGGAACGGCTTTCTAGCATAGTGGTCTTGAAAATGAGACACTAGATTTTAATGGTTATCACTCAAGCCAGCGAAAAACGGTTTCTGCAATGACCGTGGGAAATGTCCTTTTGTAGACCAAGAGAAGACTATTTTTGACAATTTACCACTCGAATGACTGGTTTGATAACCGAGCCAGTCAGTTCAGCGGAAATTTTGACTAAAATAATATTTTCATGATCTGCAAATGGACATTTTCTGTGATAAAATTGAAATTTTCTGGAAAGATTTGAAGGGTAAAGAGTTAAGCGTGTTGTGTTGTGAATCCAGTCTATAAGAATTCTCATGATCCTTTTCTCCAGCTCTCATAATCTACCAAGCTTTCGGGCGTGCTCCAGTATCTTAGCCAGTCTGAGTGGCTATCAGTACAGTCGTAAAGCGTGGCGCAAGGAAGCACTAGAGTTACTGCTGGATGTCAGCTTCTTCCAGATGGACGTGAAATGCGTCGTGTATTGGCGCACCGTCGTTGACAATCTCATGACACATGACAAAACAACGTTCAAGGATTTGATGAGTAAGCGATGACAAATGTGGTTTGTGAGTTTATGATGGAAACCTATATGTTTAACTTCTCTTGTCTTAACTTAACTCAAGAGAATATGATTTTTGAAAATTTACCACTAGAATGACTGGCTCGGTAACCGAGCCAGTCACTCTAGTGGTAAATTTTAAAAAATAGTCTTCTCTCAGCCGGAAAATAGACAATAGCTAAGAAATTTTGTGTGATTTTCTTAACCATTTCCATGGTCAAGCCGGCCAAAAAGCCAGCACCAGTAGTGGTCTTGAGTAATGTCTATTTGCATGACAACAGAAAGTTATTTTTGTAAATTTTATTATAAAAATTATTTTCTTGAAAAATCTTGAACATTAAAGGGTTAATTGATATAAGTAGAATTTTGAGGGCTTTGAGGCGCTGTTGACACAAGAGGGGTTAACTGTTTGATTGCTGAGGTTTTGCAGACGATATATTCCATGGGCTACATGTATATCTTTGGATCTTCTAAGTATTTTGAAAACAATTTGACTGAAAGTTGTTGGTGGCTTAGCTACCAACAAATTTCAGTCAAATTGTTTTCTAAATATGCAGCATGTCAAGAGCTTTTGCTCATTGAAATTATTGTTTGATGGCTTGACAGCAGCGAGACAGATAAGCTTCTTCATTATTTTGTCACATTTATGATTTTAAGTTATCAAGCAAGAGAAATATCACAGATTGCAAATACTGTAAATACTTTGGCTCTTCCAGAATCTTTTTTATTTTGTGAATTTTTCGAATTATGACCAAATTTTTGGAAACATAGTACATAGTCCCACCATTGTGTTAAAATTTGAGCCAAATGGGACCAGTAGTTTCAGATAGCCATAGATCCAGAATTTGATTCAAATCTTGCATCTGCATGTATTTTATCCGGATCATGGACCAAGTCTGAAAATCCGCTTGCACGGTAAAGCTCTTTTTTAGGCCAGATCTATTTAATGTTTTGTTTTATGATAATACCCACCAAAAACATGATCAGTGGGGGGGGGGGGGGGGGGCGGTGGGGGGAATAATGTACAATTTCAGGCTCAGAAGTTTTAAGCTAGTACAGCATTAATCCTTTCATCATTTTAATTGTCAAGATTAATCAAGAAAACCCAAAACGTCTTCTCAGTGAGTGTCCATTTGTAGGCCAAAAGAAAGCTGTTTTTGAAAATTTACCACTGGAATGGCTGGCCTATTAACGTTATTAGAAATAGTCTTCTCTTAGCCAGCAAATGGATTTTTCTTATGACCATTGCAAATCCATTTTGAGCGGCTTGTCCATTAAAGTGTTAACAAAGCTACGGAGAATAAAATGAGAAAATTTTGAGGAATTCCGAGTGATAAGGCTTTGGCTGCGAAAAAATTACTAGATGGAAAGAATGTTGAAAATAAAGTCTTAAAATTCAAACATTATTTTTTTCTTGATATGGAACAATTAAGTTAGGAAGGTTTGTAAAACAAACAAATAAATTGTTATGGCCTTATGCTAAAATTTTAGCAAAATCAAATCAGATGTTTTTGAGATACTACTCTGGACACACACGCACGCACGCACGCACGCACGCACGCACGCACGCATGCACACCCTTTCACTTCTAACAATTCCATTGTCTCATTTACAAGACAAGTATCCTGGTAAGCTGTTGAATATTTTGAAACTAATTTGACTTGAAAATGTTTCTTCCAGTCAAATTAGTTTCTAAATATTCAACAGCTTACCTGTATTATTACCTTTTAATTGATATTCTGGGAATTCAAAGGGCTAAAATAAATTCATGTGTGAGTATAATGTGGGTGGAGCTTAGCTGAAAATGCACACTTGTAGTTAATAGAGAAATTCAATCTGTCAGTCAAATATATGATGTCATAGTGAATTATGTCACATGTAGGATGACATCATAATCAGTTGCATCATGAATGACGTAATTAAGTCTTTCATAATAGCTTAATAGGCCGTCAAGTTGTACAAATTGTATGTCTACTACTTAATAACGATTCTGTTGAATATTTTGAAACTTAATTTGACATTAGTTTTAAAATATTTAACAGCTTACCTGTATAGTTTTCTGGAAATTGAGATTCAGGGAGTTCAGGGCTTGATCGATCCCAAGGCAGACAAAGCGTGAGTGGAGCTTAGTTAGGAATGTGTGTGTGCGTGCGTGTGTGCGTGTGTGTGTGTGTGTGTGAGAGTGTCTATGTGTGGACGTGTGTGCGCATGTGGGAGTGTGTGTGTGGCATACCCAAAACTGGATTCATCCATTGTATCACATTCAGGTGTAATAAGCGATGGGAGTGTGTATGCAATTTTATTCATTGAAAATATACATATTATGAAATTAATGTCTATTTTCAATGTAGAAAATAGCATCAATGATCCTATCGCTTATTAATCTGTACATAACATAATTTAAGTTAGTAAATATTTCTCTCTTTGTGATGGTGTTTTCAGCACGGGTGGCCATCACGCAGAGCGGTTCACTGAATCTGTTCACGAACAAGGAGCAGGAGTTAGAGCAGAGGTCCATGCTGTTAAAGAGACTCGCATTCACCCTCTTCTGTTCAGAGCCAGACCAATACCAGAAAAACATGCCAGATATTCAAGGTAGGGCGTGACTCATTAACCACCTCAAATCTACCAAGCACTTGTTGGGAACAAGATTTTGATGGTTTATGGGATATTCTGCTGAATATTCTGAAAGTGCTGTACCTGGATGCTGGTGCTGCCTTATAAGGCAGTAACAGTTTTGAGTCAAATTACTTTCAATAAGTTCAACAACTTTAACAAATTCTCCCTTTGAGATTTACAGTACTGCTGAGAAATAACTTAAAACGTTCCAAACAAAATAAAACGTAGTGTTGAATATTTTGAACATAATTGGATTGGAAGAGAAATGTCTTCTGATCCAATTATGTTCAATATAGTGGGCAGAATATTTCATACTAACTAAACCATGTTTCTGTTTTGTTTGTTTTCGAAACATGCTTATGCTTGAAATAGTTACCAATTTTTATCTCGCTTGTGAAGCAGAACCGAGATATTGGTATCGCTTTTCCGATGATGGATACGTCAACTGTAAGTTTTGAGTTTAGAGTAATATTTCAGGTTTCATTAAACCTATTGAAATTAAGCTTGCAGATATGGCTGCCTATCCTGCTAGGAAACAGCACAATGACAATTAGGCTACAAGTTCAAAAGTCAAGGTCACTGTGACATAGGTAATTATGCCTTTCTACGTGAATTTTTTTACACCTAGTAAAACTTTGCAGTTTATGTTTGAGGATATTGAAGCCTATTGAAAATTTACCACTAAAATGACTGGCTGGTTGCATGGTTGCCTCTGTTATTGGAAATCAGCATTATGACATAGAGGTCAGATGTTCAAAAGGCAAGGTCGCTGTGACCTTGGTACAAAACAGTTTCTTCAACATGACTTGCATTTAGCAAAACTTCACAGCATTCATGGTTAGTTAAACTTATTGGAACTACATTTGGATACACACTTGCCTATGTTGGTAGGACTTGATGTAGTAACACTGAGGTCACAAGGCCATAGGTCAAGGTCACTGCCCTTGGAAAAGGTTATATTGCTTTTCAACATTAAGTTTTTGCATTTATTTCCACAAAGTTTAGGGAATTAAACTTGCTCACATGGTTGCCATGGCAGGAGATGAAAGCAAAGGCCAAAAGCTGCATCTGCAGTGGTTTTGAGAAATGCTCATTTGCAGGCCAAGAGAGGCGTATTTTTGAAAATTTACCACTAGAATGACTGGCTCGATAATCTCAAAAATTCTTTTCTCTTAGCCTGCAAATGGACCTTCAATAAGTAAATATTTTGATTATGTGATCAAATTTAGTCATTAACCCTTTCATGACGAAATCGGCCAAAATTGGTCTTTGCATTCGTGTTGTGTGACTATCCTTTGCAGGCCAAGAGAAGTCTATTTTTTAACATTGACCACTTGAAAATCTGGCTCGATAATCGGTGTGTGGTGAGGGGGAGCTGTGTGGGGTGAGGGACTTATGCAATCTCTGATTTTTCTTTTTATGATATGCGTTTATTATTGCTAACCCGTTCTTTTCTTCCAGAGCGTCTCTCTGAAAGTCTTCGCTTACCACAGATGCCAAGCATCATTGCTCAGGTGTTCCTCTGTTTCCGTGTTCTTGTTCTGCGAATGTCTCCACATCACCTCACCTCACTCTGGCCCACAATCATCACTGAAATGGTACGTCCTTATCTAATAAATATTTAATATATGACCCAGTTTGTGCTTCACCTTGTAGATGGTATTTCAAGTCATTGCAGTGGTACCAGTGTGTTTGTTTTAACGTTCTCTTGGTCAGCTTCTGCACATTCTCTGAGGTAATTTTTATTGTTAGGGTCAATTCAGGAATCCAGTTTCTCAGTTAATCATATGACATCATAATCAACTACGTGATGTGTAGACTGACGTCATAATCAACTACGTGATGTGTAGGCTGACATCATAATCAACTACGTGATGTGTGGGCTGATATCATAATCAACTACGTGATGTGTAGGCTGACATCATAATCAACTACGTGATGGGTAGGCTGACATCATAATCAACTACGTGATGTGTAGACTGACATCATAATCAACTACGTGATGTGTAGGCTGACATCATAATCAATTACGTGATGTGTAGGCTGACATCATAATCAACTACGTGATGTGTAGGCTGACATCATAATCAATTACGTGATGTGTAGGCTGACATCATAATCAACTACGTGATGTGTGGGCTGACAATCAACTACATGATATGTAGGCTGACATCATAATCAACTACATGATGTGTAGGCTGACATCATAATCAACTACGTGATGTGTAGGCTGACATCATAATCAATTACGTGATCTGTAGGCTGACATCATTATCAACTACATGATGTGTAGGTTGACATCATAATCAACTACGTGATGTGTAGGCTGACATCATAATCAACTACGGGATTTGTAGGCTGACATCATAATCAACTACATGATGTGTAGGCTGACATCATAACCAACTACATGATGTGTAGGCTGACATCATAATCAACTACATGATGTGTAGGCTGACATCATAATCAACTACGTGATGTGTAGGCTGACATCATAATCAACTACGTGATGTGTAGATTGACATCATAATCAACTACGTGATGTGTAGACTGACATCGTAATCAACTACGTGATGTGTAGACTGACATCATAATCAACTACATGATGTGTAGACTGACATCATAATAACTACGTGATGTGTAGACTGACATCATAATCAACTACATGATGTGTAGACTGACATCATAATCAACTATATGATGTGTAGGCTGACATCATAATCAATTACTTCATGAATGACTCAATTTAGTCCTCTTTAAATGCTTAATAGTCTGTCAGATTGTCCAATTTATATGTTTTTATTTGACTGGTTGCTGTTGCTGCCATAGCACCCAGTCAAATTAGTTTCAAAATATTACACAGCTTACCTGTTTAGTTTTCTGGAAATTGAGATTCAGCGAGTGCATTGATCGATTGATCCCAACACGGGCAAAGTGTGGGCGGGCATGGCTAAAATTAATCCCTCAATTTTAACGATTAGCCCTTTAACCCATGAAAGCCAGTGTTCAAACTTCAAGACAAAAATGCAAGAAGGTTGTTTCATATTTTGAATCTAATTGGAGTGGAATATGTTGTGGCCACAAGCACCAACTGCTGTCAATCAAAATAATTTCAAAACATTAAACAATAGTCCATATATCAAAGAATTTGTCAATTCTGTTCAATTTGGTTTGGAAGGCTGAAATTTGTTAACTGTATAATATTTGGTGTAACATTAGCAGCTGTATATGTGTGTTTGACATATTGTACGTTTTCAGGTGCATATTTTCATGCAGATAGAACAAGAGCTATCTACCGAGACGGATGAATTCAAGTAAGTCCAGATCTGCTAAATTTAACAGATTATATATTAGCACTTTAACCCTATCATGACAAAGCTGTCCAAAACTGGCCTCTGCGGTGGTCTTGAGGAATGTCCAGTTGCAGGCCAAGTCGAGACTATTTTTGAAAATTTACCACTGGAATCCCATTCCAGTGGTAAATTTTCAAAAATCGTCTTCACTTGGCCTGCAACTGGACATCCAATAAGCAAATATTTTGTTTTTTTAACAAGATTTTATCATTAAAGGGTTAATGGTCAAGATCGGTCAAGAAAATTAGAAATTTTCCCGAGTCAGTGACCATTTGCACGCCAACATAGGACTACTTTTGACAATTTACCACTGCGATGACTGCCTCGGTTACCGAGCCAGTCATTCTAATAGGAAAAATTATAAAATAATCTTGGCATGCAAATTAATGGTCATTCCTCATGGTCACTATTAAGGCTGGTTTTGACCCGGCTTGACCACTAAAGGGTTAAATAGGAAGTTACTGGTCAGTTGACTACGCTATATATATAGCCATGACGCGCCTGCTGCTGTCTGTCTGCCTGTCCGGCATAAATGTTTTTGTACATTCTGTTATCTTTGATGGATTGACACAAAACCTGATCAATTCCTGATCAATTCAAGATGTTCACATTGTCATCTAATATTTGCATCGTGTAAATGAAGTAGATACTATTTATCAAGCAGAGTTATCACCCTTGCATATTTCCTTATATATTGGAGGCAATAGGGGAAAGATAATCCTTCGATGGCATGTTTCTGCATATTTCAATTCATCTAACTTAATAACATAAAGTATTGCACTTTAAATACCATCCATTTAATAACTAGGTCAGTCTGACATAATTTTTGGAGATTATACATGTAGGTCAAGGATAAATTTCCCAGTTGGAATTTAAAAAAAAGTATTTTTGTCAGTATGTGTTGTTATATTTGCGTTATATTAGATAAAATTATCTATTTTATCCTATAGAAATCTAATATTGTCATTATGAAAACTAAGTGCATTGCAACTAAATAAGTTAACATGTTTTCAAAACAAAAACAGAAAAATGTTAGTAGAATTTTGAATACAATATAAGAAATGTTCTGTTAAATATTTGGAAAATAATTAGATGTTCCAATCCACTTGTGTTCAAAGTATCTAACGGTACATGTTATGACGTTATTTCTAAGCTGTACTGTATATTAATGTCAATTATCAGAGTTATGGCCCTTTGGAATTTTTCTGCAGTATTGTGACCAATGACGAATGATAATTAAATACTTCAGCATTGGCGTGTTTCGTTATATTATATACAGATTTGTTGACTTATAGCTCAGACAATGATTTATTGGCACACACATTCATATCTTCATAGCATGTTAACCATTTAACTCTCAAATTTGTTGAAGAAAACCTTAAATTTTCTCAAGGAAAAATGGCCATTTGCAGCACAAGAGAAGACTATTTTTGAAAATTTAACACTGGAATGACTGGCTCGGTTATTGAGCCAGTCATTACAGTGGTAAATTTTCAAAAATAGTCTTCTCTTGTATTGCAAATTGTCATTTCTTAGGACCACTGCAGAAGCTGTTTTTAGCCAGCTTGAGTGTTAACCCTTACCATTGTGAATATTCTATCTTTTTCTCTGGCAATAGTAAAGAAACGGGTGTACACTTTTCAACAATTTGGGTGGACAATGTTGCTGTCTACGACAGCACCATCTTCCACCAAATATGTTGATAAATGAACACCAGTTCATCTTTTTAATTTAATTTGAAAACTTAAAATTTTAACATCAGAATGGTAAGGGTTAAAGAGCTAATTGTCTGCCTCTGTGTTAATTTTCTATTTGCTTCTACATTTGTCTAACTTAATGAATGATAGCTTTTCCTATGGATAATTTCGAATAATCTCATGAACAGTTCGAAGTGGATGCTTCTTTGCAGTCAATCCGTATCTTTCATTGTGTTATGGTTAAAAACAAAACTCCTTAATAAATTTGTAACTCTATCAGTTTTATGGCTAAACCAGCCGAACATGTCCTTTGGAGTGATCTTAAGAAATGTTCATTTGCAGGGCAAGAGATAACTATTTGTGAAAATGTACTAATAGAAAAGCTAGCTTTGAGCCAGTCATTCCAGTGTTCAATTTCAAAAATAGTATTTCCTTGCCCGCAAATGGGCATTCACTAACATGACTAAGCCAACATTTTAATTTTCTTTACCAATCTATTAATGGTTAAAATCTTCCAAGAAAATTAAAATCTTTGCTTAGTGAACGCCCATTTGTGGACCAAGGGAATATTATTTTTGAAAATTTATCACCGAAATGACTGGCGTGATAAAATTTGAAAACTACTATTCGCTTGGTATGCAAATGGATATTTCTCAACACATCTGAAAAGGTCAGTTTTGGCCAGCTTGACCGTACGAGTTAATGGATTGAGTTGATACATGCACTGTACAGATCTTAAATAAATTTGAATGGTTCCAAATAAAAAACAAGCATGCTAGTTATGGTAGTACAATTTTGAAAACAGTGTGAGAGATGTTCTGTTGAATATTTTGAACGTACTTGGATTGGAAGACATTGCTGCCTTGGAAATATGTTAAGTTACTTCTGAGCTGTAATGTACATGTAGTTGATAAATAGTTTTAAAAATAAGGTCATCAATAAATGTATAGGAATCGAATTTAAAAAGATTTGTTAGGTTGCTAGGGAAAGTACTTCATTGCCATGGTGATTTAACCCTTTGACACTTATATCAGCCAAAAACAACTGCTGCAGTGGCCTTGAGAAATGTCCATTTGCAGACCAAAAGAAGACTATTTTTTTTAATTTACCACCGGAATGACTAGCTCGATAAGCGAGCCAATCATTCCAGTGGTAAGTTTTCAAAAATAGTCTTCTCTTGTTCTGCAAATGGACATTTTCTATGAGAAAATTGAAATTTTCTTGAATAAATTCGAGAATTAAAGGAGTGTACAAGGCAATGTCATGAAGACGAGTGGTCAGTAGCAAAAATACACACAAAATAGAAACATCGTTCTCCGAAAATAAAACTATTCACTGCTAATAAATGCACTGCAGGCATCGTGTGAATAATTGTACTGCTAAATGCTGATGCTGTGTTGGCTGTTTAACCCTTACCACTCTGATGTCAATATTCTATGTTTTACTGTGCCAATAGCAAAGAAAGTGGTGTACATTTTTCAACAATTTTGGTGGACGATATTTGTTGAAAAATGAACACCAAGTTCATCTTTTGATTTGATCTGAAAAGTTAAAATTTCAATATCAAAGTACATGTAGAAAGGGTTAACATAAAACTACATTCTGTCTACATACATGTATTTCTGGATGTTGCACGGAATGAAGTTCTGACCTGGGCATGATAACAAACAGTTTGAAGTTAAAAGATCTCGAACTACTTTCTAACAAATAAATTTTTCTTACAACGTTGATTTGTAAGATTAGTGAGCTTCCAAGTCAAAACTATTATGCGTGTTTGAGTGGTCAATTTGCCAATTGGACGGTTGGGGAGCATGAAGTGGCAAAGAATAGTGCTTATGATAAGTGGTTTGAACCCTAGTCTTAGAATTGCAATTTCAAGCTGTTGAGTACTTTGAAACTAATTTGACAGGAAACTGTTCCTACCATAGGTAGCAACAACTCCTAGCCAAATTAGTTTCCAAATACTTGACAGGCTATTTATTAGCTCACCTATCCAGGATGGCTGAGTGCGCTTATGCCATGTCGACCTCACTGATTTGTCACATGACGCATTGTATGCTCGCGAGAAATAGCACTCATGCATCATCAGATTGAACCCGCAAAGTGGCTTTACAGTATCATGTTATATATAACACTGATTGAATTGTTAGTTGTGACTCGCAACTAGCATATGTCAGTCTCTTGGGCGGTCAGTCTCTCTGTCAAACTTTTGACATTTTTGTCTCACTTGCGAAGCAGAAAGCGAGACATCGGTATCACTTTTTGGTGGTAGCACCTTTGGTGGCGTCAACGTTCGTTTTCTGCGTTTAGCAAATCATCTTTGCCTATATTTTAAAATTTCTTAATCCTACTGGAACCAAATCAGGACATATAATTGTCTATACCATAAGGAGCTGCATGATGATCATGAGGTCACTAGGTAAAAGGTCAATGTCATTTTGACCTTAGTGTTTGACCTCTGCTTTTCCAACATTACGATTTTTACGTTTACGAAATCATTTACATTTATATTTCAGGCTCGGTTAATCCTATTAGAACTAAACTTGGATACATGTTTACTTATAATGTTAGGAAGCAGCATGATGACTTCACAACGTCAAAGGTCAAGGTCATTGTGACAAAGAGGAAACAGGTGAGACATTTGATTCCACAGAATTCTTGTTTTAATAAAAAATCTAATGTCCTAAGCTGTTGACCAACTTTTTTTTAGAAATATCAATTTAATTGAGAATCATGGAACAATTAGAATGATAAAAAAACTAGTGAAATGAATATCTAATGTCATTGTTTGACCCGCTGTATGCATTCTTTGTTCTTTAATTTGCTAGCTTTTTCATGAAGACTCGTGACAGGTAGATAATCTCTTTGATGTTCAACATATCTTGATTTGCTAATAATAATTGTTAACCGAGCGATGCATGCATATCATTAGTGTTGTCTCTATTGCTATAGACATGATAGCTAGTGCTCTGCGAGTCATATGAATTACGCATTCTAGAGTTGTATTCAATGGATGGATCTGATATGTCACTCAAGCATATGATGTCTTAATCAATTATGTCATGTAGGCTGATGCCACAATCGTAATTGACAGTCATGGAGTTGGAAAGGTCCGTCAAGTGTATGAATTGTATGTCTTTTGATGGATTTACTATTTAACTATTTAAGCCTTGAATTTCTTCAAGAAAATTGCAATCTTTTCAAAGAAAATATCAATTTGCAGACCAAGAGAATACTAATTTTGAAAGTTTATCACTGGAATGACTGGCTCAGTTATCGACTCAGTCATTCCAGTGATAAATTTTCAAAAATAGTCTTCTCTTGGTCTGCAAATGGACATTTCTCAAGACCACTGTAGAAGCCGTTTTTGGTTCATGTAAGTGTTAAATGGTTAATTATAAACATTCTGTTAAATATTTTGAACTAATTTGACTGGGTGCTGTTGCTGCCATATGCATAAGCAGCTACAGCACCCAGTCAAATTAGTTTCAAAATATTCCACAGCTTACATCTATAATTACCTAAAATGGGTTTCTGAAGTATATAAATTGATCCCAACATGTGCAAAAAATGTGGGTGGAGCTTAACTAGGAATAGTCGGGGGAATAGCTAGAAATGAACCCCTCAGTTTTGGTTAAATATTTGTGTTTGGCTCTGCTGCAGCTAAGCAATCAAGCCCATTGGCAGCAAATGTTGGATATGTTATATGGCATTACAGTGTATTTATATATCGGTCCTGACTGAAATTTCAGCGTAGGAACTTTGTCATTTCAGGTTAAATTTTGCCACTATTGCTTTTCTCTAGCTTTGTGCTCTGCTACAGCAACAGCTTTCGGTAAAATTATTTTCAAAGTATTCATCAGCTTTCCGGTATCATCATGTTGTATTTTGAAACTGAGATATTGATATGTCAAGACTCTAACCCTTTTAACTCTCATATCAGACAAAAGCGGCTACTGCAGTGGTCCTGAGAAATGTCAATTTGCAGACCAAGAGAAGACTATTTTTGAAAATTTACCACTGGAATGGCTGGCTCGATTACGGTAAATTTTCAAAAATAGTCTTATTCGTCTACAAATTGACATATTCTTTGAGAAAATTGAAATTTTATTGAATAAATTGAAGGCTTAAAGGTTTAAGGGGTAAGAAACAGGTTCATCTGGAAGTACGTCATCATCTAATGATGTCCATATAGAGATAGATGGTAGCCTCCATTATTGTACATTTTTAGCTGCGCGTAGTAGCTCAACAATCCACCATGTCCCTTAGTAGGTTAGCTAGTCGGTTAGTCTGTCAGTCACAAAAGCTCATCCTGGCTGTAGTTTCAAGAGTTTTTGGTATACAGTTATCAACATTGGCGAAAAGGCTGCGCCTGGAGTTCTGAAGATGTGTGACAAATTTGGGCTTAAAAGGTCAAAGATCATGGCGACAGTGACCGGATTAAAACCATTACGTTGAAAACTATGTGCTGAACGATACACTTGTGAAATTGATTATAGCTCTGGCTCTACTTTAGAGATCTTCACCAGACGAGGGTTGCCAATGGGCTCCCAATGATAAATTTGGGGTCAAAAGGTCAATGGGTAAGGACATAATGGTTATCGGATTAAAATTATTATTTTGAATACCATGGGCCTAAAATAGACATGTGTCAATAACATTGATTCTCCTGTAGAGATCTTGACCAAATTGGGGTGGAAGGTTATCTGTGGCATCCTGAAGAGGTGGGTTAATTTTGGGGTAGAAGGGTAAAATATCAAGGTCACAGTGCTACCTGCAGCTACCAAGATTCTATCGACCTTGTTACTGCCAAAAATAATAGTTGGCCTTCTACAAATAACAATCGTACAAAGTAGGTAGGTAGAATTATATCAAGCAGGCAAGCTTCATTGTTTCATTGCAAACACAGTACTGGTTTTAACCTGTTAATGTTAATATTTGGTCAAGAAAATTTAAATATCTATGTTTTGGACGTCCATTTACCGACCAAGAGAATATAATTTTGGAAAATTTATTCCAGCAATGACTGGCTCGATTATCGCGCCAGTCATTCCAGTGGTAAATTTTCAAAAAAACTAAATGACAAGAGCATATACTAACAGAGGGACCGGTTTTGTCCAGCTTGACCATTAAAGGGCTAAATTACAATAAACTATAACTACTGGAATGGAAACTAACCTCAGGGATTTAAGAGTTTAAAAAGTCGCTGCTTATAAGGAACTAATGTAGATTATCCTAGATGATAATGAGTGAGTGTTAATGACCTGTATGATTAATGTTTAATGTACGGTATGCAGTTCGGTTCCTAAATAAGTTAACAAGTTTCCAGAATAAAAACAGAAACATGTTAGTTACATGTAGTGCAATTTTGAACACGTTATAAGAAATGTTCTGTTGAATATTATGGTTTTAATTTGATTGTAAACCATTGCTGCAGCTTCGAATCAAATTAAGTCCAAAATATTCGACAGTACCTCTTATTTTTAGTTTACCTGGCCAGAATGGCCAAGTGAGCTTATGCTGTGGTGACCTACCCTAATGTCATCCCTCCATCCATCTGTCCATCCGTCAACTTTTGCTTTAAACGTATCTCCTAAACCGCTTGACGAATTTTAACCAAATTTGCGTGGAAGGATCCTATGGAGGTAAGCTCTAGAACTTTTATTCAGATTTTTGATACCGTCAATTTTTGGGTAAAGAATTATGGATTTTATAAAAATTTACTGGAAAGTGTCAAAACGCATCTCCTCTTTAGTTTCTTGATGAATTTCAGCCAAATTCTAATTTTTTGAAAACATGTTAAGTTATTTCTGAGCTGTATAAGTATTTGAGCAAACATAGTTCTCCGCATGATCTGCTAATGCTTAGTTACTGCCATGCATGCGTGTGTAATGCCTTTTCTGTTAAGATATTTTGCGTATTCTTTTGCTGCGATTTGAGTAACTCAATTATCATTTTATTAACATTTCTTTTCAAACCATAGTTCTTAACCATTTCAAAGTGGAAATGACAGTATCTACTATTCAAGGCCGTCATACAGCTGGAAAGCATATGAATATTTTGAAACTTATTTGACATGGATTTATAGCTCGCGAAGTCGGTTGGATTTTAATATACATAATTATACAGGTGCACAAAAGTTAAGCACCACCCATACATTGTATCAATAGTGAGTGAAAACATTGTGAAATGTGCAGGTTCCCGTACTTTTATACTAGCTGGTGGTATTTCACATGCGAAATGCACGTGCATATGAGCATATGTGTCAGATGATATACATGCAATGCACATATAGACACAAGTGTTCACATGTGCAAAAATGCAGTTTGAGTTTTAATCTATTACGTACCGATTTAGGCGATCTGAATGGTTGTTTTTGTGTTTCAACACTATGCCAAGTCGAAGGTTAGCTGATGGCATGTAATGACAGATTATTGGTATGTATACTACTGGAATGCCATGCAGAGAGATTGACAGACAGTTTAACATTAATCATAATGGCATCAGTTGTTTGATTACAGAACATGTGATAAGTGAGATAATAGTCGGTTCGTCCTTCATACAACGGACATTCCAACTTGCGTATGGCGATATACATGTAGAGGCATGCCCTATTTCCAGCGTAACGTTCTCGAAGTTTCCTTTGGGGCTGGTCCAGTGATTGTTTTTGGGGTGCAGCTCCTTTGACTGTAAGCCAGATCTGCTAACTGTACATGTACATGGAACACTCAATGGACTGAGATACCAGGATCTTGCATCTTGGATAGAGTTGTTATTCCTCATTTTGACAATAATGCACTTGCAATCGCAAGACACCCTTTCGTCATTGATGACAATGCTCGACCTCAATGTACCATAGCAGCACTCAACAATCTAGCGGGATGCCATCGAATCTTTACCTGTCTGTGAGGAGTCCTGGCATCAACCCCCAATGGATCTTTCCATTTTTAGCTATGTCCTGCCCACACCTGGCTCAGGTTGGGACCGATCGATCTCTGAACTCTGACTGTCAATTCCTAGAAAATTATACTAGTAAGCTATTGAATATTTTGGAACTAATTTGATTGGGCGCTGTCGCTGCCTATGGCAGCGACAACATCCAGTCAAATTAACTTCAAAATATCCAACAGCGTGTTTATTAAATACATGTAGTAGAGACATACAATTCATACAATGTGTCAGACTTTTAAGAGTTAAAGACGAGCCTAATGGAATCATTTATGACATAATGATTATGATGCCAGCATACACGTCTTTAAGTTGGTTATGATTCATATGATGTCATATGATCGATGGATAAAATTGGAAAGGTCCATTGAGTATATTTGGGAGGTTTGGGTGCACATGGTGAGGGAGAGGGGTCCTCCTGTGCGGAATTTACAGGAATGGCCTCAGTCATTTAACGAGGAATGGCAGAGAATACCACGATTGAGGAATCGTCGACTGGTGTTCAGCATGAGGAGGCGTGTCAAGTCAGATATCCAGGAACAGGGAGGATATACCCAATACTAATCAATGACAGATTTAGAACTGTGTTCAGTTGTTGGATGGCCTTTACAGATGACATTACCGTGTCTTTCATCCTTCAGTGTCTCCATAACATCATCACCAGCATTTCTTTTCAGGCATTATTTTCTATTGCTGTCAGATATACGTGTACAAAATGGTAGATATTACTGCTATTCTCATAGCACAAGATGGCCTGTTCATGGTTGAAACAATCTGGTGTGACTTAACATTTACACAGGTGTATTTGTCCTCCATTCATGTGTATTTGTCCTGCATTGTCAACCTGCATACACAGTGATCTGTTTTTAGCTCACATGGCCTGAAAGCATATGGCCTTTCAGGAAAAGCTGACTGAACGTAAACCATGGCGATCATCGGTCATCTGTCGGCTCTCCATCTGTCTGTTCTCTGTGTGTCTGTCACCAATATTTTCCTTTAAGAAACTTTCCAAGAAGCACTCGGCTGATTTCCACCAAATTCGAACCATCCCTGAATCAGAGATCTGAGATTGTTCAAATGGAGCTGGTTGGTCGACTTTGTCAGTGGCCATCTTGGATATTCAAGAATCAGGATGTAGAAACACCGTAGCATCTCCAAAACTATTTGATGATAGAGTGAAGCCTGAGCAGCCACTTAATGTTTGCTTCCACAATATGGTCATTTATTAAAACCTTTAACCCCCAAATATTCTTTTTTAAATTTGAACATCCTCGTAGAAAATGTCAATTTGGAGACTAAAAGAAGACTACTTTTGAAAATTTATCAGGAATGACTGGCTCCTTTATCGAGCCAGTCATTCCAGTGGTAAATTGTTAAAAGTCATCGTTGCTTGATCTGCAAATTCAAATTTCTTTAGACCACTGCAGAAGCCGTTTTGACCATCTGGTGACTTGTTTGGTGACTACTTGTAATGCTACCGGGGGTAGACAGGGCTAGACTTTGCAGGACAGATTTGAGCATGTAATATTATTAATTGCTTAACATTAGTTAACCTTTCTTTCTCCCAATACTGCAGAGAGCTTGTTGCAATGGAGATAAATCTCAAATATAGTCCTTAAACTGCTTGAATTCATAAATGTTTTTAGGATTGTGTTAAAAGCTCTGTGATCTAACTGTTCAATCATCAAACTAGCCTCTGCAAGGTCACAAGAAATACCCATTTGAAGGCCAAGAGAAGACTATTTTTAAAAATTTGCTACCAGAATGACTGGCTCAATATCGAGCCAGACATTCTGGTAGTAAATTTTCAAAAAAGCCTTAACTTGGCCTGTAAATCAGGCCATTCATGAAATAGAAATTTCGAATTTCTTGACACATTGACCATTAATGGATTATGCTTTTGCCACCCATGCATACATCCACCTACCTGCCTGCCCACTCATCTGTGTGTCTGTCCATCCATCCATCTATCCACCTACCTGCTTGCCCACTCATCTGTGTGTCTGTCCATCCATCCATCCATCCATCCACCTACCTGCCTGCCCACTCATCTGTGTGTCTGTCCATCCATCCATCTATCCATCCATCCATCCATCCATCCATCCATGCATACATCCAGCTACCTGCCTGCCCACGCATCTGTGTGTCTGTCCATCCATCCATCTATCCACCTACCTGCTTGCCCACTCATCTGTGTGTCTGTCCATCCATCCATCCATCCATCCATCCATCCATCCATCCATCCATCCATCCATCCACCTACCTGCCTGCCCACTCATCTGTGTGTCTGTCCATCCATCCATCTATCCATCCATCCATCCATCCATCCATCCATCCATGCATACATCCAGCTACCTGCCTGCCCACTCATCTGTGTGTCTGTCCATCCATCCATCTATCCACCTACCTGCTTGCCCACTCATCTGTGTGTCTGTCCATCCATCCATCCATCCACCTACCTGCCTGCCCACTCATCTGTGTGTCTGTCCATCCATCCATTCATCCATCCATCCATCCATCCATGCATACATCCAGCTACCTGCCTGCCCACTCATCTGTGTGTCTGTCCATCCATCCATCTATCCACCTACCTTCCTGCCCACTCATCTGTGTGTCTGTCCATCCATCCATCTATCCATCCATCCATCCATGCATACATCCAGCTACCTGCCTGCCCACTCATCTGTGTGTCTGTCCATCCATCCATCTATCCATCCATCCATCCATCCATCCAGCTACCTGCCTGCCCACTCATCTGTGTGTCTGTCCATCCATCCATCTATCCATCCATCCATCCATCCATCCATGCATACATCCACCTACCTGCCTGCCCACTCATCTGTGTGTCTGTCCATCCATCCATCTATCTATCCATGCATACATCCACCTACCTGCCTGCCCACTCATCTGTGTGTCTGTCCATCCATCCATCTATCTATTCATCCATCCATCCATCTGACTGTCTCTCCATCCATCTGACTGTCTCTCCATCCATCTGACGGTCTCTCCATCCATCTGACTGTCTCTCCATCCATCTGACCATCCATCCATCCACCATCCATCCATCCATCCATCCATCCACCTATCCATCCATCCATCCACCTATCCATCCATCCACCCACCCACCCATCCAGACATACAGCCACCTGCCTGCCCACCCATCTGTGTGTCTGTCCATCCATCCATCTATCTATCCATCCATCCATCCATCTGACTGTCTCTCCATCCATCTGACTGTCTCTCCATCCATCTGACTGTCTCTCCATCCATCTGACTGTCTCTCCATCCATCCATCCATCCATCCTCCACCACCCATCCATCCATCCATCCATCCTCCACCACCCATCCATCCATCCATCCATCCATCCACCTATCCATCCATCCACCCACCCACCCATCTCACATTCATCCAGACATACAGCCACCTGCCTGCCCACCCATCTGTGTGTCTGTCCATCCATGCAGTCAGCCATCCATCCATCTGACTGTCCATCCATTCATCCATCCAGTTATTGGAGTCGTGGGTGGTCCTTATATTAAGAGATCATGTGTCTAATAGCTATTTAGAGGTTATGATCCATAAGGCGGTCATGATCTCTAATGGTAGCAGAAGAACTGTACAGCTCAGAAATAAGTTAACATGTTTCCAAAAAGATTGCATACTGCTGAATATTTTGAACATAATTGAGGAATCAAGTTTTAGCTATACCCCGCCCATCCATAGTTAAGCTCCATCCACACATCCACACTTCCACACTTCCACACATCCACACATCCACACTTCCACACTTCCACACATCCACACAGCCACACTTCCACACTTCCACACATCCACACAGCCACACTTCCACACTTCCACACAGCCACACTTCCACACATCCACACATCCACACTTCCACACTTCCACACATCCACACATCCACACTTCCACACTTCCACACATCCACACAGCCACACTTCCACACTTCCACACAGCCACACTTCCACACTTCCACACATCCACACAGCCACACTTCCACACTTCCATACATCCACACTTCCACACTTCCACACATCCACACTTCCACACATCCACACTTCCACACATCCACACTTCCACCTGCCACGCATCCACGCTTCCACACATCCACACATCCACACTTCCAC
Organism: Chaetoderma sp. LZ-2023a; assembly: GCA_034401795.1. Lineage (NCBI taxonomy): Eukaryota > Metazoa > Mollusca > Caudofoveata > Chaetodermatida > Chaetodermatidae > Chaetoderma > Chaetoderma sp. LZ-2023a. The sequence continues at coordinate 130,332,812 of CM067374.1, forward strand.
ACATCCACACATCCACACTTCCACACATCCACACATCCACACTTCCACACATCCACACATCCACACTTCCACACTTCCACACATCCACACTTCCACACATCCACACTTCCACACATCCACACTTCCACACTTCCACACATCCACACTTCCACACTTCACCCGTGTTGAGATCGATCGATACCCGAACGCCCTCACTATCAATTTCCGAAAAACTATACAGGTAAGCTGTTGAATATTTAGTCCCCCGACATCGTCGATGGGGACTATAGAAATGTGTCCCATCCGTCCGTCCATGTGTCCATCCGTCCACATTTAGTTTCCGATCACTAACTTCAGTTAGCTTTAATGTATTCATTTCAAATTTGGAATGTCAACTCTTATGACAAGACCTCGGTGGGGATTGCATATCGGCAAAATGTGTCCAGACACACCAGAGTTATCTCCATTGTTGGATTTGAACAATTGGGGTTGTAGTAAAAAGCCCTGTTCAGGGGACGACTGTGACCAGAACTGGTCTTTTATTTGAAACTAATTTGTTTCAAAATATTCAACAGAATGTTTATTAAATAGCAAAGCTATACAATTCATACACTGTGTCAGACTATTAAGCGTTTAAGACAGACTAAATCCAGTCATTCATGCTGTAATTTATTATGACATAATCCTACACGTTACATAGTTGATTATGATGTCATACATGTATGATGGATGGATAAACTGGAAAGGTCTATTGGATTGGAAGACATTGTTGCCTAAGGCAGCAATGTCATCCAATCCAATTACTCTGTATGTTCAAAACATTCAGCAGAACATTTCTTACATCATTTTCAAAAATTTTCTTAACATGGTTTGTTTTTTGTTTTGAAAACATGTTAACTTGTGTATGAGCTATTCTGTAGTATGACTCAGTTTCAATCACAATATACTTTTTTCTTCAGGACGCAGCTTCAGAGAATCGCTGCCCTGGACGCAAGCTGGGCAAATCTTGGCAATGGGCTGAATGCTCACAACAACCCAGCCTGGTTGCTGCTGTACTTGGGTGCGTGTAAACTCCTGGATCAAATGCTTGCAATGCCGGCCGACATGATTCCACAGTTTCAATTGTGAGTAGTTACGCATCACATACATATTCACTATCAAGTTTTAATAGAGGGATTTGATCTCTTACTCAAATAGCTGACATCATAATAAAATATGACATGTGTTAGATGATGTCACAATCAGAATGGAGTAAGTCCATCACGTAGGTGGCAATAGACAATCACAAATGAATGGACCTTTCCAGTTTTAGCTATGCCCTGCCCATGTCTAGCTAACCTCCTCCCACACCTCGCTCGTGTTGGGATCGATCGATCTCAGCACTCCCTGACTATCAATTTCCAGAAAACTATACAGGTAAGCTTTTGAAGATTTTGAACCTAATATGACTGGGTGCTGTTGCTGCCATAAACAGCACCCAGCCATAAATAGCACCCAGTCAAATTAGATTCAAAATATTCAACATAATGTTTATTAAATATTAAAGACATACGATTCGTAAAACAATGCCTACGGTAGTCCATCTTCAATTATGCGTTCATGATGTACTTATCTAAGTCATTGATTATGAGGTCATCCTACACGTCATGTAGTTGATTATGACGTCATATGATGGATAGATAAACTGGAATGGTCCATTGTATGTCTTGGATTATTTTACAATTTGATAAACATTCTGTTGGATATTTTGAAAATAATTTAACCGGGAGCTGTTGCAACCATATAATTATATAGGCAACAGCTTCCAATCAAATTAGTTTCAAAATATGCAACAGCTTACCTCAGTGTACATATAGTTACCTTGAAATTTAGATTCTGGGAATTTAGTTTTCAAAGGTGAAAATTAATTCAAACATGCATATTAAGTGTGCGGAGCTTAGCTAGAAATTGGCGGAGCTTAGCTAGAAATAGGCAGGGATTAGCTAGAAATGGATCCCTCTGTTGTAATAGATCTGAATCAATTTATGGCATGAATAATTCGATATAGTACGTCTTTAACGCTTAATAGTCTGACGCGTACGAATTGTATGTCTACTATTTACTATTTTCTCGAAATTGATAATCAGGGAGTTCAGGGATCGATAGATCCCAATATAAGTGATGTGTGGGTGGAGCTTAGCTAGAGATGGGTCACTGGCATAGCTAAAACCTTGGGTATGACATAATAAGGAAATATTAGTTTAATTTCTACATCCCGGAGAGATAAACTAATTTTTCCTTATTATGAATCATCCTGGGATTGGGACCAACTTTTTCTGTAATATTGGGTATGACGTCGTACTTGAGTGACAGATCAGATCCTCCTAGACAAGTGGTCTCTATATACAGGTGACTTGTGATAGGATTTATGTCTTTTGGAGCCACCTGCCTTTAAGAACCACAATATTTTGGCTTTAACCTGAAAAGGCAGCTGGTTATGGCCATTAACCCTTTAACACTCATATCCGTCAAAAACGGCTTCTGCAGTGCTCTTGAGAAATGTCCATTTGCAGCCCAAGAAAAGACTATTTTTGAAAATTTACAACTGGAATGACTGGCTCGATAACCAAGTCAGTTATTCCAGTGGTAAATTTTCAAAAATAGTCTTCTCTCCAAATGGACATTTTGTATGAGATAATTGAAATGTTCTTGAACAAATTCCCGAGGTAAAGGGTTAGGAAACAATTTATTTCGTGACACTGCCACACATTGTGTGGTATGTGGAAAAGGGCTCGACTTGTGGGACGCAGCCCATCTAGTTGAGAAAATTTGATATCTACGTTTTGTCCTGGCATTATTGTGATGTTTTAATTCCATGTGTACTTCAGATATCGTTGGGCCTTTATTGGATCAGCAGTGGACGAGTCGGAAGATGATGATGAGAAAGGGATGAAGAGCAGCAGCCAAAATGAAGATGCTAGGAAGAGAAGGAAGAGGTTAGCGAAACCTCAGTTTGTACCACATGTCGTACGGATAACTAAGCTTATGAACAGCAAGGTAAACCATTATTTTTGTAGGCCTATGAACAGTAACTTAGAGCTTTCTATCATATAAACAAAGACTTGTAAACAATATGAACCTGATTAACCTTTTAACATTCATATCAGCCAAAAATGGCCTCTGCTGTCATCTTGAAAAATGTCCATTTGCAGACCAAGAGAAGACAATTTCTGAAAATGTACAACTGGAATGACTGTCGAGCTAGTCATTCCAGTTTGACTGGAAGCTGTTGCTGCCTTAGGCAGCAACAGCTTCCAGTCAAATACGTTTCAAAATATGCAACATGTTATTGGTATGCCAGCTGAGTTCCATACATGGTCATATTGGTAAATCACATTTAGAGGACATTCAGAGATTGCTTGTCTATTAGCCTTTTCACCAACAAATCCCTGAAAAATTCTTCATAATACAAAACTTACTCTGTTAAATATTTTGGACTTAATTTGACTTGAACTGTTGCTACCAAAGTCAGGTTAATTTCTAAATATTCAGTTTTCCTGTATGGTTTTCCTAAAATTACATATGGGAATTCATCAGTGAAAGGGTTAGCTTATGTATGGTTCATGAACCACACGAATCCCATGCAAGCGAACGGAACCATGATTCGTCTTCCCTTGGTTTGCGATTTTCCGAACCAACGAATGTTCATTACAGCCCTAATAATTTTCAACTCAGTTGATAATAGTGATACTAAATGGAATGTCGTTCAAAATCCTCTATGTAACTATAGGCTTATGTATAGCTATGTAAACCCTTACTACTATGGGCTTAAACTTCTCGTGCCCCATTATATATAAACACCTTTGCTCGAGATATGAGATGCCTGCTGATTTCTGTTCAATTTACCCAGCATGCCATGCCACCCAGCATGCAACGCTACACAGCATGCAATTCCCTGACTCCATAATCAGTGTAACTATGGGATGCCATATTCGTTTAGTCGATTGTCTGTATAGGCCAGGATTTCTCAAACAAAACCAATCCGCCTGCATGTGGAAATAGTCATTTGTCCTCCAGCTCTGGAAGCGTAACATATGCGTAGGGCCTAGGCATGCAATTTGTACACTTGATGATGGACTTTTCGATTTTCAATACAGAGTTATACGTCATTATGATTTTAACGTCAGCTAACATGTAACATATTTGTTTATAACAACAGCTACTTGAGTGATTAATGGGATCCATTCATTGACATTAGTGTTGTTTCAATTAATCGATTTGATCGATGATTGATTGGTTTGCATGTCCAACCAACTGATCGATCATGATTTCAGAAATCGATTTTGACTGGTTTTAAATTTATGATATTAAAACTGCAGATGATTCTTTTTTTTGCAATTCCATTTTAATTTAATTTTTACAACTATATAACATAGTATTACTCCGTATGAGTCCATAGTCTAAGACATTAACCTTCACAACACTGAAATAGTATGCTAATGTCAAAACCACCATACCAATAACCCGTTGAATATTTTGAAACTTATTTGACTGGAAGCTGTTGCTGCCTAAGGCAGCAACAGCTTCCAGTCAAATTAGTTTCAAAATATTCAACAGATTATTTCTTAAATTATTAAGAAACTGTCATACAATGTACCTGCGACTTGGTGTGAAAGGGGTACTTATCCTTGAACACGCTATAATTACTGCATTCAAAATGGGTAAAAAATGAGAACCTGTTATGATCAATCATTAATTGATCATCGGTTAATATGTAAAACCAACCATTGATCGCAAAAGTAGTACCAATTCCCAACACTAATTGAGATGGTTATTCTTATTATTTCAGATTCGCAGAGTACCTGCTGTGTGGACCGTAACTCCGGGCAGACCGCTACTAAACATACCCGTCATTACCTCACTCGCAGAATTACACCCATTCTTCAATGCTCTCTGTCTCGCCGATAACATCGAGCCACGATTTATCTCCAAGCACACCTCCATGCTCGAGACGAGAGTCCCGAAAATCCCGAAAGCGTCGTCCGCTCCCGAAATCGACCAATTGTCTTCCATGACTAATATAAATAACACGTTCCACGGCCCTAGTCAAGAAAAGACAACTCTTCAGTGTATTGAGGGTATTTTGGAACAAGATTTTGTCGAACCTCTAAATACCGGCTAGCACATTTTGTTATTTCTTAGTAATAAATTAATAAAAGTGGGTTACATTGAATCTTTTGAAATTTTTTGACTGAAAGTCATTACTGGTTCTTCAAAATAAGCAGCAGATTCGTGATACAATATTTATTGACCCTTTAACTGTCTCACTGCTGCTGCCAGACAATGATTTCAACGGGAAATAACTCTGGACCTGCTGAATATTTTGAAAACAATTTGACTCAAAGTTGTTGGTGGTTTAGCCACCAACAACGTTCAGTCAAATTGTTTTCATAATATTCAGCATATCCAGAGTTAAACCCCATGGAAAATGTAATCTGTAGAAATTCAGCCGGCGGATAGTTACTGATCAATTTGTTTATCGAGCCAGTCGTTCTAGTGATAAATTTTCAAAAATTTTAATTTTCTAAACCGATCTTTACCACTAAAGGGTGAAATATTAATGAATGTATCTATATATATAATGTGATCAGTTAGACGTCAATACGCAAAATTTGAAAACATACGCATAAATATATTTATAACAAAAATCTTAACGGTGCCTGTCACTTTAGTAATTATAAATAATACATAGGTTGTGAAATGTGATGCTTTACAACGTATACAGTCAGCCAGGTCTATAATGGTGGTCATTAAATACACGCTAAATAGCCATTCAAGGGTCAAGATTTGTCAAGTAAATAAAAATTGTTTCTAATTAGATGTCCATTTGCAAGCCATGAGAAGAGTACTTTGAAAATTTATCACTGGAATGACTGGCTCGATAATCGAACCAGTCATTCCAGTGGTAAATTTTCAAAAATAGTGTTCTCTTGCTCTGCAAATAGACATTTTCTATGAGAAAATTTAAATTTTCTTGAACAAATTCAAGGTTTAAAGGGTTAGACTCGTTAAATAGCCATTGATTGGCCAAGATTGGTCAAGTAAATCTAAATTATTTCTAAATTAAATGTCCATGTGCATGCTATGAGAAGAGTATTTTTGAAAATTTATCACTGGAATGACTGGCTCGATAATCGCGTCAGTCATTCCAGTGGTAAATCTTCTAAAATATTCTTCTCCTTTGTCTGCAAATGGACATTTCGCAAGACCACTGCCTAAGCCGTTTTTGGCCGGCTTGACCATAACTTATGCCTTCTTAAAGTGTTATCTTGTTAAGTGCTTTGCATGTCCTCTGGTAATGATGCCAGTGCGGAATATTATATAATAAGTGATATTTTGTAATTGCTCTGTCTCTTCATCTCTATATTTGTTCATCAATTTTTCTGTCTTCATCACTTAAGTTTATCGCTAAAATTAATATAATCAGCATTTTTTTTGTCCATCCCTGCACGAAGCGATCTAAGCGTTATAAGGAGGGTTGTACATTGTGTGTAACTGTGTGTCAGTATCCGTCGGCATGGAGACTGTTTAACTGTTTGATAGCTGCAAGCCACCTGACAATAATTAAAATGGGCAATAACTCTGAACTGGCTGAATAATTTGAAAACAATTTGACTGTGTCGGTGGCTTGGATGCAGTGTAAAATTTGATGAAGTTTTTAAAACTAATTTAATAGGTAAAATTAGTTGCAAAATACTCAACAGCTTACATGACGTCATTGGTGGGGGTACATTATCGAATGCTTTTGAGAAGTCTAAATATACTGCATTGACAGGTTCATTTGAATCAAGTTTGTCTGTTATAACTTCGGGGTACTATAATCATAGTAAATGGACCGTTTCACTTTTAGCTATGCCCAGCCCATCTCTAGCTAAGCTCCACCCACACCTTGTTGGGATCAATCGATCTCTGAAGACCCTGACTATCAATTTCCAAAAAACTACACCGGTAAGCTGTTGAATATTTTGAAACTAATTTAACTGGGTGCTGTTGCTGCCTAAGGCATATTTCAAAATATTCAACAGCATGTTTATTAAATAGCAAAGAATTACAAAGACATACAAATTCATACAACATGTCGGAGTATTTGAGATTTGATGACTGTCTATATGGAACCATAATGTTTATGACGTCGTCATACACACGCTGAGCTGATTATGACCTCATACAAGGTCAGACGATGGATGGATACTCTGGAAAGTTGAATTTTATAGTTACCTTGAAATTTATATTCAGGTTAATTGAGGTTTCAAAGTTGTAAATCGATTCCTAAAAGTTGGAGGTGCTTAGCTAGAAATGGGCGTGGCTTAGCTAGAAATGGGCATGGCTTAGCTAGAAATGGGCGTGGTTTAGCTAGAAATGGGCGTGGCTTAGCTAGAAATGGGCGTGGCTTAGCTAGAAATGGGCGTGGCTTAGCTAGAAATGGGCGTGGCAGAGAGCTCTAAAGATGCATCCTTTCATAGTCTGTTGTTTTAACCCTTTAACCCTCAAATTTATTCAAGAAGTTTAATTTTCTCATAGAAAATGTCCATGTGCAGACCAAGAGAATATTTTTGAAAATTAACCACTAGTCATTTCAGTGGTAAATTTTCAAAAATAGTCTTCTTTTGGTCTGCAAATGGACATTTCTCAAGACCACTCCCAGAAGACATTTTGGCTGATGTGAGTGTTAAATGGTTAATAGCTAAGTTTGGTAAAAAATAGCAAAATATTTGCTTATTGAATGTTGATTTGCAGGCCTAGAGAAGACTTTGTTGAAAAATTACCTATGGAATGACTGACTGGATTATCTGGCCAGTCATTCCGGTGGTAAATTTTCAAAAATTCTATTCTCTTCGCCTGCAAATGGATAGTCAAATAGACCACTACAGGGGCCAGTTTTGGCCGGCTTAGTCATGAAGAGTTAAAGAGTATTCTTGCTAGTTGTGGAATCCAATGTGTAAGTAAAGTACATGATGGCATAATCAATGGTGGATTCCAGTTTATCCATCAATCATATGATGTCATAATCAACTACGTGATGTGTAGGATGATGTCATAATCAACTACATCTGAATGACTTAGTTCGTCACAAATGCTTAATTAATGACGGATTAAGTGTTGTTATATGAATTGTATGTCTACTATTTAATAAATATTCAACAGCTTACCAATATATTTTTCTGGAAATTGAAATTCAAAGAGTTCATTCAGAGTTGCCCTTATGCGTCCTTTTGCATGTATATACGCATAAAAATGGCAGAGGGACGCATAAAAATTAACCCTCTGCGTCCCCGAGGACGCACGAGGGACGCCGTGAAAAGGTGTAACGGAAACTGGTAACTTTGCATGTGCTTAATTATCGATAAATCGTGTGTATATTTATTTATGCATGTTTTTACTTTAAAAAATATGCCCAATGTATTGTGTGTTCAATAAAAATGAACATACTGCGTTGTTTAAGACTATAATTTGTTGTATGTTTTCTTGCACAACTCAAAGTTGTTAATGCCCATAAATCACATTCAACCACCACATTTAATTGTAAACACAATCCCCAAATCATCCTTAGATTCCATTTCATCTAATTTTTATAAATAATGAGTTTACAAGCCCGATGTTAGTCGCCTTGTTTGGCCTACAATTTGCAAAAATACCCGCCATGTTTCTGTCAGTTGTGCTAAACGTCAGTGTGACGTGTCAGTATTTAATTGGATAACAGCGGAATCTCCCTCTAGAGGAACTCACGCTTGAGAAATCCAATACAACTTATCAAGCGTATACAAACGTGTCTGGGCGTCTTAACCCTTTCACAGCTCAGAACATTGGACAGATCACAAAGTTGTTATCACTAATATGCTAAATATTTTGAAATTAATTTGCGCATGCAGCAACAACTTACAGGCAAAATTATTATATAATTAAATCAATGTGTTGTGTTTATTTTAAGAAAAAAACATGGGACCCTCATATTTCAGATGAGGACCCCATGGGACCCCAATATTTTACAGTGGGACCCCCAAATCTGAGAGTGCGGGGTCCTTGGGACCCCCAAAAATCAGATGTTGTGGGTAACACTGAGTTCATTGATCAATCCCAACACGGGCGAAGTGTGGGTGGAGCTTAGCTAGAGGTGGGCGGGGCATAGATAAAACTGAATTCCTCCATTGAGTCATGTGTAGGCTGTCATCACAATGATGTCAATCAAATAGTAATGAGTGACAAAGTTAAGTCTGTCAGGAACTTTGAATAGTCCGTCAGTTGTACAAATTTTGTATGTCACTACAGTTTAATAAACATTCTGTTGAATTTTCTAAAACTAATTTGACTGACATGACTGGGCGCTGTTGCTGCGATAAGCAGCAACCATCCGCAGTCAAAGTAATTTCAAAATATTCAACAGGTTAGCTGTATAGTTACCATGAAATTGGGATTCTGGGAATTGAGGATTCAAAGTATTTAAATCCACCCCAACACACTTACATCAAGGGCGGAACTTGGCTAGAGGTGGGTGGGGCATAGCTAAAAGTTGATTCATCTGTTGACTTACTGGCTATTTCCTGCTAATTGTTGAATATTTATGTTTTAAATTTTGAACTTTTACTCACATGTTGAGAAGATACAAATTCATATAATCTTTATGTTGATTTTAACACATTTTTTTCATTAAAAAATTTACTATCAATTTCCAGAAAACTACAGGTAAGCTGTTGAATATTTTGAAACTAATTTGACTGGGTACTGTTGCTGCCTATGGCAGCAACAGCACCCAGTCAAATTATTTTCATTATATTAAACAGAATGTTTATAAAATTGTAGAGACATACAATTCGTACAACATGGCAGATTATAAAGCGGGCAGTGTAGCCCACGACATCTGATTTTTGGGGGTCCCAAGGACCCAACACTCAGATTTGGGGTTCCCATTGTAAAATCTGGGGGTCCCCTGGGGTCCTCATCTGAAATATGGGGGTCTATATGCACTTTATTAAACATGTTGAAAGCACTAGTTATGACATTGTGTAAATACTGTTAATGTATATATATAGAGAATATTAACTATGCATAGTTTATTAACCCTTAGCACTTAACACTTTTGGCCACTATTGTAGATCACCAAAATACCTATCTTTGAAAGTTTAACACTGGAATGACTGGCTCTAAACAGTGCCAGTCATTCCAGTGGTAAATTTTCAAACATATGTATTCTGTGATCTACAATGGTGGCTAAAATTGATCTATTGAAATGGCCATTGTATATTTAACTAATAACATTTGAACTGCATGTCAATAAACAATAACCTAAAGCACTGTGCTTACAACCTACATTGACAACCTTGTATGATTAACATTTCCAAAGACCACTACATTAGTAATTAGCAAAGACCACTGCATTAGTTTTTCTATAAAACCCTAACTTGACATTAGACGAATTGAAAAATTACGAGTATCTGGGGCGAGTTTGCTCAAGGACGACTTGACCTACTTCGATATAATGCGCGTGTATTTTTTTTAATAATGTAACTGGAATGACTAAATATAGTGGAATACATAGGCTTAGATCAGACAAAACAATAATTTATCAAAAATAATCTGTAAAAATCAGATTAAAATGTGTAATTAGTGAAAATATATCAGCCAATAACCGGATATGTCTAATTCATAGGGTGTAACTATGTAACGCGATTGCTGATTGGTTGAAGCATAGATAACGCATTAGCGTGTATCCAATAAGGACGCTTGTATCGGGGAGCTTTGAGGTATACGCTGTTTGGAAAAAATCAATATTTTAACGTATGCCTACCTGTAGATCGACGATATCGTTGAACATCGCTGCTGGGGAGCTTTTTAGTTGAGAAATTGGGAACACCTAACAATCGAGTATTTTTAAACACTATAAACACTAATCCATCAGTCAATAAATCAGCCGTTATTGCTAAATAAAAGACGGCTTATAGCGCGTATTGATACCGTTATTCAAGCAGCAATACAAAGACACTGCCGCTAATCAGTCAAATGACCATTCAGATGTAAAAGAAATCACAATATCTTCCATATATTCCTTCATCCATTTAGATATTTTGATAAGTAAATAGAAAAAAGATATTTTGCCTGTAAGTCATTGCCGCTTTAGGCAAGTAGGCATGCGCATATTAATTTCAAAATATTCAGCATATTAGTGATACCAACTTTGTGATCTGTCCAATGTTCTGAGCTGTGAAAGGGTTAAGACGATCAGACATGTTTGTATACGCTTGATCAGTTGTATTGGATTTCATAGTCTTAAACAACGCAGTAAGTTCGTTTTTATTGACACAATACATTAGATACATTTTTAAAGTAAAAACATGCACAAATAAATATACACACGCGCAAAGTTATCAGTTTCCGTTACACCTTTTCACTGCGTCCATAGTGCGTCCTCGGGGACGCAGAGGGTTAATTTTTATGCGTTCCTCTGCCATTTTTATGCATATATACGCGCAAAAGGACGCATAAGGGCAACTCTGAAAGCGGGTAAGATGAACTAAATCGAGTCATTCATGCTGTAATTGATTATGACATCATACGATTGATGGATAAACTGGAAAGATCCAGTATCTGATGATACTTTGTGGACATATTCTTCTTGCATTTTATCTCTGTAGTCCTTTATCTCAATCTCAAAACACCTGTAGAGGTAAACTGTTGAATATTTTGAAACAAATTCAACTGAAACCTGCAGGCAGCTGCTGCAGTTTCCAGTCAAATTAGTTTCAAGATATTCAACAGGATATTTCTTTTACTATAAACAGATTTTTGTATTTCGTATTTTGGGTTCAAACGGTTAATGTCAGAGAAATATAGGCGGTCATGTGATGAGCCCAGTGCTTGTATGATATAATTGAAAATTGTAATTTGTTAATTCTAATAATCATGATTCTGAAAACTGAATAACCGTGTAAGCGTGCCATGCATTATGAAATCTTTAATCAGAGATGGTTTCAGACATAAACTGGAATTCCACATAAATCTAGCAATATTGACAAAAATGGTGCTGGCAGACAAACGCACGCATGCACGCACACAACACACACACGCGCCCACGCACACATGCACACACACACACTTCACTGGCATGTATGCGTGTGAATGCACACATGCACATGGGCATGCATTCACGCATTTATCTGCATGCATGCATGTACACACACACACACGCATGCATGCACGCACGCACGCACGCTCGCAAGCACGCGCGCACTGGCATACACACTGGGTGGGACGTTCTACTTCTGCAGGGATGTTAGTATTGTGTGTGACTACCTTATGTATTGTATATATAATGAATTGACTCTTCACTTGTCAAGAGTGGACAAGAAACTTCAAGTCTGTTTTAGTGTATCTTGATTTGTAGTCCAAGATAGGACTTTTGTGAAAATTTAGCACTGGGATGACTGGCTTGATTATTGAGCAAGTCATTCTAGTGGTAAATTTTCCAAAAGTGTCTTCTCTTGGCTTGCAGAAGGACAATTCACAAGACCAGTACAGAGGCTTATACCGCTGGATCATTAATGAAATGGATAGGGCTTATCTGTCAGTCAAGTATATGATGTCATAATCCATTCAGTCACATGTAGATTGACATCACAATAAAAATGCATAATCAATGGCACATATAGCTCAGCAAGGAACATTGAATGTTCCATCAAGTGTACAAAATGTATGTCTACTATTTAGTAAACAGTCTGATGAATATTTTGAAACTAATTTGACTGGGCGCTGTTGCCGCCATTAGCAGCAACAGCACCCAGGCAAATTAGTTTTAAAATATTCAACATATACGTATAAGTCATGGTTTTATAGTCTGCTTCTACTTACGTGCTCAGCCGGTCATTGGTCCATTTTCATGCCTGCACAATCTCAACACCCTTTGGGAGCACGCAGCACGGCTGCCATTTATAGGCGCTGGATAGCTTACTTGTATATTTAGAAATGGGCGTGGCATAACTAGAAATGAATTCCTGTGCTGTAGTCAAACCTGTGTGTGATTGACACTGTATGGGCCATCAAAACGTAGTCACTAAACAAAGTATGGCGCTTAATGTAACGATTTGCCTATATTATATATGCTTTGGAGACATATGTGGGTGGTTTCTTAAGATGGATGGTTCTAATGACCACCTGTCTTAAAGAATTTACTGCCCCCAGAAAGAGATGGCCACTATACACATGTTTATCTCATGATTATTGTTGTTGATTTTGTAATGTGGAGCTGTTACACAAGTGCGCCAAAACAAAGTTTATAATTTGGTAACTAGTTATTATAATATTATATATGTAAAGAAATTGCTAATAATAATAATAAAATTATTATTATATTTATGAATATTTATTACCCAGCTACCATATATTATATATTTGCCCCACTTTGCTGTATGTATATGGGCCTCACTGTTTATACTTTTTGTCTGAAAAATAAAACTTACTTCCACCACAGTCTTTTTCCTCCTTAGTTATTCGCTCTCTTTCTCAGTCTCTTCCATTCATCCCATTTTTTCCCTCTTCCACCTCCCCCCCCCCCCCCCCCCCCGCCTCTCCACCCATCACCACCCCATCCATCCACTCCCTCCCCTCTCTCCCCACCACCCTCTCTCCATCCATCCACTTTCTTCAACTCTCAATTTCTTCAACTCTCAATATCTATGCCATTGTTTTTATACATTTGTTGTGATCCCTCCTCTACCCCACCACCCCCATACTGTCACTCCCTGCCATTTACCTTCCTTAACCCCCGAATGTGTTAAAAATAAATTTCAATTTTCTCATAAAAAATGTGAGTTTTCAGACCAAGACGACTATTTTTGAAAATTTATCACTGGAATAACCGAGCCAGTCATTTCACTTCAAGAGTATACTTACCTACCTAACACTTCGATATTCCCAAATATCGACTTTCACTCAATAAACAGTCAGATTAAAAAAGTAAGGTGCCCCTACTGGGCAGGTAATCAGATGACAGTCCGGCGGATGCCAGCCCCAACCTTGTGCATGCGTTGACTAGCACTTCCTCTTTTCCAATTTATTGGCTAAAGAGAACACATGCTATCTGCTTGTTCTTCACTTTTTCAACTCAAATCTAGATAACGATGTCGGACCATGCTAAGTCATCGGAGGAAGCTCCAGGGCCAAGTTATCAGGTTGTTTCAATTACATTTCTGTCTAATTCGCGTCACGATTCATTTTTTTATGTGTTTCCGGGACTCGCTTTAGACGTGATAAGCGCCATTAAAACTGCTTAATTCATAACTGACGCTATGAAATACTAATCTCTCTTTGTGTTTGTGTCCACAGGTACATATCTATGAGTGATGGTCACGACAGTCAGCAGTGTTTGTGTTTCTCTCCACCATTGCTCCCTTTTCCCCAAAAAATGTTAGGAAAAAGGTCTATGCGCAGAGTGAGTTAGAGTTCTCGGAAGAACAGCTTCTCACTTTGCCCTCTTTGTCCCTTTCTCTTCCCCTTTAATGCTGGAGAGATTTAAGAGGTCATAGTTGGTGCAGTTTTCAGAGCATCGGATCGGGTAGTATGTCTCGCTGGCTTACCTCTAGCTATGTTCACGCCTGCGAATGTTGTGGAGGACGATGAAGGCCCGTGCCTAGTCGAACATTCGCAGGTAGTCACAGAGGAGGACTGGTCTGATGTGTGCCAGTGGCTAGTAAACGTCAGACGAGAACTCAATGTGGAGCAGTCGGTTAGCCAGTGGGACCAGCGGCCGTGGTTGGCAGGTAAGGCGGCTGCTAGCGCGATGCCATCTCTGCCGCTGGCTGAACATATCATTGATATGTTTACAGCGGCAGAGACGACCATTAAGGCGAATGGACGTCTCGCGAAGGCCCGTCGCGAGGTTACAAAGCGATGCCGCATTGTACCTGGCGAGTACCAGATCTGATGTACGGTGTGGTGCCTAAGCCCAGTGCGGATGACCATCGCATTCATTGTAAGCGGGATGGTCCTCGATGATGAGTTTGTTCCCTAAAAAATGTACGTAGATGGTGAGAGAACTGAAGTTCAAGATTTAACTAGCAGGATTGAGGAGGGTAGCAGCAACCATCAGCACCGCATCACAGGACAGCATCACATCATGCATGCGCAGCAGCACTCCCACCGATCCAGCAATCAGAAAAGTAACCACGCCGGATCGTCCATATGCCGGAAGAAAATGCGTCGCCCATTCGACAGAAATCTGTGCTGTTCCGAGAACGACCGCCAGCAGGTTCCTGAAGGCCACGAAGATCTGGAAGCTATATGCCAGGGCCACATTTGCATCTGCAATCAGACGTCCACTCAGTTTTCCAGCGTATCGGTCATCCACCATGCGCACCACCACCACCACGTCGACAACAACAACGGTGATTTCTGCAGTCTCGACGCCAGCCTCAGTTCGCACTTCACCAGTCATCATTTCTGCCACCACCAGTGCTTCAATGGCCCTTTCCGCACCATCTTCCAATTATAGTATCACCGACCTGGGCCTGTTTAGTAGTGATATTTCGGCACCAGAGGACCATCTGCTGCATACATCCTGTATGAGTCAGGGTACCCAGAGACGCTGGGGGAAATTTGAAGCAGATGTTTGTGGACACTACTGCCGAGGTTGCAGCACGATTTATCAGTAGTTGTACGGAAAGCAGAACATGTTATTCTTATTTTTGAAATACTTTTCTTATCATTATATGTGTTTGTAAAGTCGCTGCCCTGTCCCTAGATTGACTACGGTTATCCTACACAGCGGTGCAAAATACTTTTGCGTAGCTGTCTCACGCATAAAATAGTTACTGCGGATCCCTGTGTTGTAAACACGTCGTGTGTGGCGTAAGTACACATCACACCGCAGCGACCATGTCATGATCCCGTCATGCAGTCTCCGCTATGCTGGGGCTGCCTGATGAACTAGCCTTTTTACTTTATTATTATTAATAATTTTCTTATTATTTTTTCCCCCGCGTCAGCACGTCGGGACGACTTGTGGGTGAGAGAAAGCTGCCCATTGCGGTTCCGCAATAACGGGCCGCAATTATATATTTAATCAGTATACACTTATATACGTGCATCCGTTTATTTACCCGGGATGCACCAGGGATTTAAACTAATTATCTGTGATACTCTTCATGGGTATTTTTATGTGATCCATATATATATTATTATTATCTTATTTTGTTGGAGCTTGGGTGTTTCCTGCGGAAAAATAATTATCCGCACCCAAGGGAACACCCATGCGAGCTATTGTATTAGGGATGATGTTAACTAATATGATAATAAAATTAATGAAATCACGCACCGCAAAATAAAACACACAAAAAAGAAAAGACCTGGATAAATAATTCCAGGTCAAAAATGAAAACTAAAAGTATGCCTCCCCACCCCCAACTCTTTGGCACCTCTATGTGCTCTTTTTTTCAAACATGTGTCTATCGCGTCACTACTCCTCTTGGCTACGTGCCTACCCAGGAAGTCTATAATTCCCACCTAGCATGCCTCAGCGCATTCGATCAGCGATGCATGATCGTTTGCCGCAGATGTCAAACTAGGAGGGTTGCTGTAGCGCGGATCGACCGGACAGGTACTGGCCATCCCAGCAAGGCTGGGTATGGACCAGCCATTCCATGGTCGTTCTAAGCACTCACCTCTGGGCAGGACGATACGCGTATATAAGCCTTATAAGAGAGGTTTTTGTTGAAAACGGCATAGTCCGTTAGACCCCGTAGTGCGCATGCGCGCTAGAGCGTCCATAACAACACGAGTTAGGATTGGAGGTGAGTGCATGCGCTCGTAACTAATTATAATTCTAGCGTTCTCGTTGTTCCTGGTATCACTTGGGACCGAAATAAAACGAGCATTACAATACTTTTTACAGTTTCAAAATCGGTTAAGAAATTGCAGAGATATCCATGAAAGCTCCCGGTTAAAATATACTTATAATATTACTTGATGACCTACTCATGTACATATAACAAGCTAAATACATAGTATGCTGTACATGTGATAGTTATGTCATCACCTATGCGGTACGCTGATTGGCTGACGCTCGGAAGCTGACTGGTTGAGGCATTGGGATGTGACGTCACCAACTAGTATAAAAGGGGAGAAAAATTGAGAATCAGCAGCATCACCGGTGTGGAAGCCGGCCCGCATAGGACAACTGTGATACTTATATAATTATGACTGTATTTATCATCCGTATCCGTTAGTTGTATTATGGCAGATAGCCATCCAGTTAATATGTTTTGTTTATTTGTAAAAACTCTGGACCGCAATGCACTAGGAGATACTATACAGCAACAGATATATCCACATCATGAACCCGCCAGCAACAATTTTACACTGAGGTCCCTGACCATGCTCTAATTGCTTGAGCCCGGCATGTTACTGACTAACCTTACTATTTAGCTCGATAGGATAGGTTAAAGTGGTTAGAGATAATTTCTCCGTTTAGAGACGCATAGTGTATGCCTCATTTCCGGTTGTTGTGGTAATGTAGCCCCACACTCCGGTAAGGTTGTGTAAAATTGGCCAAGTTACCTATAGGGCCTCATATATATATATATATATATATATTGAGTTATTGTCTCTTTCCACGATCCACCAGCCGCAAGGCGTATTAATTGTTTGGATGCCCCATCCGCGCGTTGACAGGATCTGACCCTGGGAAACTATTGGAGGTTTCTGAGCGGTGATAGTTAAAGTGCCGATTCACATACATCTCCCCTGTATCTTTGGATACTTAGTGGTTAGATACCTTGCCGATGTAGGAATCACTGCAAAATAATAATAATATTTTATGTTAGTTAGTTATATACCGGCCCTCAGTGCAACTTCTGGGCATCATGGAAGTTAAATCTAACAACAAGTCAATAGTCAGGTCCATGGAATAGGATGTGGATCTTCATCCAACTCGTTGGAGTGTCTGGACGAGATCTTGGAATCTGTCACGCTCTTTCGTGAAGGACGCTCGTGATGGATATCTGTCTGCCTATCCCCACCTTAGCGACATGTGGTGATCTAATATTCTTGTGTGAAACGTAGCCATCATCCATGTGATGTTTTATGTGGTTGCGGTGCAAGGAGCCTGGATCCTTATCCACCTTGGAGGCCTTGTCTCGTAACATGTACGCTTACCATCCTTGGGGGTAGATGCTAGTCAAGACGACCTACGGGAAGCTGTGCATCTGCGTCCAATGGGCGACTGTATCTAAAGTTAGGTAGGAATCCCTGCCAATTACGGCCAAAGCTAGTTTATGTTTTTAATAACTAATTGATAAGTTAATGGTGTAGCAGAAGGCCCACAGAAATAAAGCGGCAACTACCAATACAGCAACTTTGGAACTATATAAGACGGTGACCTGGGAATTCTTCAGAAATCGTTCGTCCCGTCTTCACGTAAACCAGCACGTATCACTTTAATTATGGCTTCACTAGGATTTTTCAGCACTCGGCATTTTCTGTTGACCAAAAGAGTGGCCCTTTTTGCCAGCTATTTTTCCTCTGCTTCGGCGTCAGAGGCATTTTCCTGTGACGGAGTCCCGCGCGATACACTCTCCTCTCACAACAACAGTGTTACCTTTATTTGTTGGAGAACGATATTTAATCGGTGATGGAGGCCGACGAGAGGCATTTTCCTCTTGCAACAACATCATCATCTTGATTTGTTGGAGATGGACATCATCTGGTAATGGAGGCCCACGCGAGGCACTTCCCTCTCGCAGCAACAGTAACATCTTGTTGTGTGTTAGGGGTATAATGGCTTATATTAAGCTACTCAGTGACTTCGTTGTGGAAGTCTACTCTTGTGGGGATACCTCTGCGGATCCAAGGATCTGTGTGGTACCTCCGGCGACACCACGTGGAAAGGACACCAACCAGCTGTATATCTTGTATTATTGTGCTCATTCACTGTCAAAGTATGGAGAGACACACTGGTGACACACGCAGTTTGGACGACACCATGTTGTTTAACCTCGGCGGCAATGGTCACACGGCCCCACTGGAACATCATTGTTCCACCGGCTCTCGAAGTTGGTCTATGTACTCCGCGGAGAGACGTAACACGGGATCCCCAACCCTGAGATCCGCAGCTAACCAGACCTCCCATCCGTTGTGCACTTGCCGTGCGATGGGTGGAATTAACATGGTGGACCGACGTGTACCCCCACGAGCTACACGAACAGAGCTGTGAAACTGGCAACCCCGTGATCACGTCTCTGTTCAGCCAACTGACAATCGCTGGAAATATAGGCAATCTCTTTTACCCCTCATTGCCTGTCTCCACCCAGGAGTATAAATGGGTACCAGTTAAAAGCTGGGGAAGTTACCAATAATAGACTGAAATAAAATCAGCCTAGAATGGCGTGAATGGGACCTGGAATCAGGGATTCGATAGACGCCAACCAAACCAATAACTTCTTATTCCTCAGAATCGTGAATTGAACCTGTCTAACAGGGACCCAAACTATACGCCAACCAAAAAATTATTCCTCAAAGTGAATGGGACTTGTTTAACAGGGACCCGAACTATCTGGCAAATAATTATTCATCAGTCATAGGAGGTGGTAGTTCAGGCAGTACCGAGCAGAGCTGTGAAACTGGCGATCACGTCTCCATTCGGCCAACTGACGATCGCTGGAAACATAGGCAATCTCCTTCACTGCTCGTCGTCTTTCTCCACCCAGGAGTATAAATGGGTACTAGTGTAAAAACTGGGAAAGTTACCATTAATAGACTGAAATAAAACCAGCCTAGAATAGCGTGAATGGGACATGGAATCAGGAACTCGATAGACGCCAACCAAATAACGTCTTATTCATCAGTCGGACCGGAGCAAGGTACATTATCCGTGTTTCCTATGTAGAGCTCGCTATTCTGTCAATCTACACCAACGCAGCTTATTTCAACTGCTGTCCTTGTTTTGGAGACACACCTCACACCGCAAACCCGGCTCAATTTTTGCAGCCCACGCCAACTGGGGCTAATAAACTAAAATAAAAGAAGCCCCCCCCATCCACCAACTTCTGAGATCTTCTGTGAGCCAAGTCGTCGTTTTGGCCTGTAACATCCGAACCAGTATGTGAAATGATTGGCCTGTACTGATGTGTCGCTGAACCTGTCGTACTACGCCAACCAGTGGAGACTAGAAAAGCACGTATCTAGTGCAACAATATGTTTTTATCTTTCGTTTCTGTCTGCGAACATTGCCTTCAGCGTCGCCAATGAGCTAAGTGATACGGATCATTTTGTGCCGTAAAACTATTACCAAACCTCTTCAACAAATGGAGGTATCGTCACAAAGCACAAAGTTTCGCTTGCTTTTACCTAGCCGTAAATTATACTGTAAAATGACTTATGTTTAGTTGGTGCCAGTGACTATGAAACGCAAAAAATTCCTATTACTTCACTCATTCCAAGAGCTTGGCCAACATACGCCCATATCAAGCTTTGCTAATTCGGCAATTCACCATTCACCTGCAATTCGCCAGTTCGCCAATTCGGCAATGCACCAACACCCCTATGTGGCCACACACCACTTTTCCAACAGACAACAGTGGCCAGAATGAATATTGCGCTGATGACTAATAGGCGCTATTTTATCTAGCATAGTTATATTATTTTCTGTAGCGCTAATTACAAGTAGGCGCCGTAGGTCAGTCTGACCTTATTGTACTGTATAGAATTGTAATACGGCGAGCGCCGTTTTAGATGTTAGTACTTTTTCATTATTACTTTTTGTTAAGGTTTATATATATATATATATATATATATATTCTTTAAAACGCCGAAATGCTAACAGTATTCTAAACAGCTTCACTAATTACAGCACTTATTTTCTCAAAATACAGCAACACTTTTTCACTAGAGTCGTCTCGTGCCTCACCAATACGGCTCGAGATACGGCGACTAATCCTAACTAGTATTAAGCTCAGATATTTTGTTAGGATAGAGTAGATATGGACGACTGCTCGAATAATGGAGTGCTGTTTATTGTAAAGCCTCTGTTCCGGTACTGATGCTCCGTTACATAAGCAGACCGGCGTTTCCATAATTGGCCACCAACTTTACGGCCTTCTAACTCCATAGAGCAGCTGTCTCTTTCTACGCCACTCTGGTCTCTGCCCAACTAATTGTCTGGTAGTCCCCTCCGCCAGTTTAACACTGACCGGGAAATCACAGAAGTTTCCCGATGGTGAGAATCAAAACGACGATGCTTCGCACACACTTCCCCAGTACCTTCACCGGTACCTTTAGCTAGTCTTTAAACCAAAGTAGAATTCTCTGCGCTAATGTTATATATAGTATGTACGTCCTAGCAGTGGACCTCAGGGCAGTTACATAACCCTAAATACAGCTAGACGTTAGCTCCAGGGAGTGAATCTCATATGGTTCGCTGTCGCCACGCTTGGCGTGGGTTGAAGACGCAGTTCACGGACGAACTCCATGGTGACTGTGAGAAGCCAATCAGCTCTCCATGCCTTCTAGGAAAGTCGCCAATGTCCGATACCTGCTTCTTCAGCCTTCGCTGTAACTAGATACATTGCTTGCTCAATGCTTTTGTGTGTTATCTGTCCATGTCTTGTTACTCTTGGTTGCGCTGACACATGCTTAGAAGCCGCTCATCGGCTCTGAACGCGTCGACCGGCAACATGTATGTGCTGTCAACCTGAGGGAGTAGTCCAATTGGTACGTGCCAAGAAAGGCTACCTGGGCTCATCCGTCAGGAGGGCAACCTCCGCCAAAGTTAAGTAGGCATAAGCTATTTGAGGTATAAACTTATATGTGTCTGGACTTAACAACTAAATGTTGGCCTAGGCTCCTCAGGAAGGGCCGTCAACTAAACCAACAAATATCTTAAGAGACGACGGTATCAGATTCTGTTGAGACCGGCGCCCCGCCTCCACGTAATACAGCTTGCACCCTTCACCTAAATAATTATATACATATTTTTCTTAGCACAATTTAGCATTGATCTAAATGGGAGTACGGCTTCGGCCGCAACTCCTCCTCCCCTTCGGAGTTGAAGGCATTTTCCTGTGATAGAGGCCTGCGCTAGGAATTTTCCTTTCGCAAAACCAATTTATTGGCCGGCGTGAGGCGTTACTTTATATTAAATTAATTAGCCACGCTAGGGACTCCTCCTTTACAGGGGTACCTTTCAGATATATATATATATATGGATAGGATATATATATATATATGGATTGGAGATATATATATATATATATATATATATATATATATATGGATAGGCTAGGCATCTTTGGCGAGACATAACACAGGCGGCCAATACATCACTATATTTCTATTGCAGTTAGTAATTTTTCACTGTTAATTCAGCATTCTTATTCAGCTTGGCTACACCAATAGTCGGGATGACATGGTGACGTTCGCCACAGGCGGCAATGGTCGCCCAGCCTCATTGGAACGTGAACGTTTCACCGACCGTAGAGGTCGGTTTTTGTGGTATCCGGTACGGAGCATGCTCTCTCTCTCAGGCGAGCTAGCCAGTTTCGTCAGGTCAACAAGCAGTTGTTGGACTCCGAGGAGGAGCTCCTCTGGGGGCAGCGTGATGCCGGAGATACCAAATGGATGTATGTATGTATGTATGTATGTATGTATGTATGTATTTTTATTTTATTGACGCACTGGCAACGTGCGGCTTCAATTTCCATGTGCTAACTTAGCCGACAGTCATGCACCCATTACTTTAATTTGTTGATCACCATCTCCCGGTCGGGGGATCGAACCGCCATTCTGCAACTCCGCATAGCATCAGCAACCAGACATCTTTCCACTGGACCACCATGCCAAGACAAAAGTCTCAGGTTAGCAGACCAACTTTCACATGTCTGATATACCGACACACTGACGATTCATATGGGACTATCTGTGGAAGCACCTGCCACGATTCAATCCTTGGCATTTAAGCCTATTGTACTCTGACTCCATCATGGCTCTGGCAGTATATGTATTTTATTTTCTTGACGCACTGGCAACGTGCGGCTTCAATTTCGATGTGCTAACCATCCGACAGTCATGCACCCATTAGTTTAATTTGTTGATCACCATATCCCGGTCGGGGGATCGAACCGCCATACTGCAACTCCGCATAGCATCAGCAACCAGAGATCTTTCCACTAGACCACCGCGCCAAGACAAAAGTCTCAGGTTAGCAGACCAGCTTTTACGTGTCTGATATACCGACACACTGACGATTCATATGGGACTATCTATGGATGCACCTGCCACGATTCAATCCTTGGCATTTAAGCCTATTGTACTCTGACTCCATCACGGCTCTGGCAGTATATGTATTTTAGTGTATTGACGCACTGGCAACGTGCGGCTTCAATTTCGATGTGCTAACCAGCCGACAGTCATGCACCCATTAGTTTAATTTGTTGATCACCATCTCCCGGTCGGGGGATCGAACCGCCATACTGCAACTCCACATAGCATCAGCAACCAGACATCTTTCCACTGGACCACCGCGCCAAGACAAAAGTCTCAGGTTAGCAGACCAGCTTTCACATGTCTGATATACTGACACACTGACGATTCATATGGGACTATCTGCGGATGCACCTGCCATGATTCAATCCATGGCATTTAAGCCTATTGTACTCTGACTCCATCACGGCTCTGGCAGTATATGTATTTTATTTTATTGACGCACTGGCAACGTGCGGCTTCAATTTCGATGTGCTAACCAGCCGACAGTCATGCACCCATTAGTTTAATTTGTTGATCACCATCTCCTGGTCCGGGGATCGAACCGCCATACTGCAACTCCGCATAGCATCAGCAACCAGACATCTTTCCACTGGACCACCGCGCCAAGACAAAAGTCTCAGGTTAGCAGACCAGCTTTTATGTGTCTGATATACCGACACACTGACGATTCATATGGGACTATCTATGGATGCACCTGCCACGATTCAATCCTTGGCATTTAAGCCTATTGTACTCTGACTCCATCACGGCTCTGGCAGCATATGTATTTTATTTTATTGACGCACTGGCAACGTGCGGCTTCAATTTCGATGTGCTATCCAGCCGACAGTCATGCACCCATTAGTTTAATTTGTTGATCACCATCTCCCAGTCGGGGTATCGAACCGCCATACTGCAACTCCGCATAGCATCAGCAACCAGACATCTTTCCACTGGACCACCGCACCAAGACAAAAGTCTCAGGTTAGCAGACCAGCTTTAACATGTCTGATATACTGACACACTGACGATTCATATGGGACTATCCGTGGATGCACCTGCCACGATTCAATCATTGGCATTTAAGCCTATTGTACTCTGACTCCATCACGGCTCTGGCAGTATATGTATGTTAGTGTATTGACGCACTGGCAACGTGCGGCTTCAATTTCGATGTGCTAACCAGCCGACAGTCATGCACCCATTAGTTTAATTTGTTGATCACCATCTCCCGGTCGGGGGATCGAACCGCCATACTGCAACTCCACATAGCATCAGCAACCAGACATCTTTCCACTGGACCACCGCGCCAAGACAAAAGTCTCAGGTTAGCAGACCAGCTTTCACATGTCTGATATACTGACACACTGACGATTCATATGGGACTATCTGCGGATGCACCTGCCATGATTCAATCCATGGCATTTAAGCCTATTGTACTCTGACTCCATCACGGCTCTGGCAGTATATGTATTTTATTTTATTGACGCACTGGCAACGTGCGGCTTCAATTTCGATGTGCTAACCAGCCGACAGTCATGCACCCATTAGTTTAATTTGTTGATCACCATCTCCTGGTCCGGGGACCGAACCGCCATACTGCAACTCCGCATAGCATCAGCAACCAGACATCTTTCCACTGGACCACCGCGCCAAGACAAAAGTCTCAGGTTAGCAGACCAGCTTTTATGTGTCTGATATACCGACACACTGACGATTCATATGGGACTATCTATGGATGCACCAGCCACGATTCAATCCTTGGCATTTAAGCCTATTGTACTCTGACTCCATCACGGCTCTGGCAGTATATGTATTTTATTGTATTGACGCACTGGCAATGTGCGGCTTCAAATTCGATGTGCTAACCAGCCGACAGTCATGCACCCATTAGTTTAATTTGTTGATCACCATCTCCCGGTCGGGGGATCGAACCGCCATACTGCAACTCCACATAGCATCAGCAACCAGACATCTTTCCACTGGACCACCGCGCCAAGACAAAAGTCTCAGGTTAGCAGACCAGCTTTCACATGTCTGATATACTGACACACTGACGATTCATATGGGACTATCTGCGGATGCACCTGCCACGATTCAATCCATGGCATTTAAGCCTATTGTACTCTGACTCCATCACGGCTCTGGCAGTATATGTATTTTATTTTATTGACGCACTGGCAACGTGCGGCTTCAATTTCGATGTGCTAACCAGCCGACAGTCATGCACCCATTAGTTTAATTTGTTGATCACCATCTCCTGGTCCGGGGATCGAACCGCCATACTGCAACTCCGCATAGCATCAGCAACCAGACATCTTTCCACTGGACCACCGCGCTAAGACAAAAGTCTCAGGTTAGCAGACCAGCTTTTATGTGTCTGATATACCGACACACTGACGATTCATATGGGACTATCTATGGATGCACCTGCCACGATTCAATCCTTGGCATTTAAGCCTATTGTACTCTGACTCCATCACGGCTCTGGCAGCATATGTATTTTATTTTATTGACGCACTGGCAACGTGCGGCTTCAATTTCGATGTGCTATCCAGCCGACAGTCATGCACCCATTAGTTTAATTTGTTGATCACCATCTCCCAGTCGGGGTATCGAACCGCCATACTGCAACTCCGCATAGCATCAGCAACCAGACATCTTTCCACTGGACCACCGCGCCAAGACAAAAGTCTCAGGTTAGCAGACCAGCTTTAACATGTCTGATATACTGACACACTGACGATTCATATGGGACTATCCGTGGATGCACCTGCCACGATTCAATCATTGGCATTTAAGCCTATTGTACTCTGACTCCATCACGGCTCTGGCAGTATATGTATTTTAGTGTATTGACGCACTGGCAACGTGCGGCTTCAATTTCGATGTGCTAACCAGCCGACAGTCATGCACCCATTAGTTTAATTTGTTGATCACCATCTCCCGGTCGGGGGATCGAACCGCAATACTGCAACTCCGCATAGCATCAGCAACCAGACATCTTTCCACTGGACCACTGCGCCAAGACAAAAGTCTCAGGTTAGCAGACCAGCTTTCACATGTCTGATATACTGACACACTGACGATTCATATGGGATTATCTGTGGATGCACCTGCCACGATTCAATCCTTGGCATTTAAGCCTATTGTACTCTGACTCCATCACGGCTCTATGTATGTATGTATGTATGTAAGTATGTATGTATATGATATTGTCAAACGCACTGGCTCAGAATTTTCAAAATTGAAAAATTAAAAAAATTCTTGTTTATTTTATTCCTTGAGATTGTCATTTGTTTTAGAGACGCCATATGGCCTAATTGTCACACAATGATAAATCACTTAGTGGTATTTTGAAAACCTATTTCAGTTTGGCTTTTACTAAGATGTCACGTAGATTCGAATTTTTCTTAAATGCAATTACTGGGCGCTTGTTGAAAGGTTGTCTGAGATTGTCCTGTAAGTTGTGATATTCCTCTTTTAGGATTTTGGCAAATTCAACATTTTTCCGATTGTATGTGAGAGTAAATGGGATAATCTCTCTTTGATCTAAGAGATATGGGTCAGAATTTATGCCCCTAGGCCATTGTGTTTCTAATTGTTTAATCCAGAATGATTCTCTTAGTTTTCTTTGTTTATCAGTTTCCTCTGTTGTGTCTGAAAGAGGTAGCTGTTCGATAGGCATAATTTCAAAGTCACGAGGGACTGAATGATCAGGAAGATTAAAATGTTCAGCCACATGTGTGTCTTCCTCTAGTCTAATATCTGAGAGGTGTCTAGTTGCACGCCATCTTAGTGGATTTTTAGTTTCGCCGACATACTGCTTTTGACACAATTTGCATGAAATTAAATAAATGACATTTTTAGAATCACAATCTAAAATTGACTGAATTTGAAATTTGCTTTTGTTTTGAAAGCTTGTGAATGTACTCTGGGAAGGAAGAAAACCATCCAATTTACACCTTTTCTTTTCGCATTTCCGAGATCCTCCTTCACCTACAATCGGACGATTATGACAAATTTTGGTAGGCCAAGAATTTCTGGCATTATCCGGAATGAGTTCCAAATTACGCAAAGTTTCAGACTTTATTTTACGTAGGAACCGAGAAGAGTACCCTCTCGGTCTGAGAGCTTTGAATAAGGTCGAACATGCTGATTGAAAGTTTTTCCTATCACTCGAATTTATATGAAAGCGGATTATTTGTGATCTTACAAGTCCCTTGAAAGTATGCGGTGGATGGAATGATTTCTTGTGCAGTAGTTGATGGGAGTCGGTTGGCTTAAAATAAACTTTGTAGTCTAAGTAACCAGTTGTTTCATACTTTATACCTTTGTATAAGGTTACATCCAGGAAATCTACGGACATCTCATCAATTTCAGCTTTTAGTTTGATATTCGGATCATGATTGTTCAGAATGGCTAAAAATTCATTAAATGCTTCTTTAGTATGTTGCCAGATCATGAAAATGTCATCCAGGTACCTGCGGTAAATGAGTGGCTGATTTGGACACCTTTTGAGTGCTTCCTTTTCCCACTCAGCCATGTAAAGGTTAGCAAAACCTGGGCTGAAATGCTTACCCATTGCGCAGCCACAAATTTGTTGGAAAATTTCACCAGCAAATTCAAAGTCATTGCCTTTCAGACTCAGCTCCAATAGAGCTATTACTTCTCTGTCGGGCCTGTTGGTGTCGGGGTAGTCGGTAAATGCTCTACGAATTGAATTAAGACCCTTTTCGATATCAATGTTTGTGTACATAGCACCGACGTCCATCGTAATTAAGAATGAATTTGGAGGGACCGAGATCTTAGCGACCTGGGCTAGAAAGTCTTCGGTGTTTTTCAGATAGCTAAAATGTCTGTTTGCAATTGGCTGAAGATGGTAGTCGATAAATTCACTAATCCTATATGATTCCGAACCACAATCTGAAATAATGGGTCGCCCTGGTGGAGTCATTGGGTCGGTCCACGAGTCAATAGACTTATGGATTTTAGGAAGAAGATAAAATGTACGTGGTTTCGAATCATCTTTTGCAAAGAGATATTTAAATTGCTTTTCAGTTATCTTCTTGTTATCAACCATTTTTTGGAGAATTTCATTAAATTTGCTACAGTTATTTTGCCAAAGTGGTTCCTTTAGCTTTTGGTAATGTTTCGGATTACTAAGCTGTCTATGTGCTTCTTTGATATAGTTATTTTTATCCATTATTACAGTAGCTGATCCTTTATCCGCAGGTTTAATAACAATTTCATTATTTTTAGATAACCCTTGTAGGGCATGGCGCTGCTCATAAGATAAATTTTGCTGATCATTTGGAAATGTTGTATTTTTAATACGCTCTGAGTACAGTTTTATACTTTCACCGATTGCTGGGTCAACCAGTTTCAAATTTGGTGCCCAGCCTGTTTTCTCAATGAATGGTGGAATGTTGCTATTCGAGTTTCGAAAAAAATCTGCCAATTTGATGCAGTGACCAAATTCAGCAGTTTCAATAAGGCCATTTTCTAAATCTGCATCCAAACCAATTTTGGGTTTCGGAGTTGGTACAAAGGTTAATCCAAAATTAAGCAGCGATTTTTCGGTTTCGCTTAACTGAGAGCCAGCTAGGTTGACAATAGTACTGCCTAGTCCAATTTCTGGGTGGCAGCTACCTTGACCCGAATCTAGTTTAAATTAAGGAAATTTAGCCAATTGCTATAGATAGTGTTAGCAGTCCTCTCAGTCCAATGTATATTGTCACGACACACACTGAAATCTGCGATTGGCAGGCGTGGTATGACAGTAACCTTGGACCTAGGGGACTCTGCAATTCGATTAATTGCCTCAAGAATTTCCTTCTGGTTGGGGGTCGAGGTAGCTGAAAAGTTTAATTGGCTGAAATAAATCATAGTTTTAGGGAATTTCTTCCTTACCATGCTGAACATCAATCTCAGTCGAGTCTCAGTGTCTGTGAGTGGACTGTTCCGGTCATTGATACCTATATTAAGGATCAGTTTCTCAGGATGGACTGACCCTGTGTATCTATTAATGACAGTTCTTATGTCATTAATAGATGCGCCAGGGAAGCAGGCCACCTGTATGTCTGGATGCGGGTCTCCGTTGATTCGGCTGAGATTTGATGCTCCCACAATCAAGATTTTTTTTACAAATAGTGGGAAGCTGCCAATTGGGTCTATTTACAGACTCGTTCCGGAATTTCCAAAAGGTGTTCTTCTCTAGCTCAGTGGGACGGGTGGGTCTTCTGGGCTTACAAAACGGAGATGGGGTGAAATGAGGTTGTGGAATCTTTGCTACAGGTGGCTTTTCACGTGATGATTTTCCACCAGCTACACGCTGTGGTAGTGATGGAAAATCATCAGGTGAAAATGGCGCCATAGGGGATGATGGGGATTCGGGTAGTGGAATCAAGGATGGGTCTACTGGCGAAATGACACTAACAACGGGTTCAGAGCGTTTTCTGCGTGATGATCTTCCACCAGCTACGCGCTGTGGTAGAGGTGCAAGATCATCACGTGGAAACGGTGACATAGGGGGTGGTGGTGGCGATTCAGGGAGAGGGATCAAGAGCGGGTTAACAGGCGAATAATTACAAGGGGACGGTCTGTCATTTAGACGTTTAAGGGGTGGTGAAACCTCAGTGGGCGATCTTACTCTCTTCCTAGCCTGGGAGGGTGGAGCCACACATGTCTGTTCGACTGTTGGTTTACGTTTCGGCGTAACATTTTTTGTGCCAACAGTCGAACGGAAATGTGGGTCAATAGGCCTAATGAAATCATAAAATGCTGCAATAGCGCTTCCACTGAGCTTTCTACCATGGTTGTTCTTGGCCCAGTGGATGGCAATGGACTTAGCCAGGCCGAGGTCAAGGTTGGGATGGTCTTGGGCGGAGAGGATCTGGGACCTTAAACACCCTAGCTGACAGTTATAATGACCAATCAGCGTTCTCACCATTGATTTTGCCCACTCAGAGTTCACCGACCAAATGTCAAAGAGGATATCATCATTTGGCATGGCCGGCTTCAGGAACTTACTTAGATCCCTTACCTTCTGGCCTAAGCCATTAGGCAAAGTATCCAACCTGAGGTGGTTGTTCAAAATACTAATATGGTGAAAACACTGGATCACCATATAGTACACCTTGACTAGGCGGGCTTGGGCAGACGGGTGGTGATGCGATTCACATCCCGCACCATCCCCTCGTCTACCTTTGCCCGGTCTGGCCATAGTGTACTTCTTAGTCAGGAAAATCCCAGTCAATCAATCAATCTTAATTAATCTTAATTAATCTTAATTAATCTTAATTAATCTTAATTAATCTTAATCAATCTTCGATTAATCTCGATTAATCTCAATCAGTCTTAATTAAACTTAATTAATCTCAATCAATTTCAATCAATTTTAATCAATCTGTCGCTCCCTCAATCTGTCACTCACACACTCAAACAACCAATCAATCTATCTATCTATCAATCAATCAGAAACACTCATAATCGATAAACCCGTTAATCACGCAATCATTCAATCATTCAATCAATTAATCAACCAACCTGACAAACAAGCAACTAATCACAATCAATCAATCAATCACGTATTCACGCAATCAGGTCAGACACCATCAACTAATCACTTAATCAGTAGGATACACTCAGACAGTCAATCAGTTAACAATGTAAACAGGCGTACACTTTACAAATCTTGACAGATGGGCTGTCTTTATATTTCCTAATTCAAGAGGGGTTAACTTACAGAGCTGAAATGGAAGGAATATGGTTAGTAGCAATGATTAATGACATGTTAATATTTAATACCTAAGAACAATCAATACAGGAATAACAATATAAATATTATAACTTACTCACAGCAATACAGGAAAACAGTACTATCCAGGAATACACAGAAATACACAGGAATACACAGTAATGAAATTTTTCACATCGTCAGAGGGCTGGACGCGTTTCGTGTTGATACACTTCTTCAGCAGCCTATTAGACAAATCTACCAGTCCAACAGTTTGCCCTACTATTTATTGGGCAAGTGAATGTTTTTTAGACTTAATCATTTTCTTTAAAGTTACTAAGTTGTTTGCTTTGAGGTACACGCCGCTAATAAGGTGTTATAATTCATTGTACTAATGTATTGTTGACTAATTGAGCTCTGGATAAACAAGTTGGTTTCAATTTGGAAAGGTGTTAAAGATTGAGCTACTTTCAATGGCTTAGCGGCGGACTGCTCACTGGTTCAAAGAGAACTAATAATCTGACTTTGATGTGAACCGTGAGATCATTTGAAAGGTGCTTAAGTGACCTTTTCAAAGTATAATAAATAATTTGGAATGCAAAGGAAACATTTCAAAGAAATACGTGACTGATGGCCTTGTTTGAAAATCTTTGATCTGAATGAGTAATTTTGATTTTAAATGTTTTTGCTTTGTAACATAATTACTCAAATGTCAACAGTTTCCATAGGTATTGATTTCAAAGATTATCATTGTGTTGAGAAATAAAGTCATTTTCTGTGTGTAATTTTCTCTCTAAAACAGATTAATGAACAAACAAATCGCATGATTGAATGATACAAGGATAGAAGGAAAGAATGGACATAGCTAACCAATTACCAAACCAATCAACCACCCACCCAACGAACCACCCAACCAACCACCCAACCAACCACCCAATCAACCACCCAACCATCCAACCACCAAACCACCCAACCACCCAACCACCCAACCATCCACCCACCCAACAAATCACGCAACCAATCAACCAGCCAACCAAAACCCCAACCAACCACCCAACCAACCACCCATCCACCCAAACAAGCAACCAACCATCCAATCCACCACCCAATCAACCAACCAACCCACCATGATGGAAGAATGGAGGGAAAGCTGGGAGGAAGGGTATGGGGAGGAAATATGGGAGGAATGAGAGCTTTGAAGGAAGGATGGGATGATAGAAGGAAGGAAAGATGAAAGGGATGAAGGCCGGAAGGAAGGAAGGAAGATATGGAGAGGGAGGAATGAATGAATGAAGGGATGGAGAGGGAGGAATGAATGAATGAAGGGATGGAGAGGGAGCGAGGAAGGAGGGAGGGAGGAAGGAAGGAGGAAGTAGGGCGGAAGGAGGAGGCAGGGTGGAAGGAAAAAGGAAAGGAACGAATGAGGGAATGAACGAACGAACGAACGAACGAAGGAACGAACGAAGGAATGAACGAACGGACGAAGGAACGAACGAACGAACGAACGAACGAACGAACGAACGAACGAACGAACGAACGAACGAACGAACGAACGAATGAACGAACGAACGAACGAACGAATGAATGAATGAATGAATGAATGAACGAATGAACGAACGACCGAACGAACTGAGGTGGATGGAAAGCAGGAAGGAAGGCTGAAAGGAATGAAGGAATAAGGGAAAGAGTGAATGAATGAAGGGAGGAAGGACAGAATAATGGATAGAAGGAAGGAAGGATAGAGGGAGGAAGGATGGACTGAACGACAGTTTTCTTGCTCAAACAATCATGCAATTCAAAAAGTGATAATAGGTTCAATTTAACCCTTTATGAGATTTCTATATACCTTTTACTAGGTGGATCTAATGAAGGACTGATAGATTGCCTGACGATGTGGACGAATATTATATACAAGTGGATTTATAAAGTAATAAAATAACGAAACTGGCACTGGCAAGTATGTATATGATATTGTCAAACGCACTGGCTCAGAATTTTAAAAATTGAAAAATTGAAAAAATTCTTGTTTATTTTATTCCTTGAGATTGTCATTTTGTTTTAGAGACGCCATATGGCCTAATTGTCACACAATGATAAATCACTGAGTAGTATTTGGAAAACCTATTTCAGTTTGGCTTTTACTAAGATGTCACGTAGATTCGAATTTTTCTTAAATGCAATTACTGGGCGCTTGTTGAAAGGTTGTCTGAGATTGTCCTGTAAGTTGTGATATTCCTCTTTTAGGATTTTGGCAATTTCAACATTTTTCCGATTGTATGTGAGAGTAAATGGGATAATCTCTCTTTGATCTAAGAGGCCTGGGTCAGAATTTATGCCCCTAGGCCATTGTGTTTCTAATTGTTTAATCCAGAATGATTCTCTTAGTTTTCTTTGTTTATCAGTTTCCTCTGTTGTGTCTGAAAGAGGTAGCTGTTCGATAGGCATAATTTCAAAGTCACGAGGGACTGAATGATCAGGAAGATTAAAATGTTCAGCCACATGTGTGTCTTCCTCTAGTCTAATATCTGAGAGGTGTCTAGTTGCACGCCATCTTAGTGGATTTTTAGTTTCGCCGACATACTGCTTTTGACACAATTTGCATGAAATTAAATAAATGACATTTTTAGAATCACAATCTAAAATTGACTGAATTTGAAATTTGCTTTTGTTTTGAAAGCTTGTGAATGTACTCTGGGAAGGAAGAAAACCATCCAATTTACACCTTTTCTTTTCGCATTTCCGAGATCCTCCTTCACCTACAATCGGACGATTATGACAAATTTTGGTAGGCCAAGAATTTCTGGCATTATCCGGAATGAGTTCCAAATTACGCAAAGTTTCAGACTTTATTTTACGTAGGAACCGAGAAGAGTACCCTCTCGGTCTGAGAGCTTTGAATAAGGTCGAACATGCTGATTCAAAGTTTTTCCTATCACTCGAATTTCTATGAAAGCGGATTATTTGTGATTTTACAAGTCCCTTGAAAGTATGCGGTGGATGGAATGATTTCTTGTGCAGTAGTTGATGGGAGTCGGTTGGCTTAAAATAAACTTTGTAGTCTAAGTAACCAGTTGTTTCATACTTTATACCTTTGTATAAGGTTACATCCAGGAAATCTACGGACATCTCATCAATTTCAGCTTTTAGTTTGATATTCGGATCATGATTGTTCAGAATGGCTAAAAATTCATTAAATGCTTCTTTAGTATGTTGCCAGATCATGAAAATGTCATCCAGGTACCTGCGGTAAATGAGTGGCTGATTTGGACACCTTTTGAGTGCTTCCTTTTCCCACTCAGCCATGTAAAGGTTAGCAAAACCTGGGCTGAAACGCTTACCCATTGCGCAGCCACAAATTTGTTGGAAAATTTCACCAGCAAATTCAAAGTCATTGCCTTTCAGACTCAGCTCCAATAGAGCTATTACTTCTCTGTCGGGCCTGTTGGTGTCGGGGTAGTCGGCAAATGCTCTACGAATTGAATTAAGACCCTTTTCGATATCAATGTTTGTGTACATAGCATCGACGTCCATCGTAATTAAGAATGAATTTGGAGGGACCGAGATCTTAGCGACCTGGGCTAGAAAGTCTTCAGTGTTTTTCAGATAGCTAAAATGTCTGTTTGCAATTGGCTGAAGATGGTAGTCGATAAATTCACTAATCCTATATGATTCCGAACCACAATCTGAAATAATGGGTCGCCCTGGTGGAGTCATTGGGTCGGTCCACGAGTCAATAGACTTATGGATTTTAGGAAGAAGATAAAATGTACGTGGTTTCGAATCATCTTTTGCAAAGAGATATTTAAATTGCTTTTCAGTTATCTTCTTGTTATCAACCATTTTTTGGAGAATTTCATTAAATTTGCTACAGTTATTTTGCCAAAGTGGTTCCTTTAGCTTTTGGTAATGTTTCGGATTACTAAGCTGTCTATGTGCTTCTTTGATATAGTTATTTTTATCCATTATTACAGTAGCTGATCCTTTATCCGCAGGTTTAATAACAATTTCATTATTTTTAGATAACCCTTGTAGGGCATGGCGCTGCTCATAAGATAAATTTTGCTGATCATTTGGAAATGTTGTATTTTTAATACGCTCTGAGTACAGTTTTATACTTTCACCGATTGCTGGGTCAACCAGTTTCAAATTTGGTGCCCAGCCTGTTTTCTCAATGAATGGTGGAATGTTGCTATTCGAGTTTCGAAAAAAATCTGCCAATTTGATGCGGTGACCAAATTCAGCAGTTTCAATAAGGCCATTTTCTAAATCTGCATCCAAACCAATTTTGGGTTTCGGGGTTGGTACAAAGGTTAATCCAAAATTAAGCAGCGATTTTTCGGTTTCGCTTAACTGAGAGCCAGCTAGGTTGACAATATTACTGCCTAGTCCAATTTCTGGGTGGCAGCTACCTTGACCCGAATCTAGTTTAAATTAAGGAAATTTAGCCAATTGCTATAGATAGTGTTAGCAGTCCTCTCAGTCCAATGTATATTGTCACGACACACACTGAAATCTGCGATTGGCAGGCGTGGTATGACAGTAACCTTGGACCTAGGGGACTCTGCAATTCGATTAATTGCCTCAAGAATTTCCTTCTGGTTGGGGGTCGAGGTAGCTGAAAAGTTTAATTGGCTGAAATAAATCATAGTTTTAGGGAATTTCTTCCTTACCATGCTGAACATCAATCTCAGTCGAGTCTCAGTGTCTGTGAGTGGACTGTTCCGGTCATTGATACCTATATTAAGGATCAGTTTCTCAGGATGGACTGACCCTGTGTATCTATTAATGACAGTTCTTATGTCATTAATAGATGCGCCAGGGAAGCAGGCCACCTGTATGTCTGGATGCGGGTCTACGTTGATTCGGCTGAGATTTGATGCTCCCACAATCAAGATTTTTTTACAAATAGTGGGAAGCTGCCAATTGGGTCTATTTACAGACTCGTTCCGGAATTTCCAAAAGGTGTTCTTCTCTAGCTCAGTGGGACGGGTGGGTCTTCTGGGCTTACAAAACGGAGATGGGGTGAAATGAGGTTGTGGAATCTTTGCTACAGGTGGCTTTTCACGTGATGATTTTCCACCAGCTACACGCTGTGGTAGTGATGGAAAATCATCAGGTGAAAATGGCGCCATAGGGGATGATGGGGATTCGGGTAGTGGAATCAAGGATGGGTCTACTGGCGAAATGACACTAACAACGGGTTCAGAGCGTTTTCTGCGTGATGATCTTCCACCAGCTACGCGCTGTGGTAGAGGTGCAAGATCATCACGTGGAAACGGTGACATAGGGGGTGGTGGTGGCGATTCAGGGAGAGGGATCAAGAGCGGGTTAACAGGCGAATAATTACAAGGGGACGGTCTGTCATTTAGACGTTTAAGGGGTGGTGAAACCTCAGTGGGCGATCTTACTCTCTTCCTAGCCTGGGAGGGTGGAGCCACACATGTCTGTTCGACTGTTGGTTTACGTTTCGGCGTAACATTTTTTGTGCCAACAGTCGAACGGAAATGTGGGTCAATAGGCCTAATGAAATCATAAAATGCTGCAATAGCGCTTCCACTGAGCTTTCTACCATGGTTGTTCTTGGCCCAGCGGATGGCAATGGACTTAGCCAGGCCGAGGTCAAGGTTGGGATGGTCTTGGGCGGAGAGGATCTGGGACCTTAAACACCCTAGCTGACAGTTATAATGACCAATCAGCGTTCTCACCATTGATTTTGCCCACTCAGAGTTCACCGACCAAATGTCAAAGAGGATATCATCATTTGGCATGGCCGGCTTCAGGAACTTACTTAGATCCCTTACCTTCTGGCCTAAGCCATTAGGCAAAGTATCCAACCTGAGGTGGTTGTTCAAAATACTAATATGGTGAAAACACTGGATCACCATATAGTACACCTTGACTAGGCGGGCTTGGGCAGACGGGTGGTGATGCGATTCACATCCCGCACCATCCCCTCGTCTACCTTTGCCCGGTCTGGCCATAGTGTACTTCTTAGTCAGGAAAATCCCAGTCAATCAATCAATCTTAATTAATCTTAATTAATCTTAATCAATCTCGATTAATCTCAATCAGTCTTAATCAATCTTAATTAAACTTAATTAATCTCAATCAATTTCAATCAATTTTATTCAATCTGTCGCTCCCTCAATCTGTCACTCACACACTCAAACAACCAATCAATCTATCTATCAATCAATCAATCAGAAACACTCATAATCGATAAACCCGTTAATCACGCAATCATTCAATCATTCAATCAATTAATCAACCAACCTGACAAACAAGCAACTAATCACAATCAATCAATCAATCACGTATTCACGCAATCAGGTCAGACACCATCAACTAATCACTTAATCAGTAGGATACACTCAGACAGTCAATCAGTTAACAATGTAAACAGGCGTACACTTTACAAATCTTGACAGATGGGCTGTCTTTATATTTCCTAATTCAAGAGGGGTTAACTTACAGAGCTGAAATGGAAGGAATATGGTTAGTAGCAATGATTAATGACATGTTAATATTTAATACCTAAGAACAATCAATACAGGAATAACAATATAAATATTATAACTTACTCACAGCAAGACAGGAATACAGTACTATCCAGGAATACACAGGAATACACAGTAATGCAATTTTTCACATCGTCAGAGGGCTGGACGCGTTTCGTGTTGATACACTTCTTCAGCAGCCTATTAGACAAATCTACCAGTCCAACAGTTTGCCCTACTATTTATTGGGCAAGTGAATGTTTTTGAGACTTAATCATTTTCTTTAAAGTTACTAAGTTGTTTGCTTTGAGGTACACGCCGCTAATAAGGTGTTATAATTCATTGTACTAATGTATTGTTGACTAATTGAGCTCTGGATAAACAAGTTGGTTTCAATTTGGAAAGGTGTTAAAGATTGAGCTACTTTCAATGGCTTAGCGGCGGACTGCTCACTGGTTCAAAGAGAACTAATAATCTGACTTTGATGTGAACCGTGAGATCATCTGAAAGGTGCTTAAGTGACCTTTTCAAAGTATAATAAATAATTTGGAATGCAAAGGAAACATTTCAAAGAAATACGTGACTGATGGCCTTGTTTGAAAATCTTTGATCTGAATGAGTAATTTTGATTTTAAATGTTTTTGCTTTGTAACATAATTACTCAAATGTCAACAGTTTCCATAGGTATTGATTTCAAAGATTATCATTGTGTTGAGAAATAAAGTCATTTTCTGTGAGTAATTTTCTCCCTAAAACTGATAAATGAACAAACAAATCGCATGATTGAATGATACAAGGATAGAAGGAAAGAAGGATGGACATAGCTACCCAATCACACAACCAATCAACCACCCACCCAACCAACCACCAAACCACACAATCAACCACCCAACCATCCAACCACCCAACCATCTACCCACCCAACAAATCACGCAACCAACCACCCAACCAAACACCCATCCACCCAAACAAGTAACCAACCATCCAATCCACCACCCAATCAACCAACCAGCCCACCATGATGGAAGAATGGAGGGAAAGATGGAAGGAAGGGTATGGGGAGGAAATATT
Source organism: Chaetoderma sp. LZ-2023a (assembly GCA_034401795.1). Lineage (NCBI taxonomy): Eukaryota > Metazoa > Mollusca > Caudofoveata > Chaetodermatida > Chaetodermatidae > Chaetoderma > Chaetoderma sp. LZ-2023a. Next base: position 130,371,356 of record CM067374.1, read on the forward strand.
GGAGGAATGAGAGCTTGAAGGAAGGATGGGATGATGGAAGGAAGGGAAGATGAAAGGGATGAAGGCCGGAAGGAAGGAAGGGATGAAGAGGGAGGAATGAATGAATGAAGGGATGGAGAGGGAGGGAGGAAGGCAGGAGGAAGTAGGGCGGAAGGAGGAAGTAGGGTGGAGGGAAAAAGGAATGGAACGAATGAATGAACGAACGAATAAACGAATAAACGATCAAACGAATGAAGGAAGGAAGGAAGGAAGGAAGGAAGGAAGGAACGAACGAACGAACGAACGGACGAACGAACTAACGAACGAACGAACGAACGAACGAACGAACGAACGAACGAACGAACGAACGAACGAACGAACGAACGAACGAACGAACGAACGAACGAACGAACGAACGAACGAACGAACGAACGAACGAACGAACGAACGAATGAACGAACTGAGGTGGACGGAAAGCAGGAGGGAAGGCTGAAAGGAATGAAGGAATAAGTGAAAGAGTGAATGAATGAAGGGAGGAAGGACAGAATAATGGATAGAGGGAAGGCAGGATAGAGGGAGGAAGGATGGACTGAACGACAGTTTTCTTGCTCAAACAATCATGCAATTCAAAAAGTGATAATAGGTTCAATTTAACCCTTCATGAGATTTCTATATACCTTTTACTAGGTGGATCTAATGAAGGACTGATAGATTGCCTGACGATGTGGACGAATGTTATATACAAGTGGATTTATAAAGTAATAAAATAACGAAACTGGCACTGGCAAGTATGTATATGATATTGTCAAAAGCACTGGCTCAGAATTTAAAAAATTGAAAAAATTCTTGTTTATTTTATTCGTTGAGATTGTCATTTTGTTTTAGAGACGCCATATGGCCTAATTATCACACAATGATAAATCACTGAGTGGTATTTTTAAAAACCTATTTCAGTTTGGCTTTTACTAAGATGTCACGTAGATTCGAATTTTTCTTAAATGATTTTAATGTTATGATTTCATTAGGCCTGGTATGTATGTATGTATGTATGTATGTATTTTTATTTTATTGACGCACTGGCAACGTGCGGCTTCAATTTCCATGTGCTAACTTAGCCGACAGTGATGCACCCATTCGTTTAATTTGTTGATCACCATCTCTCGGTCGGGGGATCGAACCGCCATTCTGCAACTCCGCATAGCATCAGCAACCAGACATCTTTCCACTGGACCACCGCACCAAGACTGAAAATCAAGGATTGGCCGACCAGTTTTCACATGTCTGATATACTGACACACTGACGATTCATATGGGACTATCTGTGGATGCACCCGCCACAATTCAATCCTAGGCTTTTACGCCTATTGTACTCTGACTCCAGCACGGCTCTGGCAGTATATGTATTTTTATTTTATTGACACACTGGCAAGGTGCGGCTTCAATTTCCATGGGCTAACTTAGCCGACGGTGATGCACCCATTAGTTTAATTTGTTGATCACCATCTACCGGTCAGGGGATCGAACCGCCATTCTGCAACTCCGCATAGCATCAGCAACCAGACATCTTTCCACTGGACCACCGCACCAAGACTAAAAGTCAAGGATTGGCCGACCAGTTTTCACATGTCTGATATACTGACACACTGACGATTCATATGGGACTATATGTGGATGCACCCGCCACAATTCAATCCTAGGCTTTTACGCCTATTGTACTCTGACTCCAGCACGGCTCTGGCAGTATATGTATTTTTATTTTATTGACGCACTGGCAACGTGCAGCTTCAATTTCCAAGTGCTAACTTAGCCGACAGTGATGCACCCATTAGTTTAATTTGTTGATCACCATCTCCCGGTCGGGGGATCGATCTGCCATTCTGCAACTCCGCATAGCATCAGCAACCAGACATCTTTCCACTGGACCACCGCACCAAGACTGAAAGTCAAGGATTGGCCGACCAGTTTTCACATGTCTGATATACTGACACACTGACGATTCATATGGGACTATCTGTGGATGTATTTAAGCCATGATCATACTATAGAGGTGCTTCCACGACGGCTTTACGTCCCCTCCGAAGGACTTATCATGCAAAAGACGCAGAATCATGAGGAGGCATGTGAAAACGGTGGGCAGAATAGTCTGGAACACGGTGAAGATGTGGAGGATGACTTGGTGGAAAGAGATGATTATGACTATGATAATTTCATAGGAATTGGTCCTATTGTAAAGTACTTGTCAAGATTAAGTGCTGTGCAATTGGATGTTTTAGTTGAACAAAATAAAAGGACATAGATTTTCATCACTATCTCTTTGTAATCGTCTGTTTATTAAAGTCCATACAAATGTATGACGTTCACATATCCTTCCATCAAAAGATGTGAACTGATATATGGCCTTAGACTGGTGAAGATTACATTTTTTCTCAAACTTGTAATTTATTGGGTGAATTCTGTGACGTTATTTTCAGATTATTAAACACTTAATTGATTGCTGTATTTTTATTTACCAATGCATATTAACATAATATATGCATTTCATAACCTATTTCTGGATAACTTGCGAAAAATATAACTTTTGACACCATCACACAAAGGTGTGATTGTAATAGAATCACTACAAGAAATCTGAAATCGTGACACATGTCATAATCGATAGCAAAATGGGGGTCCATCCCTTTATCATTGTTCCATGTACAATGCGTCCACCAAGTTTTTTTTTAATTCAGCAATAATTTTGTTAGGTAGACTGCATACACATATATTGATGTAACGGTATGGATGCGTATCCTTGTTTCAACCATGGCGAGTGAGAGAAAAATTCATAACTGACATCTGAATAAATTCCCAGACTGCCAACATGCTTTTTAGTGTTATCTAAGGGATCATAAAGGCATCCAAGTGGGTGGCTTGCTTTCATCACAAAGTGCACACGGGACTTCACATGGGTCCTGACTAATAGTTTCACTAGCTTTCAAGCGAAAGACAAGTTCAAAATTCAATCAGGCGTGGATTGTGACGCATAAAATGTAATTTGCTTACTATCGTGCAGGCTATGTCAAAACAATATGTAGGACAAACCCATTCAGACTAGGGATATATCCGACATAAACCTGAATGAAGCCACGTCTAGCATAGCTGAACATTTCAATCTGCCAGACCATTTTATCCACCACGATTTGGGAATTTTGCCAATTGAACAAACACCAATTTTAGATACAGAAGAAGAAACGGAAAAGTGCTGACATCTCAGAGAATCATTCTGGATTAAATGTACTCACTGGTGATATTTGACATCGTTTAACAAAGAATTGTTAATCTTCCAAAACCCTGGACCACGTCTAATACATGCATCATCATCCAGCATCACGTGGAATAAGTTATCCGAGAAGGAGACAGAATGTACACCTGTATTAACAAGATTACCCTTCAACACCCTTTGAACGCATACCCTGTGAAAACGAGAGGCGGTATGGCCATTATCAGAATGCTGTGTATACTCACGCCCATCTGGATATAATATGCGATAGCTATCAATTAAATGCTTTTTACCACATAAATCCTTTAGTATGAAGTTATATTGTCGCGTCTGCGCGCTCGACTTGTTCCTCCTATAGACTTTCACTTCCGTACGTGGGGTACGGATCGTTACGACAGAGTTGTTGATTGGTTCTCGAACGCTCCGATGAGTACAAAAGCCATTCTCTTGGATCGATCACGTTCCAGTGGGGTCGTGCAGGCATTCCTGCGCGCATTATAGTTCATGACCACCATCTCTTCCGTGCTGTTCGTAAGCCCCATATGACGCAAGTGCATGATGTCACTGATTTAGGTTGTTGTAGAAATCTGATTTATGTCAGCTTAGACCGATGGTCGACTGGCTGGTTTAGTGAGAATGATATACATCCTAGTCAAAGAATATCTCGCCTACACTTACTTATCCTAACGGAACAATAGAGACGGAAGGTTACCAAGGACCTTTGTGCTTAATATAGGCTATTTATATGATAAAAATGGTACAAAAATTAATCAGAAGCGAGAGGTTTGCCTCGCGCGGGCCTCTGTCTATGTGTGCTTGTATACGTATACTTATATACGTGTGGTGTACACTGATTTCAGGTTAATGGCTGGTCAGTCTCCACAGATACTGGTCAGGCCGAATCACCAAACTAAGTAAGCTAGGTTGATGCCACCGTAATTAGCAGTCCTTCAAGAGGATGCTTTCTAATGTTTGGTTAAAAATTTATATTATTAATGCCGCCGAGCGCTAATACCCTAGCTTATCGTTTAGATCAGGTTTCGTCTGCTTGCCCAAGAATGGTTCTGGCCTCTCATGGGACTCGACTTGTGAATATATCCAACAAACAGACTGCGTGTACAAGGTTACTACGGCGACCGGTGCTGGAGCTGAAGAGCGACATCTAATGGAGTGTCTGGTATAACCACAAATAGGACAAGACAATACAAAAGCGTTTAAAAGCTCCGTAAACTATTTATGGCTTGAACGAAGAAACTCCTGACAGACCATTGGAGACTTGCTTAGAAAACGTGAAAGGCCCACTCGACCTTCCTATGTCACCACGGATTTGGTCTGCCTGGCATGTCTTTTGCCATGAGCCGATGTGTCAGAATCAAGCCATCTAGACCTGATTCCTTGGAGTTAGCGGTTAGACCGGAAGTTAGGTTTAAATACAAGTTGCCCAGGGTTCACTGCTAGGCTGATAAATAATGAGTTAGTTCACAGTGAATTCCTACTTTGGCAGAAAGTTACTATCCTAGAGGTATCGTGAGATACAGAGGGATGTGTGATGCGTCTTCATTAGGATTGGGTCTACAGAGAAACCTCGGCGATTTCACCGATGACGCAAACGAACAGAAGGAAGGACTTAGTAAATATAAGGCAATATAGTTAGATGAAAATGTGCCGCAGTTAGTCACAACGTGAGATGATTGCTGGTGACGGTTTGGGCTCTTTTGCTAAATGGCCCTTCTTTTGGACTCTTTTGCAGGTATTTAGCCACTAGATGTTTATAGCACGTGAAGCTGACTTTGCAATAAACAGTCACTTTTAACAAATACATTAATCGGCATGTTAACAGAATTTTAGCGCAAGTAACTGAGTCACTACCTCTGTTAGCTTTTATCGAACTTGTGTCGCTATTAGGCACAGGAACGGTTTACTAGAGTAATGTGTTCATATTGACCTACATATCAAAGGCCAATTTGTAAATATATATACCATATAAAAATTTAGGAGATAAACATATGCTTCACTATCTCAGTTACGCACAACAGAAACGTATATTATATGTGGTGTGGTCACGACGTTATTATGAGGCCTTAAAGCATAATACGTGAGTCAACATACGCGTTATAGAAAATGTATTAGGGGACAATTACTGAAAATAATACATGGACAACAATTCTCAGGTGAGAAGGGACCCACGGATAGGGATCTCTTGATAACCGGAGGTGATTATAAATCTAACTAACTAGATTAAACTGGCGCCTGACATTGGATACCTGATTCTGATGCGAGACCACCATAAATGACAAGTACGATGATACTCCCCATCACACACCCCTCACTCCACTGATTAGTATTGTATTTAGATTAAGAGACCGTTTCACTTTATCAACCCATCCTATGACGTCAAAATCAACTACACGACATGTAGAATGACATCATAATGAATGATGTCATGGATGACGTCGATAAGTACGTCACGAACGCCTATTTGAAGACGGACTACGCGTTGTTGTATGGATTGTATGTATTTACTATTTAATAAATATTCTGTTGAATATTTTGAAACTAATTTTACGGGCCGCTGTTGCTGCCATAGCAACAGCACCAAGTGAAATTAGTTACACACTATTCAACAGCCTACCTGTGTAGTTTTCCGGAAATTGATGGTTAGGGCATTCGGAAATCGATCGATCTCATCACGGCGAAGTGTGGCTGGAGCTTAGATAGAGCTGGACGGGGCATAGCTAAAACTGGAAAGGTCCATTAACAAAATACTCGTTGGTTGCCACGTACACCATAGTATATTGGGTCAATTGAAATTGTAATTAAAAAATATCCCTCATATACCATTGCAAGGATGGCCTGGGCGTAACAAAGAAAACTGAAACTGAGCATCAGTGTAAAACTGGGGAAGTTACCAATAATAGACTGAAATATAAACCAGCTTAGACATGGTGTGAATAGGGCCTGGAGTCAAGAACTCAATAGACGCCAATCAAACCAATAACTTTTTCTTCTCAACAGTTGATCTAAAGACCTCTTAAGTACATTTTAATGATACAGATTGGGATGTCATTTGTCAATGACCACCCATGCCGACTGTCACTAGTCACAGGACAACTGTCCTGATTGTTCATGTCTGGCTTGATTGTACCTTATAATGTTGAATCTGGGATGTATAGGCATTGATCGGAACCAGATGGGCAAGGCTTGCAGATTTACTCTTGAAGGCTATTTAAATACGTGTCAAAATCTCTCCTGTCATATTATTTTGCATAAAATCTTCAAGAATTAAAGAGAAACGTACATCATCCGACCCCAAACATCGTGGGCTATGCATACCAAAACCTGTTCGATACTATTTAAAGGATAACGGATTATTTGATTGATGTCTTCAGATAGCGAATAATAACAAAAATTGGCCGCTAATCCTATGCTGGCCGATATCAGGTGCATTCACCCTAATTGATTATGCTATGCTTGAGTGGCAGTCCGATCCCACCAGGGAGGTAATGTAGGGGAGACCGGGGGTGAGGGTGGGGGGGGGGGGGTGTTATGCTATTCCTTTTCTAACAACAAATTACGTATTCACTGTATATCAATGATAGAGAGCCAGTTAGCAATGTTTGTTCATAGCACATTAGTCACTCTGGTCATTTTCTGAATCTCAGTTCTGGCATACATATCTATTATGTCCAGGTGTGCAATCTGCATAAGCCAAGTATTTGCACGACCTTGCTTCCCATGGTCTGCTATTATCACAATGTTCACAACATACTAAACGTATATTGAAATCATCATCATCAATCGATGCGTTATCGTACTTATCGACGTCATTCATGACGTCATTCATTAAGATGTTATTGTACACATGACACAGTTCATTATGACGTCATATGATGGATGGGTACTCTGAAAAGTTGAATTGGATACAATAGTTATGTTTGCCACATAGGCCTATAGCCGTTCTAATAGAATGCAAATATTCAACGTGTGCGAGGAATTCAAATATTATAAGACTAAAGCTGTGGGGTGGGGGTTGGGGGAATGGTTATGAACAGTGAACATCTTCGCCAAATTATAAATATCCATGTATAACCGGCTTCTTGTCTGGTTAACCTTTAAATAGATCATCGTAATACAATTATGTGTGTGTGTGTGTGTGTGTGTGTGTGTGTGTGTGTGTGTGTGTGTGCGTGCGTGCGTGCGTGCGTGCGTGCGTGCGTGCGTGCGTGCGTGCGTGCGTGCGTGCGTGCGTGCGTGCGTGCGTGCGTGCGTGCGTGCGTGCGTGCGTGCGTGCGTGTGTGTGTGTATGTCGGATTTATATAGCGCCAATTCCAAACTGAACTGCTCAAAAGCGCTTTATAAAATTTAGAATGCTCTTAGAAAAAGATATGTTTTTTGTAGTGATTTAAATGAGTCAATTTTAGAGCAGTTTCTAATTTCAGCTGGAAGAGAATTCCAGAATCGCGGACCGGCTCGAGAAAATGCACGATCACCAGTAGTTAAGTTTGATTTTGGTATGGTACATAGTAATTGTGTGCTAGACCTAAGAGACCTTGGTGCTGCTCTTTGCTGGATTAAGGATTTTAAGTACGGTGGGGCCAGATCATTTAGGCACTTGAACACCAACAAAGCCACCTTGTACCATATACGTTGTCTTATAGGCAACCAGTGCAGCTCCAATAGGACAGGTGTGATATGATCGAAGCTTTTGGTGTGTGTAATCAGTCTAGCTGCTGTATTCTGCGCTCTCTGTAAACGATCTAATTGGCTAGATGGTATGCCTATTAACAGAGAGTTACAGTAGTCCAGGCGTGACGTGATGGTAGCATGTACGAGAGTTTTGACCGCGTTTTCATCCAGGAAGCTGCAAATTTTGCTAATGTTCCGAATGTTCATGAATATGGAACGGCAGACAGTGGTAACATGAGCTTCCATCGATAGGGAATTGTCAAATGTTACGCCTATGTTACGGGCACTTGCACTGAAAGATACGTCAGCCTCCCCAATGTGCAAACTGGTGATGTCAACCTTATGTCTTAGGTGCGGTGAGGTTATTAACAGAATTTCAGTTTTCTTATCATTCAACTGCAATAAGTTGCTTAACATCCATGGGTTTAATGTCACGAACACAGTCTTCAACACGCTCACGAGCATTCACCTGGTCATTTGCATAGAATGCGAGATATAGCTGTGTATCGTCAGCGCTTAAATTGGTAGCCTTTGATCCAGTTTGACTGAAAGCTGTTATTGCAGTGAGCAGTAATGGTGACCAGTCAAACTGGTTCCAAAGCGTGCGCCATTTTGCTTTATATTGTTTCTTGTGAAACTGGCTCCAGGGCTCACTCACTCCTTGTTTCACTTTCGCTTCTTTCGTAAAAAAACAAGGGGAAAGGATGAATGGTTGTTGATCAATTTCTCTAGGGGTCGATGATTATCTTGTCGACCTGGGGCCGTGTCCCTGGAGCTCGTTTCGTAGGGAAAGTGCTCCGAGCGATCTGCTAGGGTCAAGTTCGACTCGCTAACTATAGTCCGTTTGCTGGTTTACTGATCATGCGCAGTTGCTATGCCCAGTCGAACTTGATCATAGTCGAATATAGTTCGTTGGTACCCAGTTCCCTATTGAATTACTATTGCAGAAAATTTGGAGCCGGTAACCAGGCTCCATTAACCCTTTCTGTCGTCTGTTTTGATGACCTACGAAAAAGCGTCCATGTGGCATAAAGTGGGAAAGAATATAAGCTTGGCAACATTGCCATGCAATGGGAAAGCATAATTTCACCAAACCTAAGTTATTTAGTGAATTATTTACACTTTCATATGCATTTATTCGTGGCAAGCGATCCGTGTCTGCCATTTTGAAATTTACGCAAATATCGCACTAACCATCTGCCTCGGGTGCTCGGTTGACTATAGCTGACTAGCTAGTTAACTATTTGAAGTTCGACTGGTACTCTAGTTAGCTGCTAACTATGGTTAGGAGTCGAACTTGACCTATATTAGCGAGGCGGAAACCTGCCTCTCCTACGGAACGATACGTTTTGTTATAGAGCGCTCTGCTATTTCACGAAACAGGTTTGGAGGTGACTCGTGAAAAGCAAAACATGTTTTAATCTGTGACGTAACTGCACGCGAAACAACGTCATACGTCAGCGGTGTCACTCCTTGTTCCGCTCTTTCTCTTTTGTGGAAACGAGGAGATTATTGATAAACGGGTAACGAATAGAAACGTGGGACGAAATTTCTCTATTCTGTATTCTTGTAAATATATTCTAATTTATTCTTGGGTACTATAAGGTGTCCGTTGTGCATGTATAATATGTTGTACACTCAATGGCTGATGGCCTATAGTGAATAATTTATCTATCTAAATTTGCAAATATCCACTATTATATACACAGTGTGTTAAATAAAAATACCTATATAGGGGTTGCCCGCCCACCCACTCGCCTACCTGCTTGCTTATGTATACCCACTCATCCATCCAACTATGCCTGCATCCAGATGTGTGTCCGTTCAACCATCCGTCCGTCCGTCAATCCGCCCGTCATTCATTCATTCATCCATTCACTCGTCCGATCGCTCCTTCGTTCATTCGACCATCCGTCCGTCGATCCGTCAGTCCGTTCGTTCGTTCGTTCATTCATCATTCATTCATTGGCATCGAACTACTGTCAGTCTTGCTTGATTATTTGAATCGATTACATGTATTCGATGAATTACTATTTAATAACTTGTCTTTCGTAGAATAAGTCTAATCAACAACCCGCCCGTTAGCAGTAATACCAAGTGGCCAGTGCCAATATTTGGTCCAGTATTGGTGACACACATTCAGCGGAACATTTCTAGCACCGCCTACTAACTCTGATCTTTCTTCTTCTTCTTTTCGTTCGCTGATCATACCTCCAGTCCTGTAAGTGACTATCGACATAATCATAAGCGCTAAGTGCGTGGATCCATGGTTTATTAGAGTGCTCCGTGCGGCCTGGAACCTCCGTCTTCAACACTCGAGGTTTCTGTCAGGGTTACCTCACCCATACCTCCTTTAGTCCCCTCTTAGGACACGCAGAGGATACGGAAGGTGTATACTAAGCCCCACCTACAGGGCAGCAAACTAACTCTGATGATGCTCGTTACAGCGCGTAAGATGAAAGATATAATACCACGATTGGTAGGCGGGAGGAGTGCTGGGAGGAACTAACTATTCTGACAGGTGTTTGCCTCTGACTGGGTAAACTACCATAACAGCCAGAAATAAATTCAAATCCATTCTCTTTATATTCCTAGCAAATTCATTTAATTACGAATATACCGGCTTCAGAGAGAGAGAGAGAGAGAGAGAGAGGGAGAGGGAGAGGGAGAGGGAGAGAGAGAGAGAGAGAGAGAGAGAGGGGGAGGGGGAGGGAGGGAGGGAGGGGGAGGTTGGGGGGGGGGAGGTTGGGGGGGGGGCGAGGGAGGGAGGGAGGGAGAGACGCTCTGAGATGCAATCTGAGGTTTGTAAATTTACCAGTGAAATTTACGAATATAGCACTCTCTCGTCCTGCAAATGGGCATTCCTCAGCACCACTGTAGAATTATTTTGACCATCAAAGTGGTATTAAATGGACAATAAGATTCACCTCTTTAAATAAGTTAGAGAAACATATTTTAAGATTTACAACTAGAAAGACTGGCTCGGTTACTGAGCCAGTCATTCCAGTGGTAACTCTTTAAAAAACCCACTTCTCTTGGACTGCAAATGGACATTGACCAGGACGATTGTTTTATTGTAGTGTAGATGGTACCAAGTTAGTCTCTTCTTTGCGTTAGGTAGCCTGTTTAAAGAAGCGCGAGGCCCTAGGCTGTAGCCTAAGTAGCCTAGTTGATAATCCGGCCCTGGCGGATGGTATATTAGTAGGCCAAATCATGCACAGACTGGTACTGCTACTTATACTGAGTCTGATAAATGTATTACTCCCAGACTTTGTACAAATTTAATGGGGTTATATACAAATTTTCCCCACCAATCTATGAACAGCCAACAAGATTTTAAAATCATTATTATTACCATACATAATTATTATCATTAGTATTATCATTAACGTCATCAGCCTTTGGGTTCCGTAGGGAAAACGATCCAAAACGCTTTGCTAATCCGAAAACTATTGACAATCTGCTGTTTTCGCATTAAACGTGCACACTCACACCAGAGTGCCCGAAACAAAACTATCCAACGCATAAACTCCTAGAAGCTCAACATGTGTACCCCAATGCAATGAAACGAGATAAACACATTCCGACCTCACCCGCACAAAGCAACGCAATTCTTTCAGTTGTGAAATTGAATTAGGGACGCGTGCCCCGAAAGAATCATATTAATCTATACGTGACAAAATCAACACATGTCAAGATCCAGCCGCCCCACCCGCATCTAGGCCCACAATTTAAGCCTCTGAAAGTAAACAACTTCAACCTCAAGCACCCCGGCGCTATCTGGAAGGGTGTACCTCGGCGGTGCATTGGTGACAGATACAGGCCGCGTAGCCTCACTTGAGAGATAGCAATGGGGGAATCCAGTTTTAGCTATACCCCGCCCATCTATATCTAAGCTCCACCCACGATGTTCCCGCGTTTGGATCGATTGAATTCCTGAACTCCCTGAATCTCAATTTCCAGAGAACTACACAAGCAAGCTGTTAAATATTTTGAAACTAATTTTACTGGATGCTGTTACTGCCTATGTATTCCTTCATTCGTTGCAGTCATATATGGCAGCAACAGCGCCCAGTCAAATTAGTTTCAACATATTCAACTGAATGGTTATTAAATAGTACAGACATGCAAAACTTGACGGACCATTAAGCGCTTATGACAGACTTAGATACGTCATTTACCTACATGTGACGTAATTCACTATGACGTCATATTCTCGACTGACTGGATTCTTCTAGCGTTGTAGGCTCAGGTTCTAGTCAATAAGAGCTCGGTTTTGCCGTGCCAACATTGATGCGCGCTGGTTGCTCCAGCGTACTAGCTCCTATTGAGGTAGCACACAGCCTACAATTCCATTGTTTTCTAACTGCAAACGCACAAGTTATTGAGCTGGTGTGCTGCTATCAATGGCCGTGCCCACGTCCAAATTAATAGCATTTCCACTTTATCCATCCATCATATGACGTCGTAATTAACTACGTGACGTGTAGAATGACATCATAGTCAATGACGTCATTTTGATGTCATGAATGACGTAGATAAGTACGTCACGAATGCATAATTGAAGATGGACTATGCGTTGTTGTACGAATTGTATGTCTTTACCATTTAATAAAGACTGTTGAATCTTTTGAAATTAGCTTTGAAATATTTAACAGCTTATCTGTATAGTCTTCTGGAAATTGATAGTCAGGGAGTTCGGAAATCGAGCGATCCCAACACGAGCGAGGTGTGCGTGGAGCTTAGCTAGAGGTGGGCGAAGCTTAGCAAAAACTGGAACGGTCCGAATTATTTCTCCTATCATTATGAGACTCTGTTACTTGCCTCGTAGCGTTTTCATAATATTTGTATGAAAATTGTCTATGTTAAATTTGTCAAAAAGGTGTCCGAATGAAGGAATCCAGTTTTAGCTACGTCCAGCCCATCTCTAGCTAAGCTCCACCCACTCATTGCCCGTGCTGAGATTCATCGATCCCTCAACTCTCTGACTATCACTTTTCAGAAATCTGGTGAATATTTTGAAACCGATTTGACTGGGTGATGTTGCTACCAAGGTATTCAATAGCATGTTTATTAAATAGTAAACTAATACAATTCGTACAACAACGCTTTAGTCCGTCACCAATTATGCGTTCGTGACGAACTTAGTTACATCATTCAGGACGTCATTGATTATGACGCCATCCTCGACGTCATATGATGGATGGATAAACTGGAACATTTCATTGTATTAATTTACAATTAAATAACCTTTCTGGTAACTTTCTTTATAAAAAGTAGTTTGAATGGGAGCTGTTCCTGATATAAGCAGCAACAGCCACCAGCCAAATTACTTTTCAAAATATCCACCAGTTTATCTGTATGGTTACCTTGAAAGTTAGATTCTGGGCGTTCAGAGTTCAACGTTTTAAAACCGATTAAAATACGCGTACAAAGTGGCCGGAGTTTAACGAGAAATTGGAGGATCTTAGCTAGAAATGGCAGAGCTTAGCTAGAAATGGGCGGAGCTTAGCTAGACATGGGCAGATCTTAGCTAGACATGGGCGGACCTTAGCATGAAATGGACCCCTTTAATCCTTGAACAATACTCAGGGCCGCAGGAATGGATGCCCTACCCATCTCTAACTAAGTTCCACCTACATTTTGCCCATGTTTGGATCGATCGAACCCTCAACTCGCTGAATTTCAATTTCTAGAAGACTATACAGGTAAGCTGTTGAATATCTTGAAACTAATTTGACTGGGCGATGTTGCTTTCTATGGCAGCACAGCAACAGCATCAAGTCAAATTAGTTTCACAATATTCAACACAATCTTTATTAAATAGATCCCCCATCGCCGGCCATCTACAAGAATGAAAGGACAAATGGGAGAAAATAGCGACACTGCGCCGCCTCTTCCAACATTGGCAGTCACTGTGGCAGCATCAACGACCCACATTGGCATCGATGGGCCAGCAACCAAGATTATATTGTGTCGGGCCAAAGGTCACGTCAAAGACCGGGCTGAGCCAAACTATAAAACTTCCATTTAGAGAGATGGATATCTGAGTATATTCTGAATGGAAAAAGCAGTCCACGAATTGATTGACCAAGCTAATGCATCACTCGGAGATAGTTAAATGTGTTTCTAAAAGATGGAAAATTTAACAATCAACTTCGTTTGAACAACATGATCTATCAATCTGATTCGGAAGTGTCAGATTCGTATCAAAACCACCAATACCTATATATATAGAACTTGTCAAGATCCATCGGCCATACTTTTTAGCATATCAAATTAACTTGAATAAACTTGGATCACCATAAAGACCGTTTACACGGTCAGTTTAAACTGAGCAGATGTGTCGAATTCGATCAAGTATCATTCTGTAAAAAACAAAAAATCTCAAGTCCGATGTCAGAAGTCGAAAATATGAAGACGAATCTGACTATTCGTCAGATTGATAAAATCTGATCTCGTAAACAAACGTCTGGTGTCTGAAGTCTAATCTGAAGGGTTGGACAAGTTCAATTTCCTTTGATTTTGTCTGTAGGGCATGTGTATTTTAAACACGACATTACTAACAAACAACAACAGAGAAGTTGGAGGTTTCAACGAAAGATCTATAACTGAGTTTGAGAGGAAGGTATGCTCTACATAGCATGCGCGCTTGGTATCACGTCCCATGTCAGATTTTATCATTATATTTTCTCATCAGATTTTTAATCAGATTTCTTCATCTAATCATTTGTTATCAGATCACTGTCGCGCGCGCGCGCACGCACGCACGCACGCAGGCACGCACGCACGCACGCACGCACGCACGCACGCACGCACGCACGCACGCACGCACGCACGCACGCACGCACGCACGCACGCACGCACGCACGCACAATTATGTCCACCTCCTCGTGCTCGTCCTCTTCCTCGTCCTTTTCCTCTTCCTCCTCCTCCTCCTCATCATCATCACCAGCACCACCACTGCCACCGCCACCGCCACAACCACCATCGCCGCCACCGCCAGCGCAACCGCCACCAGCACCCCACCACCACCACCACCACCACCACCAACAACAACAACACCTGTTTTGAATCACAGTTCAGACCGTAATTCGGATGACATCACATGTTAGAAAATAATTCAGTTTGAATCACGGTCCAGACCGTAATTCGGATGACATCACATGTTAGAACCTAATCCAGTTTGAATAACAGTCCAGGCAGTAATTCGGATGACATCACATGTTAGAACATATTACAGTTTGAATCACGGTCCAGATCGTAATTCGGATGACATGCCATGCATGAACATAATTAAGTTTTGAATCACAGTCCAGACCGTAATTCGGATGACGTCACATGCAAGAACATAATTCAGTTTCGAATCACAGTCCAGACCGTAATTCGGATGACATCACATGCAAGAACATAATTTAGTTTTGAATCACAGTCCAGACCGTAATTCGGATGACATGACAGGTTAGAACTTAATTCGCTTTGAATCACGTTCCAGATCGTAATTCGGATGGCATCACATATTAGAATATAATTCAGTTTTGAATCACAGTCCAGACCGTAATTCGGATGACATCACATGCAAGAACATAATTCAGCTTTGAATCACGTTCCAGATCGTAATTCGGACGGCATCACATATTAGAACTTAATTCAGTTTGAATCACGGGCCAGACAGTAATTCGGATGACATCACATGCACGAATACAATTAAGTTTTGAATCACAGTCCAGACCGTAATTCGGATGTCATCACATGATAGAAGGTTATTCAGTTTGTCCTCTAAAAATGGCACTTCAAATTTAATTTCATTGATATTCGAGAAAACCTGGCTATTACAACCTCACTCAGAGCACAGAGTAACTGTCAGAATAGTGAATCGAGCCAAGTGTATGGCTTCTGTGGTAATAGTTTGGAAATTATTAAAAAGAATTGATTAAGTGTATTGTTGCTTCCTTCTTTAATGTCAAACTGTTTTCAAAATAATCAGCCAGTTATGTATAACTGTTTTAGCTTATCCTTTTGTCATAAATAAAACAAGTTTATTTTATAAAATTTTCCAAAATGTCCATTTCTTTTGAAAATTTACCACTGGAATGACTGTCTCGGGTCATGAGCCAGTCATTCAAGTAGTAAATTTTCCAAAATACTCTTCTTATCCTCCAAATGGACATTTCTCAAGACAACTGCAGAAGCCGTTTTTTTGGCTGGCTTGAGTACTAAAGAGTTAAAACAAGAAAACAAATATTCCCAGTGTAAGACCAACCCCATAGAACTCTGGTCCAATAAGCTGGTGATACTGTCTGAATCAGAATTGTTTAAATCTGGTAGCCATATTGGATTTTTAATGCACGGCAGTTGTCATAGCCAAAATACATATTGTCTAAAGGAACAAATGATGAAAGTTGTTAAGTTCCATCCTGAAACATACGACAACGTTTGCCAGACAGACAGACAGACAGGCAAACTTCGTGTGTACACACTAGACATGGGGCGAAGCACTTAGGGCTTGGCTTGGGTGAAGCACCCATAGGACATGACTGGGCTGAAGCCATTTTTTAAGTCTTGGAAATGTGGGTTTAACCCTTTAATGACTAAATTTGTTCAACAAATTAAAATATTTACTTAGTGAATGTCCATTTGCAGGCCAAGAGAAGACTATTTTTTTTAATTTACCACTGGAATGACTGGCTCGGTTATCGAGCCAGGTATTCCAGTGATAAATTTTCAAAAATAGTATTATCTTGGCCTGCAAATGGACATTTCTCAAGACCCCTGCAGAGGCCGGTCGTGGCCGATTTCGTTCTGAAAGGGTTAAACAAAGCAATTTAATCATACTGATAAAATTAAATCTTTAATTTAAAATATGCTGTTGCATGCTTTCCAGTCAACTTATTTTAAGGCAATTCTACAGTTTTTCCAGTATGGCTGCCTTGAAATTAAAATATTCCTCAAGGGAATGGTTAACCCGTTGATCACATGGTGCATACACAAGTAAACAGAAAAACTGGAAAAGTCTAGAATTGTAAGAAACCAATATTCATGCCTTGAAAAGTATGGAAAATTTAATATTTTCTCCTACTGATTTGGAAAATGTATGGGAAATTTAAATATTGTCAGATCTGATTCTAATTTGCATAATAATATAAATAATAGTCAAAATTTTGATTAATTAGGTCGGGAAGAGGTATAGAAAAATATGGAATTTGATTCTGCAGAAGATGTATGAACCGAGTCCTGTAAAGAGAAAATGTAGACCATGAGAAGAGTATTTTTGACAACTTATTACTGGAATGACTGACTGGCTTGATGATTAAGCCAGTCATTACAGTGAGAAGATTTCAAGAATAGCATTTTCATTGTCTGCAAATGGATATTTTTCAACGGGAAATTATTTTTCTTGACTACATTTGGATAGAATAAGACGAGAAATTTATTCAACTTAACCCTTTAGCGCTCAAGCCGGCCAAAACAGCTTTTGCAGTGGTCTTGAGAAATGTCCATTTGTAGACCAAGAGAAGTCTATTTTTGAAGATTTTCCACTTGAATGACTGTTGTATTGTTATGAAACTGGAGAAATTGTCGAAATGGTTCAGTCGTGCAAAACCATGATGCCTTTGAAATGTCATATCCAAGGTAGATTGAAAAACTCGACCAATAACATGCACAATACTGCTACTGCATTTGAGCAACATGAGGGGTGGGGTAGGGTTGGGGGTGCGGGCGCAATATATCATCAGACACAAGAGATGCCGGTAAACTAGCATCATGAATTTGTAGCATGACTGTCTTTCCCATGACTCTGGCACAGAAGTATCATCTAAAACATAAACAAAACATGTTTTAAGTAATTATTAATATTCTAAACAACCCACATGGTTTGGCATAAAGACATGTACATACAATGTGTCTCATTGCGTCAGGTATTTGCCAAAGTTACAGGGAAATGGTACATTTTATCTTGTTTTATACATCAGAGGTTGCAGACCCTCGTCGGCCCAGTGTTATCACATTGTATATCTTTCCCATTTTCCAGATGTTGTCAGATTACGCTCAGAATGGTGAGATCCTGGTGTATGGTCACACACTTTCTTATGTAAATTTTTTTTAGCTAAATCATTTCCAAATATTTGATCTGCCTTTTTTAATCTAGATCATGGCTAATGTTGGATAGTAGTAATGGGTGGTTATAGTCGTTATTGTTCTTCACAGCAGGGGGTCTTCGAGAACAATGGGTTTTTCAGGAGAACAAAAGAAAAGCTTGCGGAATGGAATGTTGAGAACAATGGCGAACGTATGCACACAAGTGTTTGGAGAACAATGGCGCACAGCCGCACACGTATTTGAGAATCTGCAACACTGTGGAATGTTCTATTATTTTGAATTAGTTAACCCTTAAAAGTTTAAAAGTTGTGTATTTTACGTTTGAACGTAGTGGCGGCGCGCCCCCCTCCGTGGTTATTTACCGTGGTAGATAATGTAAAAATAATAGAGTTTGATGAGTGATAATAGTAAAATAGTAGAGAATAATGTAAAATAATAGGGTTTAAGAGGTGGTCCGATAATGGAGGTCGTATGAGGAGGAGGTTGAGGATGTATGAGGAATTACGGTATTGCTGTTTGAAAATAATTTGACTGTTTCGTCGCTAACGTCATTAGTAAACTGTAGAATATTTAGAGACTGCCAGTAAGCTGTTAGTAAGCAACAGCTACCAGACAGATTAGCAACAAAATATTAAAAATAATCTTGTGTTAATGGAATGTTCGGTTGGAGTGGTAACCAAGACATGGTGGTGATGGATTGTATCATGGGTTAAAAAGAAGTTAACCCTTTCACCGATGAATATATATCTCATTTTCATCGATACCATACAGGTAAACTGTTGAATATTTTGAAAATAATTTGACTGCCTGTGTCAGTTGAGGCGGAATGCTATAGTATTCCTCCTCAGTTGATATTGCTGGATGATTATGAGGGCGATGCTAGCGTACTTGTTTACAAGGTATGCATGGTGTACGAATATTTTGATAATTTGTTGCTGAATATTTTGATAGTTTGAGTGGTAGCTGAATATTTTGATAATTGGTTGCTGAATATTATGATAATCGGTTGCTGAATATTTTGATTGGTTGTTGAATAAATTGATTGGTTGCTGAATATTTTGAAAACGATTTGACTGTGTAAATTTTAATTTCTTATTAGGCGATGTTAGGTAAGAGAGAGGTGTTCTTATAACGGAGGTCGAAGGAGGAGGGAGGAATGCTATCTAGGCCAGCAAAATGTGTTCCCCAGTCATTTAATTTTCAAAAATCAGACACGTACACAGTAATTTTTCCTATGCTATTATATAGATAGTGTTATCTATCGTATTTATGTCTCTAAAATGGAAGTCATTTAATTATTAAGTTTTCAAAACTATGGACAAAATGCATTCCTTGTCAATGGCAATGCATTAATCGACCGCGAACAATAGCGTACAGATGCCCATTTAGAACAGTATCGTTGGTATTGATAATAGTAAAATAATAGAGTTTAAGAGGTTGTCTGATAATGGAGTTCGTAGGAGTATGAGGTTGAGGATGTATGAGGAATTACGGTAGGATATTGATGTATATTTTGGAAATAATTTGACTGTTTCGTCGCTAACGTTATTAGTATACTGTAGAATATTTAGAGACTGTCTGTAAGCTGTTACTGTCTTAGCAACAGCTACCAGACAGATTAGTAACAAAATATTAAAAATAAAATGAGAAAATGGATTGAATTTGTACCGTTTATAGGAATATATGTACTGCAGCCGCAAATCCGCAACACGAGCCCGCAAATCCGCAACACGCGCCCGCATGCGGCCGCGCATGTATGCATGCATTTTGGCGTGTATGCGTGTTCAGGCATGTGCATATAGTTGTTGCCATCCGCAACACGCGCCCGCAAATCCACAACACATTTTAGCCGAATGTACATTAACATTTACATTTATACTACATCGCTCTACTACAAAAAAAAATGTAAGGAATATCGCGTGAGATGACTAGCGTCCTATCAAAAACTGTCGCGTACTGGCCTCCATATAATGACGCATACATGCAGGCGAAAATCTTGGATATGTTCACGGGCTAGACGCGATGGATCAGTTTGTTAAATGGTTTATGCACATAAAAATATGTGCGCGTTAAAAAGTATCCAGGGAAATATGTTTTCTCTGACCACCTCGTTATTGTGCATAAAGTATGTATGATTCGCTTTTAATCCTTCAATTTGTGTGCAAACGCATTAACCTTCATCTAAAACCCTCATACATGAAACTAAGCGGCTTCCTACTAATTTTTTTAAAAGAGAGCAAAGTACATCTCTATGCGGGTAATATATAGCTAAGCCAAGCGATGTTGTATGCATAATATTATATAGATAATAATCATGCATCTCGTATTTAAAGAGTGCTCTTTAAAGCGGCAGTCATTTACTTATTAAATTTTAAAGATTGTTATAAAAATAGTGGGAACAATGCCCACCGTCGTCATCGTTGACGAATAATGACGAGCACCCTTGTATCGTTTAACGTATTAGTAGGTCGATGCGGTCCCTCGTGGTTGTAGTAAAAAGTATTTTGAAACTAAGCGGAATCGCTTCCTATGTCAAATTGTCGCATTGAACAGCACTTTTTTAAGAGTTTGTGCGCACGAAGGCGCTAGTGCGAATTGTAGCTTCCTATGTCAAATTAGTATCAAAACTATTCGCTTAAACTACCAATGCACCATGATATAGATTTGAAGAATCAGAAAATAACATCCCTGGAATGAGTGTAGAGGTGGTCGCATAATTGAGGTCGAACGAGTTAGGAGATGGGGATGATGTATGCTAGCGCGGTGATGCCTGGCACGAGGGATGAGGTATACTAGCATACTTGTTTACAAGGCCGACAACGCGCGTTGTACGAATATTTTGAAAATAATTTGACTAAGGTGTTAGCGTCAACTTTCTATCAAATCATTTCCATGATATATAGTGAATATTTTGAAAATAATTTGACTGTCTGCATCATCAACTTTTGCTCAAATCGTTTCCATAATATTTTGCTAGGAAGTAGATCCCTGGAATGTCTGAAACACCTCGCCAATCAGCCAGTTAAGGGTAATAAAACTAGGAAAAATTACCATGTCCGGGTACACACAGTATGAATGCATTATGAGTACCTAGTCAATGAGACCCCCGACAACAAAAATAATATAGTAGGCTAACCATTGTCTGGACATTGCGGCCGCAACCACCTACTACCAATACCGACCATCATCACCATCACCACCACCATCACCACCATCACCATCCCTCTATAACCATCAGCACCACTACCCACTAAGCACCAACACCCACCACCAAGCATTAACCTCACCACCATCATCCACCACAACACCTATTTTCATCAACCGCCAACCCCACCGCCACCACCACCAACAGCATCAGCACTCCGATTTGTATATCGAGGGATGTGGGGGGGGGGGGGACCCGGCTGGGAAGCTACAATCATCAAACACACGCATAAAGAACCAATGTTTTATTTGTATCCATATTTTCACATTGAAGTAAATATTACATATAGTAGATATCGGATTGTCCGGTGGGGAGTCATGACCCTGTGGACATCTTATATTTATGAGTAAGACCTTGATGAAATTAATATTTGAAAATACCAGGTGAGCTAATGGACAGAGTAGCACGCATCATACTATAGTACGCAGAAGGGCTGCTGCACTGGTTGACATAGACCGGTGCTGCCGCAACACAGTGTAGTGAGAAACTGATGCATACATGATAACCGTATTAAGTAAAAGTTGGAATTGTAATAGGATAGAATAAAGTGGGACCCACGGTTCTGGTTGGATGAGAAATGTCAATAGTTGGGGATGAAAGTTGGTGGGGCGAGATTGGCACACACTTTCAGAATATTCAGCAGTCATTTTGGACAATAGTTTAGAAAATAGTACAGAGACAGGTTTAGACAGGACAGACAAAAAGAATGGTTAAAAGTTTGAATGACAAGAGAATTATCAACTCCCTATAGAAAGTACAACAACACCAGCTGGAAATGAGATCATACAGCTCATGTGCTATTAACCATCGTATCCTACAGGCTTATTCGCAATAAGCCATAGGCAGGACATGGACAAGGTAACGTCCTGTAGGAGTGATTGACACTAACGAAGTTTGTGTATAAACTAAATGTCAATCAAAACAGGGAATCTAAATCGAGACGAATTTGTATATCAACTATATGTCAATCACCGAGTGACATGCTACCACAACGGATGAGGTAATGTTGTTGGTTAGCTGACAGATCGCATCAAAGCAGAACCAGCCCAAACCGGTTCGACCACATTCAGCGTTATCATCCTAGAAGCGAAACTCGGAGTTTGATTAGTCGGGATGACGTCACAATCAATGGGCATCCGATCAAACTCTGAGGAAGAGAAGACAAACGAACGTGGGCGAGAAAATCAAGAGAGTATATAAGGGGCACTTTGCTTTTAGTCAGGGTCCGTATCCGTGGTTCGCATCGAAAAGCTAACTCTGAATATATTGGAGTAGGAGTTAGCTAGTTAGGTTGATAAAATATAGCAGACCTGTCATGACAGGGAGTAATATAAATCAACGTTAGATAGGAAACAGAAGTTTTAAGTAAAGTAGTTAAATTTTAGTCAAACTCTTATAAGTATTTATCTTTTCAGTAGTGGCAGTAAAAGGCACCCTTAGTATGGTGTACAGTTAGATTTATTAAAATCAGAACCTTGATAACCTCAAGGCAAGAGTTTTGTTGTGACATTAATTCTGGAATCTACGGAAGACCACCGTAGCTTACCTGCAAGTTCTGGTAATCAGTCAGATCAGGCCCGGATATCAAGTACAAATATCGTGAAATTCATCTATAAACGAGTCGAGCTGATATCTATTTCTTTCGTTCTCGTTAAGGTAGATTGTCGCAGCAACCTTACGTACAAGCCTTACCCAAAACGGAAGAGACTTCATAATCAATTATACCAGATAAGAACATATAAGTAGCATCGAATCTTGAAGATATACACCAAAAATTTTCAGTGGCAGGATCCGGAGTTAAAATCAACAGTGAGTACGTAAGAATATATGGCCCAAGAACAAGGGGACGACCCACGACAATAGTGGTTAAAGACGTGGCTGACAGAGTAGCAGTATTCTTAGAAGTAGCACAGCGGTCAGAAAGCTGTCAGGTGACGCAGCATCGGGAGTACGGGAATAATTCTATTTGCAAAATAATGACTGCTATCAGTTGCCACGAGCATCCGAGAGTGGCGAGGGTGGTCATTAGCATACATTACAATTAGCAACAAAGATGGCAAGGGGAGAAGGAACGCCAGACCCAACGCTACCGCCGATAGATGGGCACCCGCCAATGGAGCTTAGGCCCGAGACTCTAGCCGCCATACAGGCGATGGGGACGGCCATGGCGGGGGCAATTTTGGCGAGCAGTGATCGACGGTAGACTGCCCGGGTATACCGCCGGGAAATAAGAGATACAATAGACAGGATACAGCCATGTGACGGGGTCGTGCCTGAGGAGGAGCGTACATTTTTGGAAGAAACCAGGAGGGCATGCGTGGCTAATGAAGAACGGCTAGAGGGAATCCCCGCATACGTGATAACCCGAGTGGCTAGAGGGCAGTTGTCGAGAGCGATCGACGGTTTCATGATTGGCAAGATACGAGAAGAGGTGTCGTACGAGGAGTTCAGTGATTACATTACCCTAATCTTTGTATCCACCAATGTAACCGAGCGGATCAAGTATGATCTTGAGAGGGTGAGACAGAGAAAAACGAGATGGTGATTGCGTTCAACCGGCGATATAGGGAAGCTGGCAGTAGAGCGTACCCTAACGAGAATGAAGATGATCGCCGAACCATTCTCGGCATTTATTTGCGGGCTTTGGGAGACAGAGGGTTAAGTAAGCGCATCGTACGTAAGAAAGCCACAACCCTGGCACGAGCCATAGAAATAGCCGAGGAGGAGGAAACTTGTAATGATCTGTTAAGGGCTCAGCAGATAGAGGAAAGACATGAGGAAAGGATGGAGGTGAATATGTTGGAAGAGGAGGAAGAAAGGGAGATATGGAGTGTGGTGAAAAAGTTAAAACAACAGATTGTGGCACAGTCGAAGATGATAGAGCAGCTGTGTGGGCTGGTCAAGGATCTCCAGATGAACGAAAATGCCCCAAGAGCCGTACATCGGCAGATGCAAGCTGTGAAAAGGGTAACAAAACAGCCACTGAAAGGACCTAGCCCGGTATCGAAAACAGCATCTCCGCGAAATCTGACACACATTACGTGCTACAATTCTGATAAGACAGGACATTACAAAAGCAACTGTCCCCAGGCACTCCGACCAGTACGTAACACGCCCCACAAAAGTACGGTGCGACCGCGATCCCCGAGGTTGCCGATGACTTGTTTTAGATGTGGGCGAGAAGGTCACATGGTACGGGATTGTGGAAATCAGACATATAACATGTTCGGCAATACAAGAGAAGCACCTACAGTCGTAAGATGTTATGGGTGTGGGCAAGATGGACACCATGAAGGATTGTCCGCACGGAGCACAGGACCAGCGTAGACAACAGCCATTGGTCCGAACAATCAGACAACCTGAGCGTCAGATGGTGCGCAGAGCGGCAAAACGTGCTGCTAGTGATGACATGGACATAGATGAAGTAACCGATTATCGCCAGGGGACACCACGCATTACCCCTAGGGAGTGTTCTCGAAATGTGCGCAAAGTGTTAAGTAACCAAATGCGGGAAGATAACGAGTACGAGGATAGGGAGGGTTTTGTGCTAACCGACGCGAATACTGATGCATATGGCCGTTATGGAGGAGATGCATCGAACCAACGTGACCGTTACGCTGAAGCAGTTAGCGGGTGAAGGAGCCCGTTAAACTAAGACGGAGAAAACCGTTGGTGCAAGCACCGACCGAGCGGTTTTTAATCCGTCTACAAGTGGATTCTAACAGTCCAACGGATCAGGGTGAGTACCTGCATGCCTTAGTGGATACTGGTGCTAGCACATCCTTGGTTCGTAAGGATATATGGCATAGCATGTTAAATGCTAGGCCATTGAAAAGGGCAAAGATGCTCTTAGCGGTAAATGGTTCCCCAATAGAACTGTTGGGGGAGACCCAAGTAAAATTCAAGAATGCCCGGCCTATTCCTTGTACGGTAGTAGCACGAATGAGGCATGAATGTTTGCTTGGAGCGGATGCTTTGCACTTGGGAAATGCAAAGATTGATTATCAGGCCAAAGTAGTAGTAGTATGGTTTGGCCGGGTATATCCCTTTAGGTATCCCTATAGGGAACAGACAAATTATATCCATGAGAGTTGTAAGGAAATGACCGGATATAAAGATATCGACAAAGTCTTGGGGGACTTTGCGGATATCTTTGATACGGCTCATCCAAAAACACTAGGATTGGTCCCCAAAGTGAAGTGTATGGTACTAACAGGAGATGCGCTTCCTATAAGGCAAAAGGCCTACCGTCTACCGCTAGCCAAGCAGTATATAGTCAAAAACCAAGTGGCTGAGATGCTGGTAGCGGGTGTCATAAGACCGTCGTCATCACCATGGGCGTCACCCATTACATTGGTCCCTAAGAAGGACGGGGACACCAGATTTTGTATAGACTACAGAAAATTGAATTCCGTATATCGTAAGGATAGTTATCCTTTACCGAATATATCGGACATATTTGACTCCATGGGCGGCGCAACGATATTTTCTACTATGGACTTGAAGTCTGGCTATTGGGAGATACCAATGGACAGCCAAGACATAGAGAAGACAGCGTTCGTCTGCAGTGAAGGTTTGTTCGAATGGATTCGGATGCCGTTTGGTTTTGCGAACTCAGGTGCCGTATTTCAGAGGGAAATGAATGATATTTTCCGAGAATTCGTGGGAAAATATTTGCATGTTTTCGTCGACGATATAGTCGTATATTCGAGAAATCCGACGGAACATGCACAGCACTTGCGTAAGGTTATGTGTAAGATACGGGAGTATAATTTGCAAGTTAAGAAAAAGAAGTGCGATTTTGCTAAACTATCAGTTGATTTTCTATGGTATCACATTTCCGCACAAGGAGTAGCTCCTCAGGCTCAAAAGGTCAAGGTCATTAGGGAAATGTCACCCCACGCGATGTGGACGAAGTAAGAAGTTTCCTTGGAGCTACCAGTTATTACCGATCCTGTGTGCAAGGCTATGCCGAAATTGCTAAGCCTCTAATAGAATTAACTAAGAAGTATAAACGTTTTGAATGGGGTGCGGATGAACAGCAAGCGTTCAAGAAATTACAGAACTTGCTGTGTAGCGAGACGGTTCTCACATATCCTAATTTGAATGCCCCGTATAAATTGTATACTGATGTGTCTAGCTGTGCGATAGGTGCAATATTGGTACAGGTAGATGGTAAGGGTATAGAGCGAGTAATCCAGTATGTGAGCTCTACTCTTAAAGACAGTCAGTTGAATTGGCCTGTAATAGAAAAGGAAGCTTATGCAGTGATATATGCGTTAAAGAAGCTTAGACCGTATCTATTTGGTGCACAGTTTACCATGTATACTGACCACAAACCCCTAAAGAGTTTGTTTGTGGGAGAGGTTAAGAACACGAAAGTGCAGCGCTGGGCAGTACTGATTGCAGAATACGGATGTAAGATAGAATACATCCAAAGCTCGAAGAATATTCGAGCGGACATGTTGTCCAGGTTACGTCGTCCGGTGGAGGTCGCCAGGTTAGATACTGGCGATTTTGTCATACCGGATGTGGATGAGGGGGTGCTACCGCACATCCCTCTCGAGGTATTTGATGTTCCTTACGACGAATTGTGTACCGAACAGACCAAGGACTACCCAGAGTTGTTCAAGAACACCCCGGAGGAGTACATGGTTAAGAACGGTATTCTGTATTCTTTAGTTACGCCCTCAGCATTGGACGCTGAGTACCCCAGAATTGTCTTACCTACCCTGTTCCATGAGAAAGTGCTCCGGATGGCTCATGAACAAGCTGGTCACCAAGGTCTGCAGAAGACCATCGGTATGGTAAGGGATTCTTTTGTCTGGACGTCTTTGAGGAAAGACGTGGTACGTATGCTTGAGATGTGTACGACGTGCCAGGTCAACCGACCTGTCACTACTCGACCAAGGTACAGTGAGATGCCCATGGCCAATTATCCGAGTCAGATAATCGGCATGGATTTGATTGGTCCACTGTTGGAATCGAGTAAGGGTAATATGTATATCATGACGATCGTTGATCACTGTTCTGCGTGGGCAGAAGCATATCCGATTCCGGCTAAGACAGCTCAGAATGTTGAAGACAAGTTCTTCAATGAGTACGTCATGCATCATGGTGTCCCTGAGATCTTGGTAACTGATCAGGGAAAAGAATTTTGTTCTAAATCTCTGGAGGAACGATTTAAGGAACACGGTATAGATCATAGGCGATCGAGTCCATACCATCAGCAGACAAATGGACGTAACGAGAGGTTCAATCGAACTCTTAAGGAGTTAATCCAGAAAGGGGTGAATAATGCGTCTCGTACATGGGAAGACGAGTTGGGTGCAGCGTAAAGGCTGAGGAGAGGATGAAGTTGACCTCTCGCAGTGACCCCGAATATGAGATTTTTAAGATCAACGGGCCAGTGGCTCATGTCCGACATCAAAGATCTGGGAAGGTGCGCGTACTTAATATAGCCAAGTTACGCGTAGTCGACTCAGAGATGTGCTGGGACAAGGTGCGACCACGCCCTATTCATAACCCTGCTAAAGGTACAAAGGCCAGTCATCACCCCAGGATGAATATACCCGAGTCTGAACCATTGCCGGGGAAAGACTCCGCTGAGCCACCCATGATTAAGGCTCGTCGGAAGCGACCAGCTTCAGATGAGGAACCAAGGGCGAGCAAGGTGGGTAGGAGGGTTGATAATAACATCAGTCAACCTGGTAGGAGTGGGTATCGAAACCATGCGTCACTCACCGAAACTCACGTGACTCCTCATAATAGGATGATGGACACCTCAGAGGAGGTACCCGAGAGCGTGCCGGAGCCAATGGAAACGCTGCCAGCACATCCGTACTTTCTGCGCAGGCGCAGTCATGTACCTGATGTCGAAACTAATACTAAGCGACTCAGGATCGGTGCTTTTGGGCGTGCTCTATACGATGACTTCATCGATCATATAGATGCAGTTATAAGGCGACGCAGTGCCGCTCGTAACAATCTGCCGGCTAAAACGTACCAGTAAGCATCCTAATAGTGTCGCATAGCATATTCAGTCGAAATTACATTTTAGTATCCGCTAGAAAAATAACGATAAAACCTCGAGGTAATATAGCATCATGTATACATTTGAGTTGAGTATTGTAATGACAGTATTTAGTATGGTGTTAAGTATGTGCAAGGATTCTAGTGTACACCGATTACCGAATGGAGTTATGATAACACAGCCCGAACTGGTATCCATGATAAGAGCGGAATGGACTGTGATCGTATCAATCGATCATCCATATTTGCCAGAGGACTTGATGGGACGATTGGCCCAAATGGCAGCCCTGGTGGCCGACATAAGTCGCAACACTTCATTTATAAGTAAAAACGATATCTTCGGACTACAGCATCGGATAAGAGGGATAAGGAAAATTGCTATGAAGACGCAGCAGGCCATGTTAAGTAGGACTAGCAAGCGACAAAAACGTGGGTTATTTAATTTTGTGGGGGACATTGCATCCTCTTTGTTCGGGACCGCCACCTCCGGAGACATAGAAGCGATACGGGATGTAGTGAAGAAACCTATGGGAAATGTGAATAGGGTAGTACATTTCGCCAACCGGCTAGCATCCCACGTGAAACTGGCGTTCCATGATATAAATATGAATACAGACTGAATCAATGAAATTGGTGATAGTCTGGTCGCGGTGACTGGCAACATGAGCAGGTTGCTCAAGATACAGACGGCTCGACAGGATGAACTGTATGCACTGGTGAGGCTAGGGCATATAATCGACTCCGCCGAGTATGTGGTCTATGACTACCAAAAGACGGCTGAGCAGTTCTATAGGCAAGCCGCATCACTAGAGTTGGGTAGATTGACCGAGGGGCTATTCAGTCTCATTGACCTGACATCGGTATCTAAACAGGTCAGCGTGGGAAATAGGTTGATACGTCCCTACCAGTGGTATTATCGGAATGTGGTAGTGTACCCGTTGTGGAAGGATGATTCAAAATTATATTATGTAGCGATGTTATCTTTAATCGATGGGGGAAGGTACATAGAGTATGGGATACATTCGTGGGCCGAACCGTTAGCGGAGAAGGGTTATTACATGAAAGTAGAACTGGGCCGAACCAGCATTGGTCTACGTACCAAATCCGGATGGTACTTTACCATGTCAGAATGTCGAGGTAACGAACCTAGGGTGTGTCAGGGTCAGCTCAGGGTTGACAAGACCCATGTGCCCAGCATAGTAAGCATACTAACAAACACAACAGATAGAAATTGCAATATTCAACTATCGGAGTCCAACATAACAGCGAGTAAATTATTTGCCAATAGGAAAATCGGTGTGGTTTTGCAAACATTCAGTGAGACTATGGAAATTCATTGTGACGGACAACTGACTGACCGATGTGAAGTAAGTAATGGTGTGTATGCGTTGATGTCGGGAAAATGTGGTTATAGCGGGAAGGGTTGGCAATTCGAGCCCATAGTGTCTTACAGTCAGACGTACACTCGAGCTAGCCTGTCAATTAAAATGCCCCATTTGGATGTGACCGGCGTTCTGAATAAATCCATGATAGTAGATCATTTGAAAGTGCAACCCTGGGATCATTTACAGAAATCTAAGTATGTGCCGCTAGCACCATTGTCCGCACTCGACCCAGTGATGGTCGAGGGCATAGGGGTACTCTCTTTTGTATCTTATTCAACGGGCTCCTTCGTGAGTGTGCTCGTTGTGGTAATTGTGTTATATAAATGTGGAGTAATTTCGCGCATGTGGAAATGGCTAAAATGCAAGCCACGTGCGGCCCATAGTAGTGACAAGTGCACTGCCATTCATATTAGTGCGCCAGCAAATCAGGCCCAGCAGCCCCGGAGAACTGCAGTGATACCGGAGCCGCTGAGGTTGGCAACCGGGTCGTCACCTAACGCTAGTGCGAGGACTGGGATCGACCCGACGGCTGCCGACTGGGTTGAAGTAGAACTTTATGATGACATGGTGGATCCTGACGAGGGTGTGGCTCGATTGGATATATCCATGTAACGTTTTGGGACTAACTTCGTTTGCTGTGTGTGGAACATTGAGTGGTGATGAACTATATTTTATAAGTAAGAATTGTTATATGACCTGTAATGAATTTGCTCTGTAGAATTAGGATTACTATTATAGGTAAGCGCATTGTTTAGTTTACTACACCTTGAGTGTCAAGGTTATTAATGATGCTATTAATGTGTTTCTGGGGACGGTCATTTGCGCATGATATTCCGTTACCCGGACATGTATTTTTGTATAATTATCTCCATATTAATGATGCTATTAATGTGTTTCCGGGGACGGTCAGTTGCACATGATATTCCGTTACCCGGACATGTATGTTTGTATAATTATCTCCATATTAATGATGCTATTAATGTGTTTCTGGGGACGGTCATTTGCGCATGATATTCCGTTACCCAGACATGTATGTATAGTGGTGCCGGGAATGGTCATTTGCGCATGATATTCCGTTACCGGTGTAGAAACTGTTTTATGTGTAAAATTAGTAGTACTGATCTAGTGAGTGATAAGGTTGGTTGTTGTGTGTTATCCATTCGGGGAGCCGCTGGTAATGGGTGGTTTTGTTGTTGATGTGGTACAACGAGTTAATTGACGATATCTTAAGGCCTTAAGAGGTGGTCAATTAACTTCGGTTGAGGGGCATGTGTAGTTATCGGATTATCCGGTGGGGAGTCATGACCCTGTGGACATCTTATATTTATGAGTAAGACCTTGATGAAACTAATATTTGAAAATACCAGGTGAGCTAATGGACGGAGTAGCACGCATCATACTATAGTACGCAGAAGGGCTGTTGCACTGGTTGACATAGACCGGTGCTGCCGCAACACAGTGTAGTGAGAAACTGATGCATACATGATAACCGTATTAAGTAAAAGTTGGAATTGTAATAGGATAGAATAAAGTAGGACCCACGGTTCTGATTGGATGAGATCTGTCAATAGTTGGAGATGAAAGTTGGTGGGGCGAGATTGGCACACACTTTCAGAATATTCAGCAGTCATTTTGGACAATAGTTTAGAAAATAGTACAGAGACAGGTTTAGACAGGACAGACAAAAAGAATGGTTACAAGTTTGAATGACAAGAGAATTATCAACTCCCTATAGAAAGTACCACAACACCAGCTGGCAATGAGATCATATAGCTCATGTGCTATTAACCATCATATCCTACAGGCTTATTCGCAATAAGCCATAGGCAGGACATGGACAAGGTAACGTCCTGTAGGAGTGATTGACACTAACGAAGTTTGTGTATAAACTAAATGTCAATCAAAACAGGGAATCTAAATCCAGACGAATTTGTATATCAACTATATGTCAATCACCGAGTGACATGCTACCACAACGGATGAGGTAATGTTGTTGGTTAGCTGACAGATCGCATCAAAGCAGAACCAGCCCAAACCGGTTCGACCACATTCAGCGTTATCATCCTAGAAGCGAAACTCAGAGTTTGCCTAGTTGGGATGACGTCACAATCAATGAGCATCCGATCAAACTCTGAGGAAGTGAAGACAAACGAACGTGGGCGAGAAAATCAAGATAGTACATAAGGGGCACTTTGCTTTTAGTCCGTGTCCGTATCCATGGTTCGCATCGAAAAGCTAACTCTGAATATATTGGAGTAGGAGTTAGCTAGTTAGGTTGATAAAATATAGCAGACCTGTCATGACAGGGAGTAATATAAATCAACGTTAGATAGGAAACAGAAGTTTTAAGTAAAGTAGTTAAAATTTAGTCAAACTCTTATAAGTATTTATCTTTTCAGTAGTGGCAGTAAAAGCCACCCTTAGTATAGTGTACAGTTAGATTTATTAAAATCAGAACCTTGATAACCTCAAGGTAAGAGTTTTGTTGTGACATTAATTCTGGAATCTACGGAAGACCACCGTAGCTTACCTGCAAGTTCTGGTAATCAGTTAGATCAGGCCCGGATATCAAGTACAAATATCGTGAAATTCATCTATAAACGAGGCGAGCTGATATCTATTTCTTTCATTCTCGGTGAGGTAGGTTGTCGCAGCAACCTTACGTACAAGCCTTACCCAAAACGGAAGAGACTTCATAATCAATTATACCAGATAAGAACATATAAGTAGCATCGAATCTTGAAGATATACACCAAAAATCTTCAATATGATAAAACGTATAGTTGCAGTAGCATAAACAAACAGTCAATGTTCTGGAGATCCATTTATCGATGACTGATTCCTTATGGATCAGATCTATCACTGACAGAATCATCATCATTATCCTCAGTATCTAGATGGTTCCTTATGTACTTCTTGATCAGAAACTCTCTTTTTCGAAAAGCTGAGAAGACTGCTTCATCGTATGCGTACCCCTTTCCTGATGCATTATTTTAATGAGCGTAGAGTTCTGTAATCTTCTCGACCGGAGCATTATGTCTACACACTTTGTAACTAAAGCATCAGCATATACGGAAATAGGCACATTGCCTACACCATGTGGGTCTGTGTCCACTTCGCCATCCTCATCTTCTAAACCTGATTGTTCAGCGTCTAAGACCTGCTTAATATTTTGGAATATGGTAAATAGTTCCTCATTGCCTATGTCTTCTTTTTCATCTTCACCTTCATCTTCACTCTCAGTCTCCGCTGAGTCATTACCGGCTTCACTCTCTGACTCCGCTGGCACATCATCTTCACTCTTCATCTCTGTCATTTCTTCATCTTCACTGTCTAGATTTTCGCTATCTTCATCGTTATGGAATTGGATCTTATGCCGCTTCAGGTCATTTGACCTATTAAAAGTTGAACCACATTCAAAACATTTATGTCTCGGCATATTGATTATAGGATAAATCTAGCAAGTATTCAAGTTACAAGGTTCTTCAAAGAAATCTGACTGCCTTACTACTCTGCAGTTACACGTCCAACCACTTTGCGATGTTTAAACTGGAATGAGAAAAGGGATTGAATTTTACCATTTATAGGATTATATGTACTGCGGCCGCAAATCCGCAATATGCGGCTGCAATCCGCATCATGCGCCCACAATCCGCAACATATGCCCGCAAATCCGCAAATGCAGCCTGCATGCAGCTGCACATGTATGCATGCATTTTGGTGTGTATGCGTGTTCAGGCATGTACATACACTTGGTGCCATCCGCAACATGCACCCGCAAATCCGCATCATGCGGCCGCAAATCTGCAACATATGCCCGCAAATCCACATCATGCACCCGCAATCCGCAACATATGCCCGCAATCCGCATCATGCGCCCGCAATCCGCAACATACGCCCGCAAATCCACAAATGCGGCCCACATGTGGCCGCACATGTATGCATGCATTTTGGCGTGTATGCGTGTTCAGGCATGTAATACACTTGGTGCCATCCGCAACACGCACCCGCAAATCCGCATCATGCGCCCGCAAATCCGCAACATACGCCCACAAATCCGCATCATGCACCCGCAATTCACAACATATGCCCGCAAATCCGCATCATGTGCCCGCAATCTGCAATCCGCAACATACGCACACAAATCCGCATCATGCACTTGCAATCCGCAACATACGCCTGCAAATCCGCAAATGCGGGCCGCATGCGGTCGCACATGTATGCATGCATGCATTTTGGCGTGTATGCGTGTTCAGGCATGTACATACACTTGGTGCCATCCGCAACACGCACCCACAAATCCGCATCATGCGCCCGCAAATCTGCACCATATGCCCGCAAATCCGCATCATGCGCCCGCAATCCGCTACATATGCCCACAAATTCACAACATGCGTTCGCACATGTACGTATACATTTTAGCCAGCAGAGCCAGTCATTCCGATGATAAATTTTCAAAAAGTCTTCTGGCACACGCATGCGCACAAGGGCGCACACCGCGGCATGCACGCACGCACAAGGGTACAACGTATAACTAGCAGTATCACGTATTAGCACATGTTCATACGAGCGTGACCTATATTAAACACTCATGACATACCCTCTCCAACCTATATACCATTTTTCAGACACCGCGCTCTCACACATTACGACCACAATGTCTAGACAAATGGATAGCTGTCAGAGGCAGTCATTCCGATGATAAATTTTCAAAGATACTCTTCTCTAGGGCTGCAAGTATGAATATGAAGAAATTCGCTATGGGTTGTCGGGTGGGTGGGTGTTGTTGGTGGGGTTAATGCCTGGCATTGGGTGTAGGTCATAGTGTTGCACGCATGCACAAGGGTACAACGTATAACTAGCAGTATCACATATTAGCATGTGTGCATACGAGCGTGACCTTTATTAAATCCTCATTGACTTACCCTCTCCAACCTATATGCCATTTTTTCGAACACAGAGCTCTCACACATTCCGACCACAATGTCTAGATAAATGGATAGCTGTCAGAGTCAGTCATTCCGGTGATAAATTTTCAAAAATAGTCTTCTCTAAGGATGCAAGTATGAATATGAAGAAATTCGTTATGGGTTGGCGGGTGCGTGGGTGGTGGTGGTGGGGGGTTAATGC
The DNA here is from genome assembly GCA_034401795.1 of Chaetoderma sp. LZ-2023a. Lineage (NCBI taxonomy): Eukaryota > Metazoa > Mollusca > Caudofoveata > Chaetodermatida > Chaetodermatidae > Chaetoderma > Chaetoderma sp. LZ-2023a. The sequence continues at coordinate 130,406,133 of CM067374.1, forward strand.
ATGGTGTTGGGTGTAGGTCGTAGTGGTGGAGGTGGTGGTGGTGGTGGTGGTGGTGGTGGTGGTGTTGGTGGTGGTGGTGGTGGTGGTGGTGGTTGGTGGGGGTATTTACTGGCGCAATGTCTAGACAAATGGATAGCCTACAGTGCCAGTCATTCCGATGATTAATTTTCAAAAATAGCCTACTCTAAGGATGCAAGTATGAATATGAAGAAATTTGCTACGGGTTGGCGGGTGCGTGGGTGGTGAAGGTGGTGGGGTTAATGCATGGTGTTGGGTGTAGGTCGTAGTGGTGGTGGTGGTGGTGGTGGTGGTGGTGGTGGTGGTGGTGGTGGTGGTGGTGGTGGTGGGTGTTGGCGATGATAATGGCGTTATGTAGGGGGGGGGGGGTGTGTGTGTGTTTACTGGCGCAATGACTAGACAAATGGATAGCCTGCAGTGCCAGTCATTCCGATGATAAATTTTCAAAAATAGTCTTCTCTAAGGATGCAAGTATGAATATGAAGAAATTCGCTATGGGTTGGCGGGTGCGTGGGTGGTGGTGGTGGTGGGGTTAATGCATGGTGTTGGGTGTAGGTCATAGTGGTGGTGGTGGTGGTGGGCGTTGGTGGTGATGATGGTGGTTGGTGGGGGTGGGGGTGTTTGCCGGCGCAATGACTAGACAAATGGATAGCCTGCAGTTTCAGTCATTCCAATAATAAATTTTCAAAAATAGTCTTCTCTTGTACTACAAATATGAATATGAAGAAAATGGACATTTTCTTGAAGAAATTCGAGGGTTAAAAGGGTTAAGAAATACTCTAGCGTCCATGTAATGGCGCAACACGAGGTGGTCGCTTAGGGCAGGACTGAATTATATAGTAAAAAACATAGTTATAACGTATCACTGCTCTGTAGCCAAAAGGATATATTTATATTTGTAGTAAACGGTCATCTATGATTATGTTACTACGCTCAAAATGTTGCTCTTAATTGTCGTATCTTTAAGCGTCGGTAAACAGCAATAGCCGGTGAGCGGGTGCACGCTTTATTATCGATTTTTACAAACTCTCGGCGAGGACATTGTAATATCCCGTGCTTAGAACGAGACGGGTGGTGTATTCTTATAGTATTCCTTAACACATGACATGTTTGTATCTCGATTCAAGATTGATCTTGGTGCTTCAACATTCTTTCGTTATTAACACGTGCGGTGTTTGTAACTCGATTAAGGACCAATCCTAAGGCTATTCAAGACGTGTGGATAAATCATACGCACCAAATAATCTTTTTAGCATAAGTACGCTCGACATACAATTCTATAAACGGAACCCTCAGAGACATAATGACCACATTTTAACCATCGTATCTAAAACGTCTGACGTTATTGCAAAGTATTTAAAAACAATTTGTGCGTAATGACGGTTAAAAGTCAATCAAACTATTCAACAAAAATAGTTTTTCTAATAACGTTAGCAACGTCAAATTAATTTCAAAATATTCAACAGTTTTTCTGTATGGTATCGATGAAAATGAGATATATATTCATCGGTGAAAGGGTTAACTTTTTTAACCAATGATAGAATCCAATCCATCACCACCAAGACTTGGTTACCATTCCAACCGTACATACCATTAATACAAGATTATTTTTAATATTTTGTTACTAATCTGTCTGGTAGCTGTTGCTAAGACAGTAACAGCTTACAGACAGTCTCTAAATATTCTACAGTATACTAATAACGTTAGCGACGAAACAGTCAAATTATTTTCAAAATATACATCAATATCCTACCGTAATTCCTCATACATCCTCAACCTCATACTCCTACGACCTCCATTATCAGACCACCTCTTAAACTCTATTATTTTACTATTATCAATACCAACGATACTGTTCTAAATGGGCATCTGTACGCTATTGTTCGCGGTCGATTAATGCATTGCCATTGACAAGGAATGCATTTTGTCCATATTTGTGAAAATGTAATAATTAAATGACTTCCATTTTAGAGACATAAATACGATAGATAACACTATCTATATAATAGCATAGGAAAAATTACTGTGTACGTGTCTGATTTTTGAAAATTAAATGACTGGGGAACACATTTTGCTGGCCTAGATTGCATTCCTCCCTCCTCCTTCGACCTCTGTTATAAGAACACCTCTCTCTTACCTAACATCGCCTAATAAGAAATTAAAATTTACACAGTCAAATCGTTTTCAAAATATTCAGCAACCAATCAATTTATTCAGCAACCAATCAAAATATTCAGCAACCGATTATCATAATATTCAGCAACCAATTATCAAAATATTCAGCTACCACTCAAATTATCAAAATATTCAGCAACAAATTATCAAAATATTCGTACATCATGCATACCTTGTAAACAAGTACGCTAGCATCATCCAGCAATATCAACTGAGGAGGAATACTATAGCATTCCGCCTCAACTGACACTGGCAGTCAAATTATTTTCAAAATATTCAACAGTTTACCTGTATGGTATCGATGAAAATGAGATATTTATTCATCGGTGAAATGGTTAACTTCTTTTTAACCCATGATACAATCCATCAGCACCATGTCTTGGTTACCACTCCAACCGAACATTCCATTAATACAAGATTATTTTTAATATTTTGTTGCTAATCTGTCTGGTAGCTGTTGCTTACTAACAGCTTACAGGCAGTCTCTAAATATTCTACAGTTTACTAATGACGTTAGCGACGAAACAGTCAAATTATTTTCAAACAGCAATACCGTAATTCCTCATACATCCTCAACCTCCTCCTCATACGACCTCCATTATCGGACCACCTCTTAAACCCTATTATTTTACATTACTCTCTACTATTTTACTATTATCACTCATCAAACTCTATTATTTTTACATTATCTACCACGGTAGATAACCACGGAGGGGGGCGCACCGCCACTACGTTCAAACGTAAAATACACAACTTTTAAACTTTTAAGGGTTAACTAATTCAAAATAATAGAACATTCCACAGTGTTGCAGATTCTCTAATACGTGTGCGGCTGTGCGCCATTGTTCTCCAAACACTTGTGTGCATACGTTCGCCATTGTTCTCAACATTCCATTCCGCAAGCTTTTCTTTTGTTCTCCTGAAAACCCCATTGTTCTCGAAGACCCCCCTGTGAAGAACAATAACGACTATAACCACCCATTACTACTTTGGATATCCTCTTTCCCAGTAAAATCTTTTGTTGTGTTCAAATTTGGGTCAAATCGGCTATGTTTTTATGGGGAACACCGGGGTGAACACCACACGCAAACACACACTGTGACAGACTCGCAACACACGCGCGCGCGCTCACTCACTCACGCACGCACGCACGCACGCACGCACGCACGCACGCACACTCTGTGACAGACCCGCAGACACACACGCACAGACTCGAAAACACACACTGTGACAGACCCGCAGACACACATGCACAGACCCACAAACATATACTGCGAGAGACCAGCAGATACACACGCACAGACCCACAAACACACACTGTGACAGACCCGCAGACACACACGCTCAGACCCACAAACACATACTGTGACAGACCCGCTGACACACACGCACATACTCTCAAACACATACTGTAACAGACCCGCAGACACACACGCACAGACCTGCAAACGCACACTGTGACAGACCCGAAGACACACACGCACAGACCCACAAACACACACTGTGACAGACCCGCAGACACACACGCACAGACCCACAAACACACACTGTGACAGACCCGCAGACACACACGCACAGACCCACAAACACATACTGTGATTGACCCGCTGACACACACGCACAGACTCTCAAACACATACTGTAACAGACCCGAAGACACACACGCACAGACCCGCAAACGCACACTGTGACAGACCCGCAGACACGCCCACAGACACACAAACACATACTGTGACAGACCCGCAGACACACACCCACAGACACACAAACACATCCTATGACAGACCCACATACACACACTGTGACATACCAGCAGACACACACGCACAGACAGACCCGTCGACACACACGCACAGACCCGAATAAATTATGATAATTCTAGTCTACTGCAGGGACCATTGAAACAAATCGGCCCAGTGGTTTCTGAGATACACCCGCAGACAGACAGACAGAATAATAATAATAATAATAATAATAATAATAATAATAATAATAATAATAATAATAATAATTATAATTATAATAATAATAATTATTATCTCTCCTGGTCCGAAGGAGCATGTGAGCCTAAGTAAGGGCGATCGTCCGTTTTCCATCTTTCGTTCGTCTGTCCGTCGCCTGTCGTGCATCAAATATTGCTTTTTGAATGCCGATTTGCGGGACGAGGGACGACTGGTTTTGGGAGTTTGCGACTGGAAGGACTGACCCGGTTATCGGGTCAGTCATTTCAGTTGTAGATTTTCAGGATTTGTCTTCTCCTGGTCTGCAACTGGGCACTCCTCTAGACCACTAAGAAGCCTGGTGCCGACACCAAAGGATCAAAATTCTACTCCTCCTAAACGCCTTGGGGGATTTCAACCAATTTTTGGTGGAAAGGCCCTATGGTGGGTAGCCCATAAATAAATACCAATCGGAGTTTTGATCGGACAATTGTCTGAGTGAAAATCTTAGAAAATCGTCCGGAGATTGCCAAAATGATACTCCTCTTAAACGACCTTTCAACCCAAATTTCCATATTTTCCGGTGCAAATGATCCAGTTGAGCAACACTAGCCGTTGGGCGTTTTGTTATGGTGGTCATCATGAAAATATTACTGTTTGGCAAAATTATTGGCCTCACCATCCTCGCTGGATCCCTCTTCACTATACTTCTCTCTCTCTCTCTCCCCCTCCCTCTCCCTCCCTTCCTTCCAACCCCCCCCACCTCTCTCTCTCTCTCTCTCTCTCTCTCTCTCGCTCTCTCTCGCTTTCTCTCGCTCTCTCTCTCTCGCTCATACATTAAAACTGTCTCTCTCGTCATCGTCGTCGTCGTCGTCATTGTTGTTTGTTGTTGTTGTTGTTGTTGTTGTTGTTGTTGTTGTTGTTGTTGTTGTTGTTGTTGTTGTTATTGCTGGTGGTGGTTGTGGTGGTGGTGGTGGTGGTCTTGTTGTTGTTGTTGTTGTTGTTGTTGGTGGTGGTGGTGGTGGTGGTGGTGGTGGTGGCGGCGGCGGCGGCTGTGGCGGCGGTCATGGTGGTGGTGGTGGTGGTGGTGGGGTGCCGGTGGTGGCGTACCGCCGGCGGTGGCGGCGTTGGCGGTGGCGGGAAGGGAGCGTGGGTGGTAGGGGGTGGGATTGGGGGTGGGGTGGGTGGGTGGGGGGGGGGGGGAGTGTTGGTGGCCTGCCTCGCGTTTCAAAGGGAAAACGTCCCAGAGCGCTATGCACGTGCAACAAAATCGGCTTTTTTCAGTGTGTACATTATATGACGCAATTAATCCGAAAACAGCAGATTGTCAATCTATAGTTTGCAGATTTAGCAAACCGTTTTGAAACGTTTCCCCTTTAGAACGCAAGGCAGCCGTCTAATGACCTACTTTAAAATAAACATGCGCTAACAAATAGCCGAGTGTTTCGCCGGAATAAATGCAGGCGATCAAGTGTGTACCAGATATACAAGGCATCCTAAAATAAATGATTTAACTCTTCTTGTGTCACCGTAACCTTTAAGGGTCAAGCTGGCAAGAAACTCCCACTGCAATGGTCTTAAGAATGTCCAGTAGCATGCCAAAGAATAGTATTTTTGAAAATTTACCACTGGAGCCAGTCATTCTAGTGGTAAATTTTCAAAAATACTATCGAGGCGCTGCTACCATAAGAGGAGTTAAATAATGTAAATGTATAGTTATTTGACGTAAATAGCGTGTTTCGCTGTTTGGCTCTTGTGATTGCAGCCGTCAAGAAAGATCTGTTTTGGATTTAGCTAGAAACTAATGGCTCTCTCCATTTTAGCTATGCCACACCCATCACTAGCTAAAGCTCCACCCACACCTCGCCGTGTTGAGATTGATCGATCCCCGAATGCCCTAGCTATCAATTTCCTGAAGCAACAGCACCCAGTCAAATTAGTTGCGAAATATTCAACAGCATATTTATTTAATAGTAAAGACATACAATTTGTGCAACAACGCATAGACAGTCTTCAGATATGCGTTCGTGACGTACTTATCGACGTCATTCATGACGTTATTCATTATGATGTCATTCTACACATCACGTAGTTGAATATGACCTCATATGATTGGCGGATACACTGGAAAGGTGAATTGCGCATGTGTATGTAAGAAAAAATATATAATTGATTCTCTCGGTCGCCGCTGATAAGCTCTAAGACATAATACGCAGCATTGAACATCCGCTGCTAATCATCCACTGATTATAAATTAGCACATTATATATAGGCCTATACAGATGCATGGAGCCAATCAGATAGATTAATATCGAGCTTTCACAAAATAATTTACGGATAGCATAATAATTCAGTTAAAATCACGGTATATATAAAAGGCGTGTGTATGTTCCATAACGATCTCATTTTTGTTATTATTAATTACCTGTTCAGAAGTCTCAAGAACTCGTATGAAGAAATCTCCAACGCATTTTCGCTTGAGGGTGCGTAAGTATTGACCAATTTCGATTTTTTTAGAATCATAAAAAATATATACTTTTATAAAGATGTGAGCTAACTAATCTGTCTGTGTGTGTCTGCGCACCAATCAGTCAGTCTGCCCACAGCGGTATCTAAAATAAACCAAACTACTGATCCGATTTGGCTTAAATTTGTTCAAGAAAATTTCGCTTTTCTCAGAAAATGTCCATCTGCAGACCAAGAGAAGAGTATTTTTTGAAAATTTACCACTGGAATCACTGACTCTGTTATCGAGCCAGACATTCTAGTGATAACGTTTAAAAAAATACTTTTCTCTTGGTCTGCAGATGGACATTTCTCAAAACTACTGCAGAAGACGTTTTTTGGCTGATATGAGTGGTAAAAGGTTAAAACTCATTTGCAGGCCCATAGAACAATATTTTTGAAAATTTATCACTGGGATGACTAGCTCTCAGTATGTAAATATTTAGATTTTCGTGAACAAATTTAGCCTTTAAAGGGTTAAATGGTAAGCCTTTTCTGACGAAGCCGGCCAATAGCGACATCTTCAGTAATCTTTAAGAATAACCATTTGCGGGCCAAGAGAAGACTATTTTTGACAATTTACCGCTGGAATGACTGGCTCGCTACCCAGCGTCGGGCGGACACAGCGTGGTAACGTGACCCTGTTGATACGTACTCAGTAGTGGCGAGATCGTGTGGCCATTCTCTGTTAGGTGAACGATCGGACCTCTGAACTCAGTCAAGTTAAACATGTATTATATACGTATAATTTGTAACAAATTTGTATTTGTAACCGAGTAATTCTATCATTTATATATTCGCGTACTTCAAAGAAGTTATCGAAATCAACTTGAATTGAATAGAATAATTGATAAATTTACAAAAAAAATAGTCTTCGCTTGGCCTGCAAATGGACATTTAAAAAGCAGGTATTTAGAATTGCCTGACCTAATTTAGCCATTAAAGAGATAAGTTTTAAATTTGCTCTGGAAAATTTCCTTTTTTTAATAAAAAATATCCATTTGCTGAACTAAAGAAGTCTATTTTTGACAATTTGAAAAACCGCATTAAAACTGTCTCTGTTATCGACCAAGTCCTGTCAGTGGACAATTTTCAAAATATTCTTCTCCTGTTCCGCAAATAGACATTTCTTATTTTCTCTTGCACCGTTAGTCCTTGCCTTAAAATGGTCTGCCAGTGCTGTAACGAGGCAAAGGACCGTTCCATTTTTAGCTATGCCCCGCCCAGCACTAGCTAAGCTCCACCCACACATCGCAGTGCTGGGATTGATCGATCCCCAAATGCCCTAGCTATCAATTTCTTGAAAACTATACAGGATAGCTGTTGAATATTTTGTAACTAATTTGACTAGGTGCTGTTGCTACCTATGGCAGCAACAGCGCCCAGTAAAATTAGTTTCAAACTATTCAACAGAATATTTATTAAATAGTGAAAGCAAACAATTTGTACAACAACGCATAGACCGTCTTCAAATATGCGTTCGTGACGTACTTATCGACGTCATTCGTGACGTCGTTCAGTATGATGTCATTGTACACATCACGCAGTTCATTATGACGTCATATGATGGGTGGGTACTCTGGAAAGGTGAATTCTGGCACCTATCAACGATAACACTGGGTGGTATTAGTTGTGACAATAACTCCGTAACACTTCAGGATGAGTACGACGATACGACAGTAATAATTGATGCAGACACCACTCAATGAACAAAGACGTGTATTCGAATGATAAGAACTGCTTTACTATCTTCAGACTTGCTGCCTGATGAATTTTTTAAATTACCTAAACTGGTTACCTATATACTCATTCAATCTACTCTCAATCTCAGTCAGTCAGTCAGTCAGTCTGTCTGTCTCTCTGACTGTCTGTCTGTCTGTCTGTCTGTCTGTCTGTCTGTCTGTCTGCCTGCCTGCCTGCCTGCCTGCCTGCCTGCCTGCCTGTCTGTCTGTCTGTCTGTCTGTCTGTCTGTCTGTCTGTCTGTCTGTCTGTCTGTATGTATGTATGTCTGTCTGTCTGTCTGTCTGTCTGCTTATCTCACAATCACTCCTACTCTCTATTCATCTCTCGTCCGTCCAGGGTTTTTTCAATCATTTTATAGATCTGTGTAAACATGTTCAAAATATGTTCTAAACAGCTCTAAAGCACGTTCTACAGCATAACATAATTATAAGTTATTACATAATATTTAGAAATAAATTAGATTTATGTAAAATAATCAAATAATAATAATAATAATAATAATAAAAATAATAATAATTATAATAATAATAATAATAATAATAATAATAATAATAATAATAATAATAATAATAATGGTTCAGTTTCTTCCTATACACGATATTGATGATATTTGTAATATTAAGGTTCACGAGTTACTCCTGGTGATTATTTTGAAAACAAAATAACTAAAAGTTGTTTCTGCCTTAGGCAACAACAACGTTCATTCAAACTATTTCCAAAACAATCACCAGTGTTAAAACCATGCTTGTCGGAATTCAGCTTGCAAAGGGCTATCACAGTTTGGGATTAATATGTTGTACATAAACGACAGTTTAAAGTTAAAACATCTCCACTGTATATATATATATATATATATATATATATATATATATATATACGGCCGTGTTCTCACTGGAGAGTTAATCGGGAATAACGCCATGCTTCAGTATGGCGTTATTCCAGATTAAGTCTCTAGAGAGAACACGGACTAAGAGAGCTGGTGATTTCTTAGGCATTTTCAGGTAGGCTATCACTTGCCCTACACTCGTGGCCGTTACTTCTTAGACATGTTCCATGATAACGCAGATAACTAGGCCGGTACTGGGCAGGTTCTTGCCCAGTAACTCGCGTTATCAGGGTTGTTAATCCCCCTCTCTGGGTACAGGGAGGCCACATGATTCCCAATGTTTGTTCGGTGAAATATTTTCCTGAAACAGCACCCAGGCAAGTTAGTTTCAAAATATCCAACACCAACAGCTTACCACTGTGCGGGGGCTCTAACACCTTTTTATTTTAATGCAAATAATCAAGTTGTAAGATTACATTATGTAAAATTAATATGCATATTTGCCTACTCCAAGCTATAAACTTACACATTATCTGTTCCTAATTCTTTTTATTACAAATTAATTTTCTTTAGGCGACAGAAAATATTATTAATTTTATACATAATAACTATTAAGAATTGAAGTAATAGTTTATTATCTATAAAATTAATAATATTTTCTGGCGCCTAAAGTTAATTTGTCCCGACCTAAGCCCTCTCGACAAGACTTGTCAGGATGTGAGTGATAACCGCCCCGCCACCACCCCGATAAATGCAGTATTAGCGGTGCATATTCACAGGAGAATGGTTCAAAATTAAATTGTTAAAAATGATATACCTTTAGAAGGTTAAATTGCGTGCCTCGATGTTATGAAACGAAATAAATCTTAGCGTATAAATTAATATAATTTTTTAAGTGGCCAAATTGAATTAGAAGCACGAGTCCCTAATTCAAATTCACAACTGAACCAAACAAAATGTGTTTATATGGAATGAAGTCATCATATGTTATGAAATATTTCGTTTCATTACATTGAGGTACACAATTCCCCTTTCCAGAGTATTCATCCATCATCTGACCTCGTGTGACGTCATAATCAGCTCAGCGCGTGTATGATGACGTCACACTCATTACGTCACAAAGGGGTCCTTATCGACTGTCACCAATCCTCAAATACTCCGACACGTTGTATGAATTGTATCTCTTTGTAATTCTTTGCTATTTAATAAACATGCTGTTGAATATTTTGAAACTAATTTGACTGGACGCTGTTGCTGCCTTAGGCAGCAACAGCACCTAGTCAAATTGGTTTCAAAATATTCAACAGCTTAAATGTGTAGTCTTTTGGAAATTGATAGTCAGGGTGTTCAGAGATCGATCGATCCCAATACGAGACAGGTGTGGGTGGAGCTTAGCTAGAGATGGGCGGGGCATGGCTAAAACCGGAAAGGTCCATTTAAGCATCAAAAAGTGTATAATTTCAACAATTTTATTTTCAAGCATTTTGACTATGCCCCTTTAATTCTCGTCATGAAACCCACCCACCATTGCCCACCAACGACTACACTAATTATCACCTGAATTCAAAACCCACTCTTTGTGACGCAACATATCTTACCGCCACCAGCTACACCCCACCACCTTAACGTCTGACATGTGGGCTAAAATGACTGCTAAATTGGACAGAAGTGAGGTAGACGGAGTCACACTAAAACAATTGTATGTTTGCGCTGTTTAATAGATGTTATGTTCAGTATTTTGGAACTAACTTGACTGGTCGCTGTCCCTGCCATAGTCATCTACAGTGCCATAAAATTGGGACTCGCAAAGCATGGGCGGAACCTGTCCATAATTGGGCGGGCGTATAGTCAAAGGTGGATTCATCAATTACATGGTACAGTGGCCACCCCGAGGTGCTTATGCACCTGTTGTTGATAGAATGTGATCACGGTTAATCAAAAGATTGTCACTAGTCAAGGGGTGATCAGGAAGTGTCCTTACTATTAACCGGTTAGTGATCAAGATTCGGCATGGAGATCTCGGTCCTCTCACCAAAGACGTCCACCACCAGCACAGAGGAGAACATTTATTTAAAAAAACCATTTACCACTTGCGTGGCCAACTCGCTTAGCAAGACAGTCAGTCTAGTGGAAAAATCTTCACAGAATTGTCCCCTCCATGTCCGCAAGTAGACGCTTCCCAAACCATCTGCAGGAGCCGTTTTCAACCTCCATGACCCTTAATCCTTAAGCACACTAGCTAGCCAAAATATAGAAGCGAACCAGGTTGAGAGGGTAATGTATGGAGAAATATCGAAGAGCAGTCCATGGAGTGCCGGTGTACTAACAGTGCTTAGTAATCCGACTATTTAGATTAGAGATGAAGGATGTTTTAAAGCGACTAGTTGAGTTGGTGTGCTGGCAGCGAAGTTCTGATACCTTAATATTAGTCTCTTCATTCGCATTGGTGTTACCGAATAAAAAGTGTTGAATGGTTAGAGGTGTGGGAAAGAAGCGTCTTTGTTTATTAAATGCCGCCATCAACAATTATTACTGTCGTAGCTGAAGTGTATCGGAGCTATAGCTAATACCCCCGCGAATAGCCACGTTAAACCTGTATAGCTTACTGCAAATTGAGACGCAGGGAGATCAGCGTTTTATCGAGCAGAACACGGGCAAAGCGTGGCCGGATCTTAGCTAGAGATGGATTGGACATAGCTAAAAGTGGATTCATTCATTGGTTCCTCCTTGTGCCCCTTGCTATTGCGGCTGGGCGCCAGCTGTCCCACACTTGTCCCAGTCTGAGTGGACCAGGTGGCCGCTTGTCACACAAGCTATCCTCTCTGGGCTGAGGCGCCAGTCGAGCGAGGCTGGTCCGCCGAGGCGGAAGCTGTCCATGCCCGTGAGTCCTATGGGGTGCCTCTCGGGTATCTGTCCTGGTCACTGGGCTCGCGACGCCGTCCCCTGGACGCGATGTTGGGGCTCCCCCACAAACGTTTGCTGACTAGAGTGACAGTGTGTCTAATTTGGATGTAGCGAGGATGCTGGATCCTCCCCAGCGGTCGGTATGCCAGTCTTATCTCCGCTGTCCATAGGCGGAAGATCTGGGCTTGGTGCAGTCAGTCCTCTCTCAATATTCGTCACTCGTCGGCGTGCGAGCCAACTTAGATCTTGCTTTCCTTCTATTTCCTTGTTCCTTTCAGTCTGAGGGAAAGAAGGTCGCGCTGATATGCACGTTGGTTATAGCAGAAGCGGTCATGGGCGGCAGAAGAACCAACAACAATTTTCAACCAGAATGGACCTTTCAAGTTTGAGCTATGCCCTGCCCATCTCTAACTAAGCTCCACATCTCCCGATCTCTGAACTCCCTGACTATTAATTTTCAGAAAACTATACAGGTAAGCTGTTGAATAATTTAAAACTAGTTTAAATTAGTTTCAAAATATTAAACAGCCCGTTTATTAAATAGTAAAGACATGCAATTCATACAACAACAACAACAACAACAACAACAACAACAACAACAACAACAACAACAACAATAACAACAATAATAATAATTAAGCATTCGTGACAAACTTACAATTCAAAGAAATCTCAATTTAATTATATTTGATCTTGTTCTCATGATGTAATTTGAATATAGCTATCTTATTCTAAAATATTTGATCAAGGGGTAAATACACGTAAATAAATTTTAAATTAACATTTGTTTAATTTATACATTGTTTGAATGAACACATCTATGTATAGTGCATTTTGCGGTGAATGGATGGATGTTTAGCGTTGTATTTAACACTAATGTCTAAATTTGGTGAGGAATATCAAAATACTTGCTTATTGAATATCAATTGTAATTGCAACAGCGCTCAGTCAAATTAGTTTCAAAATATTCAACAGAATATTTATTAAATAGTAAATACATACAAGTTGTACAACAACGCATAGACCATTTTCAAATATGCGTTCGTGACGTACTTATCGACGTCATTCACTATGTCATTCTACACATCACGTGGTTGATTATGACGTCATATGATGGGTGGATACTCTGGAAAGGTGAATTCGTGAATAGCAACTTTCGCGTTATCGAGAAACATATATAATAAATGTATGAAAATATGTCCACATACATTCGCACATGCGTACGGTAGTGGGAATATAGTTGCAAATATAACAATTTTATTTACAGATTTATAGGAGTATATGGGGTATATGACAAAATCCAGTTTATTTAATGGAACACAGCGTCTATGTGAAATAAATCAGCATTTTATAGTTATATTTAACATTTACATGTCTGTAAACCAGTGCAAATATAAAAGATATAATAATTGATATTTATTTGGCACAATGGGCCATAGGCCCTTGAGTGTAAAACTCAAATATATATACATTTCATGGCAAAACTATGTAATTATTAAAGGTGCATATTCACCGCAAAATGACTTAAAATAAAATTGTTTAAATTGTATACTTTTCCAGCATTAAATTGCATGCCTCGATGGAAGGAAACGAAATAAATCTTAAGATATGATGATCTCATTCCGTATAAATAAAATTCGTATTTTTAGTTGTGAATTTGAAATAGAGGCACGAGTCCCTAATTAAAATACACAATAAAATAATTATGTTAATTTATACGTAATCAAATCATCATATGCTAAGATTTATTTCGTTTCATTACATCTAGGCCCACAGTTTAAGCCTCTAAAAGTGCACAATTTAAACAATTTTATTTTAAGTCATTTTGCTGTGAATATGCACCTTTAATACAGAAGTTTAGTAATAATTTATAATTTAAGGAAAAATTATAATTAACGCTTTAACATCCCACTTGTACACCACTAGTATACATCTATATGAATTGTAAATATGTTCTCCACATACTTCGTACACAATCTGGGAGTAATAAATTGAATTGAATTGAATGAAACATTACAGTGACGTCATCGCGTCTGCACAGTTATGACACATCTATAGAAGGTTGGTGTCCAGCTACTCAAATATAAGATTTCTCAAATCTCAAAAGAATCTGTTAAGTACACCTAGTTAATTGAGGTATAATATACATCTAGATGCATGTATGCATGCAATTTAATTTAATAAAGTTATATAAATAATTCACGATCCATGTCCGTACTAAGTCATATGACGTCATAATCAACTACACTCTGTGTATGCTGACGTCATAAGCATGACGTCATGAATGATTCAATTACACCCGCCTTAACGTTTAATAGTCCGACACGTTGTACGAATTGTATGTTTTTGCTATTTAATAAACATTCTGTTGAATATTTTGAAACTAATTTGACTGGGCGCTGTTTCTGCCATAGGCAGCAACAGCGTCCAGTCAAATTAGTTTCGAAATATTCAACAGTTTAAGCTGTAGAGCTTTCTGAAAATCGATAGTCAGGAAGTTCAGTGATCGACCTATCCCAACACGAGCGAGGTGTGGGTGGAGCTTAGCTACAGATGGGCGGGGCATAGCTAAAACTGGAAAGATCCGTTGAGTTAGATGTTAATTCCTCGTTGCGATAATTTTGTAGTTTGAGCGGTATTTTAATTTTTATTTCTTGTGCTGAGTGTAAGGCCTAGGTGAATACAAGTGAACTTGAATGTGTCATTAGTTCACGCGTTGACTATCATTCATCTATAATTCACCTTTGCAGAGAATCCATATATCCATCCGATATCATATGACGTCATAATCAGCTAAGCGACGTGTGGGATGACGCCATTATCATTAAGTCATAAATGATTCTAGTCTTTAACTCTTAAAAAGTGATCACGGCAAAATGGCTGAAAGTAAAATTGTATAAATTGTATACTTTTAGAGGCTATTACTTTTAGAGTATGGGTCTAGATGGAATGAAACGAAATAAATCTTAACATATGATGATTTCATTACGTATAAATTAATATTAAGTTTATAAGTTGTTAATCTGAATTAGGGACTCCGTGCCTCTATTTCAAATTCACAACTAAAAATACAAAATTTATTTATGCGGAATGAAATCATCATATGTTAAGATTTATTTCGTTTCATTTCCATCGAGGCACACAATTTAAGGCTGTAAAATTATACAATTTTAACACTTAATTTCAAGCATTTTGGTGTGAATGTGCACCTTTAATAGTCCGACACGTTGTACGAATTGTATGCCTCTACTATTTAACAAACATGTTGTTGAATATTTTGAAACCAATTTGACTGGGCCTTTCCCTATCCATCTATCAATCTCACATCATATGACGTCATAATCAACTAAGCGACGCGTAGGTTGACGTCATTATCATTACGTCATAAATGATTCTATATGGCCCGTCTTTAACTCTTAATAGTCCGATACGTTGTACGAAGTGTATGTCTTTACTATCCAATAAACATGCTGTTGAATATTTTGAAACTAATTTGACTGTGTGTCAAACATTTGAATGTCTCAATAGATCACGTGTTGATTATCAGTCATCTATAATGGACCTTTCTAGTTTTAGCTATGCCCCGCCCATCTCTATCTAAGCTCCACCCACACCACGCTCGAGTTGGGATCGAGTGATCTCTTAACTCCATAGCTATCAATCTCCAGAAAACTAAGCATGTAAGCTGTTTACTATTTCGACACTAATTTGACTGGGTGCTCTTGCTGCCTATGGCAGCATCAACGTCCAGTCAATTTGGTTTCGAAATATTCAACAGCATGTTTCTTGAATAGCAAAAACATACAATTCGTACAACGTGTCGGACTAATAAGTGTTAAAGACGGACTTAGTCGAATCATTCATGCCGTCATGATTATGACGTCAGCATGCACTTCGCGTAGTTGATTATGACGTCATACGACTGAGTGAGGAAATGGATTCATGAATTGGTGAGCGTGGTTGGTGATGTATACACACGTGTCTGTGCTTGTGCATTACATACAGATAACCGCACACCAAATGGGAAAATGTGTGACGAAACATGCCACTATCGCTTGAGTATCATCGTCAAAACGAATATGATATATGCTTATGGACAGGCCTGGTTAATGCTGGTTATTGAAAATGATCATCAATCCTTTATTTCCTCTGCCTTGAACTGGAAAATGGTCAAATTGTCAACTTGAAATGGCTTCAAACAAAAAAAATCAATGCTTCCGTAAATAGAAAAGACGACTTGATTAATGCAGAGTTTATCTTTTAAAAAAACATTTTTTAATTGGACACCCCCTTGGCAGTAACTGAGGGAGGCCCTTTGAAGACGGTGACCCCCATCGCATATAGACTGGGGCCGGTGTCCTCCCCATGAGAAAATTGAAAATTGGATGCTCTGAGAAACTATTACATGGCTTCTCAGAGCAACTGATTTCCAATTTTTAAGGGAGGACCCCGGCACGTCATTCAACTGTTGCCATAAATGGTCACTGAGATTTGGACAGAAATTTGACAATAACCATTTCCGAATAATTCTCACTGATCATTCCTGCTTAGAATTTTGTCTCCACATCACAACCCAACTTCTTGGTAGAGGCCTCCATAGAAATATTTTTATTTGATTTTGGCGGAGGCTAGTGGGAAACTCCCAGTCTGCCCAGTCCTAAATCCGGCCCTAGTTTTGCGCGTGTTGGGATTGATTTATATAGGCCTACTTTGAAGCCTGAATTATCATAAAACATTATCAAAGTAACTATACATGCAAGCTGTTGAATATTTTGGAGCTAATTTGACTGGGTTTTGGACAGCGCCCTGTCATATTAGTTTCAAAATATTCAATGGAATAGTAAATCCATCAAAGACATGTGATTCGTACACTTGACTGAAATAATGCCCACGACACAACTAGATACGACATTCATTGCGCATTTTTATTGTGACGTCAGCCTACATGTGACGTATTGATATTGACGTCATGTACTTGAGTGACTGAGCAAATTTGCTCTATTACAAATACATAATATTAAAAATTATAATATGCAAATTCAAATTGTTGAAAGAAATTAAAAAATCTATGTCAAATTTCTCATATAGATCGATAACTTAATCAGGTCACATATTTTTGTACGTGATTTCAGTTTTTTTTTATAATAGTTAGATAAATATATGTTTGGTGATTATTTGCGTATAGTTTGTGTGTAGACCAGGAATACAAAATTATGTTGTCAAAGTTTACCTGGTAGGTCGTCTGGCTAAGAACGAGCGAACCATGTAGTTCGTAGTATCGTAGACTTACCAGGATAGCGGGGAAGCGAGAAAAATACATAATTCTGATTTGGCCCAAGAACTGATGGATAATTATAGATGTTGAGTATTTTGAAACTAATTTTACTGAGAGTTGTTGCTTACTATTGTTGCAAAAGCCTCTAGTTAAATTAGTTTCAAGATGTTCAACAGAATGTTTATTTAATCATAAATTCATCAAAGGCATGCACTTTGTAGGCCTACAATTAATGACGGACCTTTCGATTTTCTTGATGAAAGCCGCCGTCTTCACAGTAGTATGGGATTACTCCGGATTAACTCTACTGTGAACACGGCCATGCCCATGGAGTTGTGTACTCACGATTGTCATATAAGCTAACTAAAGACATATTTGATTATGACGTCAGACACTTGAATGACAGGTCGGATCCTTCCATTGAGCTCACTAGGTAGTACATGGATAGATGGTCAAACTAGGTTCTCATAATTTTACCATAAATACAAAATAACACTCAAATACAGTAGTCTCGTTCCCATACGTGACGAGAGTATTAAGAACTGGTCAATATGACTCCGGTATTGGTGCAGTATTGACCCAGTAACCTGCATTCTTCCTCTTCTTCTTCTTCTTCCAAACTAATGAGAGGGGCTTTTATGAGAGAGTAATGTAGTCATCGTTATCTGCGTTATCTGCGTCATTGACAAAACGGATATCTTTGGGGAAGAATACACATAAAACTTTTAATTGCCTATAGATTAATAAACACCTTATAGAAAATTAATTGGTGATAATGGTAAAGTATAATAATAGTGTCTCGGATAATTATACCAAGGCCAGTAAACTTGAAGAAAATGTAATAAAACCAGCCTATGAAAAGGCTATACTAATTTGCTCTACACAATCGATCACTTAAAGGATATCCTGTTTTAACGTACTCTTTTATGCATTATGGAGATGGCATGACGATAAAAATCATGATATAAAATTAAAAGATAGCTACGAACGGGTAAATTATTGTCGCTCGGTAGTGAATGGATGGCTCTGCCTGCTTAAGCTGGTGCAAGGCACTGGGCTGGAGCCCTTAAGGGCTTGATTTCTAAATCTAGACGCTCTGAGATACAACCCAAATTTCCATATTTTCCGGTGCAAATGACCCAGGTGATCCAGGGCGTTTTCATATGGTGGTCATCAAGAAAATATTACTGTTGGGCAAAATTATTGGCCTCACTATCTTCTCTCTCTCTCTCTCTCTCTCTCTCTCTCTCTCTCTCTCTCTCTCTCTCTCTCTCTCTTCTCTCTCTCTCTCTCTCTCTCTCTTCCCTCTCTCTCTCTCTCTCTCTCTCTCTCTCTCTCTTCTCTCTCTCTCTCTCTCTCTCTCTCTCTCTCTCTCTCTCTCTCTCTCTCGATTATAGAAATACTCAATATATTATAATATTTAATCTGTGTATACGTTTACTTTGTTATTTTGTGTATATATTTATGTTTGCCGCCTATACATTTTTTCTGTAGGGAGAGGGCTTTTCTAAGTTTCTAACAACTTGTGCCCAATCCCATTGTAATATATGCAATAAAATATGTTGAAAAAAAATCTACAATCTGAAACTTATTTGGCATAAACTATTTTTGTGCTTTTTTCCGGTGAATTTTTTCGATAATAACCTTCTCTGGTCCGCAAATGGGCATTCCGCAACAGCACTGTAGAATTCATGTATGTCCTCATACAGCCACTATTTCAGTTCATACAGCCACTATTTCAGTAAATACCAGGTATATCGCATAGCGTTCTCATTGAACTGGCTCTTGTATCGGAATAAATACGTCATTTATTTCGAAATTTAATCCCACAGAAACGGAGGTTTATCTTCCGATATATCGCTATTGCTTCCCTATTTGAGCGCAATCTATTCCCTCAGAATTTATCGTCAGAATTTCCTCTCACTGGCCTCCAATGCAGCAGCAAGGTAACAGATGAAACGCACAAGGGATAAATCATCTCTCTGTGGGGAGCTGATTGATGTCTCAAACTCTGCAGACTTCAATGACTTGTACTCTCAGCTTGGTGTCTGCAAGCAGTAGCCTCACTAGTCGTAGCTAATCTTCATTGCAGCTTGTTTGGCGTAGTACATCTATGATCTTTTAGAGTGCAATTGTGTTGTGGCAAATCCCAGTGTTTGGACATGACTACTGTCATAAGCATGCATTGAGCCCATACAATATCTTTGAAACTGTGCCCACGATTGAAGCCACTTTGACATGATCCGGTGAAGTCATCGTTCTTGTTTCGGATGCGGCATAACATTGGATAGAATTTTCTGTACGCTGTTGAAGATCACAATGGGCCGCTCATTGGCTGGGAGGCCAGGTGGCTTCTTTGGCTTGGGTAGTGCGATAACGGTGCCTTGGTCTACAGCATCGATGGGAAGGTGGTGCATAAAAGCTGAATTGATTACGTGCATGACCGGTTTTGAGATAATGCCACTTGGATATTTGAATAGTGCGTTGCTCATGCCATCAGGTCCAGAGGCACGTCCATTTTCAGGGCTTTAACTTCTCAACTTCTGCTGTTCTAATTGGTGTTAGTAATGGACTTGGGTTTCATGAGAATGTCTTTGCCCTGGTCAGTCCAGATAAAGTGTCCTTCAGAGTTGTGTACAGTGAGAGGCGGTTAAACTCTCAGGGCTCGGGCTGCCCGACACATTTTTGCCAGTCATCTGTGCCAGTGATTTCATCTTCTGGGGAGTCTGCTGGTCGAATAGCAAGATCTTTTAACCGTTTGCTAATGTGGCGCAGAATGATATTAAGTTTCCAGCATAGTTTGGTACTGTCTTCACTTTGGCCACTTTGATAGATGCGCAGCCGTAACACTTTCTGCTCTGCTGATAGTTTTTATACTTAGTTCGGTTGTTGTTTCTGAGAACGCCTAAGGTGCGTGTAGCTGATGATTCCATAGATTTCAGTATTTTGGTTAGACCTTCATCGACGTCGATGTTAGCTATGTGCTCCCCGAGGGCGTTTTTGTATAACATTTGTGTGCCAGTGTCGCTGATGACTTTAGGTAGGTTGTAGGTAGAGATGGTTGTTCTTAAGGTGTGTAATGACTGGCCTACGGCCAGGAGGCTAGAGACATTGATAAATTAATGATTACTACGAAGATTGGCTATTTATAAGAATACAATTCTCGCAAAAGTAGAATACGACTTATTCTTTAAACCTCATAGGAGAGTGTTGAAAATATATTTTTTCTTGAGCTAATATTTTATAATTTCGGCCCGTTGTTTCCTAGAAAATCATAATGTCAACTGAAATGTATCAATATGTTATCTCAATTCCTACAGCCTGGTTTGTTAGAGATTTCCAGGAATTGTACAACTTTGTAATGACCGCCCAAGGGCCCAAGTAAAGCGGATTGGTAGATATCAATCGATACAAGCTACTCTAACGGGAGCAATCATAGGCGTATGTATTCTCAGCATATGGTTGTCTATTTAGTATGTGTTATAATGTCTACGCTATACCCTGCGCATCGATTCCTATGATGTCCAGGAGGTTCGTCCCATTGCAAAGTCGTCCTATAACGCACATGTTTCCATGGAAAGTTTAGTTATTATTCAGCATGTATATATTAATACAAGTTGCCAGGCAAATGAGTAAAAC
The DNA here is from genome assembly GCA_034401795.1 of Chaetoderma sp. LZ-2023a. NCBI lineage: Eukaryota > Metazoa > Mollusca > Caudofoveata > Chaetodermatida > Chaetodermatidae > Chaetoderma > Chaetoderma sp. LZ-2023a. Next base: position 130,427,158 of record CM067374.1, read on the forward strand.
ATAGGTTTACATTCATATCCAACGTTTTTGACTTATGACATTGACATGTGTCAGTTAAATATCAAGAGGTTTAGCTGTTCGCAAAGTCTTATTGGCCGAATTTATTTGGTACAAGATGGTCACTGCTTATCTCGCGATCTACACACATGTGGTATTAAAATAGTGATCTCTGCGCAGGTCGCGGAAATAGTTTTAATTTCTTGGCAAATTCGAATCATTTGTATGGCTGATTTGAGGGGGGGGGGGTGATTTACGCCATTAAGGGGTATGATTTAACTGAATACAGCTCTAAATTAGCGTTTAATATCGGAATTCGTGTAATTTCTTGGTATTATTGTGGAAATTTGTAGCTGAGTGACTATATCAGAAGCGCTGATATACGCTGAATATGGAATCATACTACCCAAGTCTCACTCTATCTTGTCCATGTAATAATGCCAATATTAAAGGTATACCGGTAAGGAAATTTATATCAATACTGATATTCATTTTCTAATACTGTGAAGCACTAGTTTAAACATTGAGCAAACACTGCTGTAGGTATCTGCGTTCTGTCGTGAGAGAGCTAATCAGATCTGCGACTGCTAACTGATCAGGGCGATACGCAGGGATATCCATATCTATAGAGACCAACGTAAACATGTCTTCCGCATAGACTTGAAGGGCTACATCAAGAAGACACTGGAGAGCTTGCTCAGCTCTCTGGTGCTCAGTTAACGGAGGAGCTGACAGACATAAAGGTTTACATAGCATTTGGTAAGGTCTTGCTTCATTGAATACCTTATCATGAGTGGGAGTGCTGTTGAGCAGCTCCAGTGGGCTAAGAGATTCTATAAGGATCGGGAGTAATTGGCAGATGTCTTTCAGTTACTAGAGACAGCCATGGCCTTTTCTGACTCTGAGTTGACTAAAGCTCTGCTTGACTACAAGCAGGAAAAACTGTGCCGCGGAACCATCCAGGCATTGGCTGTGTATGCTAATGCGATGTATAGGAGAAGTCGGGCAACTGTGCAGTGGACTTCAGACATGCCTATTTAAAAGACCGAGAGAAGAGTATTATTTGAATATTTACCACTAGAATTACTGGCTACATTACATGTAGGCACTCAATTTAAGCCTCTAAGAGAATACGGTTTTAACCATGTTATTTTCAAACATTCTACTGTGAATATGCAGCTTTAATCGACCCATAGTGCACAGTTAGAATGTGATGGAAAAATTAAGCTGGGTTCTAAAAGTAATACTTAAGGATAAGTTGGCCGATATATAGCGCATAACCACCGTACCACAAAAATTGCTGCATAGTGTCTTTGCAGGTTTAGGTTTCGCGTAATGATGATGGTGTTTTCTACAAATACAGCAAATTCCAAGGATTTCTGTTAGTGACGTCATCTGCGGGCGTTCTAGGTGTTTTCTACAAATACAGCACATTCCAAGGATCTCTGTTTAGTGATGTCATCTGCGGACATTCTAGGTGGTTTCTATAAATACAGCAGATTCCAAGACTTTCTATGCAGGCGTGTCTAGTGGCATTCGCCAAATATAGACCATCTTTGCTGGGCCACCTTCACTAAAAGTGATATTGTATTGCACATTATTATGATGTCCGCCTTCACTAAGAGTAAGACTGTATTGTACATTATTATGCTGTCCGTCTTCACTAAGAGTGACACTGTATTGTACATTATTATGATGTCCGCCTTCACTAAGAGTGAGACTGTATTGTACATTATTATGATGTCTGCCTTCACAAAGAGTGACACTGTATTATACATTATTATGTCCGCCTTCACTAAGAGTGAGACTGTATTGTACATTATTATGATGTTCGCGTTCACTAAGAGTGACACTGTATTGTACATTATTATGATGTCCGCCTTCACTAAGAGTGACACTGTTTTGTACATTATTATGATGGCTGCCTTCACTAATAGTGACACTGTATTGTACATTATTATGGTGTCCGCCTTCACTAAGAGTGACACTGTATTGTACATTATTATGGTGTCCGCCTTCACTAAGAGTGACACTGTATTGTACATTATTATGATGTCCGCCTTCACTAAGAATGACACTGTTTTGTACATTATTATGATGGCCGCCTTCACTAAGAGTGACACCGTATTGTACATTATTATGGTGTTCGCCTTCACTAATAGTGACACTGTGTTGTACATTATTATGGTGTCCGCCTTCACCAAGAGTGACACTGTATTGTACACTATTATGGTGTCCGCCTTCACTAATAGTGACACTGTATTGTACATTATTATGGTGTCCGCCTTCACTAAGAGTGACACTGTATTGTACATCATTATGATGGCCGCCTTCACTAAGAATGACACTGTATTGTACATTATTATGATGTCCGCCTTCATTAAGAGTGACACTGTATTGTACATTATTATGATGTCCGCCTTCACTAATAGTGACACTGTATTGTACATTATTATGATGTCCGCCTTCACTAAGAGTGGCACTGTATTGTACATTATTATGATGGCCGCTTTCACTAATAGTGACACTGTATTGTACATTATTATGATGTCCGCCTTCACTAAGAGTGATACTGGTTTACACATTATTATGATGTCCGCCTTCACTAAGAGTTACACTGTATTGTACATTATTATGATGTCCGCCTTCACTAAGAATGACACTGTATTGTACATTATTATGATTTCCGCCTTCACTAAGAGTGACACTGTATTGTACATTATTATGATGTCCGCCTTCACTAAGAATGACACTGTATTGTACATTATTATGATGTCCGCCTTCACTGAGGGTGACACTGTATTGTACATTATTATGATGGCCGCCTTCACTAAGAGTGACACTGTATTGTACATTATTATGATGTCCGCCTTCACTAAGAGTTACACTGTATTGTACATTATTATGATTTCCGCCTTCACTAAGAGTGACACTGTATTGTACATTATTATGATGTCCGCCTTCACTAAGAATGACACTGTATTGTACATTATTATGATGTCCGCCTTCACTAAGAATGACACTGTATTGTACATTATTATGATGTCCGCCTTCACTAAGAGTGAGACTGTATTGTACATTATTATGGTGTCCGCCTTCACTAAGAGTGACACTGTATTGTACATTATTATGATGTCCGCCTTCACTAAGAATGACACTGTATTGTACATTATTATGATGTCCGCCTTCACTAAGAATGACACTGTATTGTACATTATTATGATGTCCGCCTTCACTAAGAGTGACACTGTATTGTACATTATTATGATGTCCGCCTTCACTAAGAGTGACACTGTATTGTATTATTATGCTCTCCGGATGTTGGCTGATAATACGGCGGTGTTTGTGGTGCTAGGCTTCAAGCTTATCTAGAGCTCCCTTTGGAGGTTTTCAGCTGTTACAGTTGTACAGGATCAGTGACACACAGGTTGCGTCATGCAGGTTTATTTTTGGCCAGGGACATCATCATCAGCATCATCCGAGATACTTGATCCTCCGATCTAAAAACCCAGAAAGGCTCACCATTTTTATGAGTGTGGGGTAGAGCAATGGTCTTGTATTGCAAAAAACATAGTTGCTTCTTTATTCATCAGAACGCTTGAAACGGCTTCGCAGAGCATCTAATTTTCACAATTTTCTTGGTTATTCCGGACCCTCATATTATTTAAAGTAACCCTTTAAACCCTGACTTAAGTGGGTCTATCGAGCTGCAACTCCAACCTGACACTCAATATCACGATCAATTGGTAGTGAAATATAAAATATCTATACAGTTAAAGCGGAATCTAAGTGCTTCATTATTACTCAGAACACAGGAAATGGTTCTCAGGTCATCTAATTTTCAGGATTTTTGTGGAGAGGACCCAAACACCTGCTCAAGGGGCAGGCCTCCCCAATTTCTAAGAACCTTCCGTCGCCCCTGTGGAAGAATGCACCTTTCCAGAGTATCCATCCATCATCTGACCTCGTATGACGTCATAATCAGCTCAGCGCGTTTATGATGCCCTCATAATCATTAAGTCACAAAGGGTTCCGTATACGCCGTCACCAAATCTCAAATGGTCCGACACGTTGTATGAATTGCATGTCTGTGTAATTCTTTGCAATTTAATAAATATTCAACCGCTTACCTGTGTAGTTCTTTTGGAAATTGATAGTCAGGGTGTTCAGAGATCCTTCGATCCCAACACGAGCGAGGTGTGGGTGGAGCTGAGCTAGAAATGGGCGGAGCATAGCTAAAACCGGAAAGGTCGATTCTCGTTTTGTGTGGAGACGCACATGGTCAATAAGCTGAGGATCTGAGTTCTTTCTCCATTCCACTTGCCGCACAGAGAGACACCATCGTCACAAACTGCTCCTGTTGCAGGTATACGTGGGTTAAGTCTGTCTTGACTTCGTTCATAAAAAGATTCTTTCTCTTGAGCTGTTTTATAGCTATATGTAGAATATAATCTAGAGGTTTCTTTTCCTCGTTTATGCTAGACCAATTTAACGTTTTGTTTTACGAAAATTCCAACCGAAAACACACGAAAGGGGAAAAATAAAAGTAATACACCATTTCAACCTCAGAAGTTTTAAAGATGTTATGAGGACTAGATACCCGATCGCTCTGATTAACTTGACAATCATAATACAGATTCTCATTTACTAGAAGAACAAAATGCTTTTTAAATTTTTGTAATCGGCCCAGCCAAAGCTGAGATAAGCATATAGCAACCATCTTGACAACCAAACGTTTTTAGCTATCGTGCTAGAGTTGTGACGTCACACCGGGATGACACCAACTCCTATTAGTCTAGATTATTATCTTGGGAGCAAAGCTAGGCTGTCTCCTGCTGCGCGTATTAGGCACCTATGCACATATTCTTTGACAATTCATTGTTCACACAGGGACACTACATTGTTCGAGATGCACAAAGGTTCAATAATATCGAAGTTGATGATATATTTGTTGATTAAAATTTAAAGGACAGACCTCATGGTCACGGTGCCTGACACCACAATTCTAACGTAGGCCTGTTAGAGGTGATAGTAACATCGGAGTTCGTGTACGTGAATTAGGCTATATTTAATCAAACCCACCCACACACTTCTTGGAATACAACTCTACAAATGCATATATATGTTATCTTTCTGGATTGACTGCAGAGATTTTGCATGTATGATAGGCATGCATCACAGGCCTTTGAATTTTCGTCCATCCATCCCTCTACCACATATTCCCCCTACTATATATATATATATATATATATATATATATATATATATATATATATATATATATATATATATATATATATATATATATATATATATATATATATATATATATATATATATATATATATATATATATATATATATATATATATATATATATATATATATATATATATATATATATATATATATAAATATACACAAGGTGTGAGACCTTCATCTGTGGGCACCATTGTCAGAAAGCTGATTGGTTGGTTTGTAGTGGTTTGTAGTCAGAAACGTGATGTCAGCGGATTTTGACAACAAACCAACCAATCAGCTTCCTGACAATCACAATGGTGCCCACAGATGAAGGTTTCAGACCTTGTGTGTATTTATATATATAGTAGGGGAAATATGTGGTAGAGGGATGGATGGACGAAAATTCAAAGGCCTGTGCATGCATGTACACAACTTTTTAAATGAAAGTTAAGTAGGCCTACACCGCACAGTGCACGTACGATCGCAATTTACCATTGTGTAGGCTTATGAATAAATTTATGATTGCACTATAACAGTTACTCCAGTTATGTGTTTAAAGTTAACTAAAATGTCTGGCAAATATAAATCTAATCAAAACTAATCTATTTGCGTATAGTCTACATTGACATATTATTAACAGTACACGGTTTGTTTACAATTTAGGCAGCGGTCGAGGTGCGTAGTGAGGCTTTCACTGCCGTCGGCACGCGTATAGTGCAACTTAAATAACATACTGTTGAATGTTTTGAACATAATTGGGTTGGATATTTCTTGTATCATGTTCATATGGTTATAACTACCATATTTGTGTTTTTGCTTTGGAAGCATTTAAACTTATTTATGAGCTGTACTGTAAGTAAATATGATAGGCTAGCGACCTCTGAACATCTGTCAGTTCACCTACCTATTTAAAATTTGCTCATCCGCTACAGTTTTGCTTTTTCATGACATTGAAATATGAGTGTATGGAAGAAGTTGGTTTGAAAACGATATAGTTCATATGGTTGTCACAGGCGTGACGGCCACCCCCCCCCCCCACCCCACACACACACCAACGTACGTGTTGACCCGTACATGCCTATACATTATTATTATACAAACACATTGCCAAAAGCTTATAGGTAAACAATTACATTCTAATCAGTAATCACGGGAAATTTCACATAGGACACACTGACACACTTATTGTAGATTCGTAATCTTCAGAAAAAGTTGTAACTGCATGCACTCTGTAGCCTATACATTTAGATGTGAATAATAGTACACTTATAGCCATCGTCAACCTCTCCCACCAACCTCGTCCATCACGCTCACATCCATCCATCCCAGACAGTACATAGTACACCCAGTCCTTTCAAGAATGGTAATGGATCCGCAATTAGGCCTACTAGACTACAGAGTATTTGTCACATGCATTGAAATATTGCCGATTTTCAGCACTGCCTATGGTTTACCGTAGTTATAGGCCTATTATTATGCGAATATAGCTATCCATGAAACCATTAAAAATGAGTAAATATCATAATAGATTTTTTTAAATCATGATTTTTTATTTCTTGAAGACTTAGCTTCAACCTGACATAATTTATGTTATGGTAGGTGAAGTCTGTCCTGTTAAACGCACGTTTTAAAATATGTTACCTTTGTACTACAGACAGAGAAATATTGACCCAGCTCACAGCGCCGTTCCCGGTGTGACGTCACAGCGAGTGGCGATGTGATTCAGATTGAGGCGTCATTTAATCTCGTTATTTGGGCTGCCTAACATATTTTTCTCACTCCAAAGTGACGCTAATGTGTTTAAATAGTGTAGTAGACCATAAAATTAATTAAAACTCGTTATCGACTGCAAGTCCTCACAAGACCGTTAAGCTATTACAGTATTAACACATTTATTATGTCAAGATTGAACAAGAAAATCCAAAACGTTTTCTCAGTGAGTGTCCATTTGCGAGCCACGAGAAGACTATTTTTGAAAATTTGCGACTGGAATGGCTGGCTCGTTGACGTGGTAATTTTTCAAAAATAACTTGGCCCGCAAATGGACTTTTCTCATGAACATTGCAAAACCATTTTGTACCGGCTCGACCAGTAAGGATTAACAAAGCTAGAGTACAAAAGGAATTACTGACAATTTTGCGGAATTCCGAGTAATAAGGATTTGGCAGCGAAGGATTGCTAGATGGAAAAAATTTTGAAACAAATTAATGTCTTGAAATTACAGCATTATTGTTTTCTAAATATGGAAAAATCAAGTCAGGAGGAATTCACCTTTCCAGAGTACCCATCCATCATATGACGTCATAATGAACTGTGTGATGTGTAGAATGACATCATAATGACTGACGTCATGAATGACGTCGATAAGTACGTCACGAACGCATATTTGAAGACAGCCTATGCGTTGTTGTACAAATTGTTTGCTTTTACTATTTAATAAATATTCTGTTGAATATTTTGAAACTAATTTGACTGGGTGCTGTTGCTGCCATAGACAGCAACAGCGCCCAGTCAAATTAGTTACGAAATATTCAACAGCTTCCCTGTATAGTTTTCAGGAAATTGATAGCTAGGGCATTTGGGGATCGATCAATCCCAACACGACGAGGTGTGGGTGGAGCTTAGATAGTGATGGGCGGGACATGGCCAAAAATGTAAAGGTTCGCTGGTATGGCCTTATGAAGTCAATGTCGTCTGTGTAATCCATCTCTGGCTGGAGGTCCATCGATATGTTTGCCCGCATACTTTATATATATCGGGGGGGGGGGGGGAGGGGGGGGCGGTGTAAATAATGGGGTGACGGTGTTGTGGAGTTCTTCTATGCTGATAACGTGGCTGGGGCGAGGTACCATATAAACAGCAGAGTCGTCTCGAATTCCGCAGAATAGACAATTTTACTCGTGCTTTCAGCTTGGTGTCTGCCAATAGCAGTCTTACTAATCACACTTCGTCCTTATTATATCCAGCCTGTTGTAGTGTACTCCCGTGATCTCTGAATGTGTATAGTATTTGAAGCTTATCACATGTAGTATAAGCTCTTATGTCACAAATATGGGTTACGTGAAAATTCAAGGTTCGACTGCGTGGGTCGTCTGGGAATTTGGAGGAAGTATGGCCATGCGGTCCCGAGCAGATATGCCGATTTTGGAGTCTAAGACGCAGCAACAGCTCTTAGCAACAGTTTTCAAAATAAACATTTTACGTATTCTTGAATAACTCAATTTTCTCCAAACTAGGGTGGATGCTTGCCAAAGTGGTCCCGAACACGTATGCCAATTGTGTGGCCAAAGCTACAACGCGACAGCAACAGCTTTCCTCAATATTGTTTTCAAAATAGACATTCTTAAAGCATTTTTCAAAAATTCATAGACACTTTTGACCTTGCTGCGGCCTGACTGAAAAATATATCAAAGAGGCTCGTATTGAACAAATTTATAATAGTTTCTTTTATGGTTTGTTTAGACTATGGGAAAAATAGGTTTGGCCTTTTTGCCTTTCTCATATTCATGGGTTGGTAGCCATTTTTACGTTATACCCAAAATGTTTGAATTTTCTTCGTTTTTATGCACAACGGAAGTTTCAAACACTCGGTTTCCATTAATCACTCAGAATTTACATTTAGAAAGTAACAAATATATCTTATTGAATATGCTAAACATTAAGTCGGCGAATAATAAATTACAAATTAGTATCATGTGAAATAACCGGTTGTAAGACTGAAAGTCACATGAGAAATCACTGAGAATAAGGATACAGTTTCATTAAGATATGCATATTACATGTTACTACGCGAGTTTCCTAAGCCATCTTGTGTCAACTTAACCCTGCAATGGTCAAGTAGGTCGAAAAACGACCTCTGCCGTGATCTTGAGAAATGTCCATTTGCAGACTAAGAGAACATTTTTTGGAAATTTACCACTGGAGTGACTGGCTCGGTTACCGAGCCAGTCATTCCAGCGGTAAATTTTCAAAAATGTTCTTCCTGGCTAAGCAGAAATTTGAATTTTCAAAAATACTCTTCTTGCTCTGCAATTGGACACTAGCTAACCAGAAATTTGATTTTTTACCATTTCACTTTTGATGAATGCCCATTTGAAGGGTAACAGAAATCGTTATAAATTTACAAAAAATACTCTTTTTGGCTGCAAAAATCAAAATTTCCTTGAAAAGTATTGGCAAATAAATGGTTAATTGAAATAAATAGTATTTTGAGAGCTGTAATGCGCTGTAGACACAAGAAGGGTTAATGGAGGGGTGGGGGTATATAAAAGTGTTTTTTAATATGTACACATGACCTACAGCTTAACTAGTACAGAAGTACTTGCAAACCTGTCTATAACGGACACCTGTTTAAATTTTGAAGGCAGCAACAGCACCCAGTCGAATTAGTTTCAAAATATTCAACATCATATTTATTAAATAGCAAATACATACAATTCGTTCATTCGGACTATTAAGCGGTAAAGACGGGGTTATATCGAATCATTCATGACATCATAATTATGACGTTAGCCTACACGTCACTTAGTTGATTATGACGTCATAATAAATGACTTGGAAAAGTAAATTCCGCCGGTAGAATGTTATTGCGTTCCCCGCGTAGTTTGGGGCGGTTTTTACTTCGGCCACTTTGATAGATGTGTAGCTGTAGTGCTTTCTGTCCTGATGATAGTTTTACTACTGCTGCTGCTGCTGCTGCGGCTGCTGCTGCTGCTGCTGCTGCTCCTACTGCTACCACTACTACTACTACTACTACTACTACTACTACTACTACTACTACTACTACTACTACTACTACTACTACTGCTGCTGCTGCTGCTACTACTACTACTACTGCTACTGCTACTACTACTACTACTACTACTACTACTACTACTACTACTACTACTCCTACTACTACTACTACTACTACTACTACTACTACTACTACTACTACTACTACTACTACTACTACTACAGGGTCCTCAGTATACTTAGTTCGGTTGTTGTTTCTGATAACTTCTATAATACTGCTAGCTGATGAGTCCATATATTTGAGTATTTTGTTTAGTGACGCGTTTGGATCAGAGCTGACGCCCATGTTAGCTATTTGCTCACCGAGGCCTTTTGTAAGGCATTTGAGCGTCAGTATGGCTGATGAACTTGGGTAGGTAATAGGTGACTCTACCCTCTAGCCTGGCGTATATACAGGTTAAGGTATTATGTGAAACTAATTCGTCTGGAAGTTGTTGCTGCTTATGGCAACAGCATCTTCTAGTCAAATTAGTTTCGAAATATTCAACAGCTTACCTGTATTCATGCTTTTTATACCACATCGCTAAGCAATAGACGTCTATTCCTGAGCCTATATACCGAGGCAGATAAGGTGGAATTTTTCTGATTGGTTGAAAGATAAATCATGACAGCCATCACAGGTTGTCGAAATGTCTCAACATTTAGGTACTGAAACCTTAAAATCTTCCATTGTCAGCATGATAAAAAGCTAAAATGGCAGGGATGAATTATGGGTGGTAAATTCATTCACCTGAAGGGTTAGTATAAGATACGGTGAGTTTTCCTTTAAGTGCCAGTTATCTTGAATTTATGATGATCGCGTGAAATATCAAAGTCAGAATGGCACTATTGGATCCATTCATCCATATGAAATTCCCACAATCACTTAAACGAGATATATAAGTCATTTAAATATCGAGATATTGACCATAATAGGTCCCAGTTGGTGACCATCTTGGATTTCAAGATAAACTGCTGGTGACTGGTCGAATAAAATGCTACAAACCTTGGTGTATACGGTAACTGAATCTGGCAAAATTTCCAAGCGAGAGAAAAAACTCACGGTCATCAAAATCTACATAAGATATACAGTTCACTTACTCAAGGACCGAGTACGGTGAGGAGGGATGGACGGCAATAGTTATCTTACGCACTAAAACGATGTTTAAAAAATGAATCAAATGTTTTGGCCACGTCATAGGCAATTTACGACACTAAGCTGGAAATCTGCACTGCTGAATGCTATGGATCCCCAAATCTTCAACTGCTGTTCGTATGAATATAACACTTTTCATACCCACCCGCTAGCCTGGATACCCGCCCGCCTGCCCACCCGCCCTCCCGCACGCACGAATGTGCGCACGCACACATGCACGCAACCCAGCGACTTCCAAGCAAATTCAATGGAGAAATACAGTTTTAGCTCTGTCCCGTAGTCCTGTCCATGTTGGGACTTATCGATCCCTGAACTCCCTGACTATCAATTTCCAGAAAACTATACAGGTAAGCTGCTGAATATATTGAAACTAATTTTACTTGGATCTGTTGCTAACTCTTAGAATGGTCTCAAAAAAATCAACAACATGTTTATTAAATAGTAAATACATACAATTCGTACAACAATGTTTAGTCCGTCATCAATTTATCGTTCAAGGACGAATTTAGATACGTCATTTGTGACGTGATTGATTATGACGTCAACCTAAACGTCACGTAGTTGATTATGACGTCATATGATTGACTGACAAACTTGAATCCTCCATTCAGGCATTCAACATATTATTCACTCTGCTGTACAGTTGTTATTTTGGGTTTGTAGTTAAGAATGTATTGAATTAATTAGATAAGATAATATATTATGACCGTCATTAATATTCAATCTTAATGTATTTAATCCTAACCTGCATTCCAGTAAATTAAAGTTTTGAAAAATTTAATGCATTGTTATTATAAAGATCATAATAACCTTTAAGGCCTATCGCTATTTTTTAAACCGTTGAAAAAGATAAATCAGGATCTACGCCGTCAAAAGGAATGCACCCACACATACCCCCACCCCGTCTCTCTCTCTCTCTCTCTCTCTCTCTCTCTCTCCCTCTCTCTCTCTCTCTCTCTCTCTATCTCTCTCTCTCTCTCCCTCTCTCTCTCCCACATCAACCCACCCCACCCATCCCCACCCCACCCTCGACCACTCTCAACCCTCCTCACCCATTCTATCTCATTCGCCATTTTACATCTCTACATCACTCTCTCCCAAACGCACCTGCCTCTTTGACTGCATGTCTGCCTGCCTGCCTGCCTGCCTGCCTGCCTGCCTGCCTGCCTGCCTGCCTGCCTGCCTGCCTGCCTGCCTGCCTGCCTGCCTGCCTGCCTGCCTGTGGCCCTGCCTGTCAGCCTACCGGCAGTTCACCATTCGCAGCCATGGCCATGTCATAGACTATCTCACCTGAAAGGTCTGTAGCACATGTTGATTTATGGGTGGCGAGAGGTGGGCAGATTAATTTTATATGATTAATTCGAATTATTGATGCTTATAATGTGTCATTGAACTATGTCGACACTATGTTGTTTCTTGAACTCATGGTTGTGCCCTGCAAATGGTTATCAAGTGGAAGATGACTCGGTTAATCCTCAACTATTGGCGAGTATAATGGGATATTAATCTTGTTCATCTATATATGTGCAACCTACTTAAATTAACACCACTCACTCCTACTAGCTCATACAGTCCATCAGATGAGCATCCCTCCATTCAATAAATTGCTGCTTCTTCAAAACCAAAATGGCTGACCAACGGAAAATAGCAAATAAGATTCAAGATTCAAGAATCAAGATTCAACATTATTTATTTGCTTCTTGGATACCAATCTACATATTTTCAATACAGGTTGTCCGCCGAAGGCATTGCCTATAGTGGTGGCGGACACATAACATTAAACATACACATACAATTACACACACAGCTTAGCATAGAATGTGAGACATCAGTGTTGCCCACAACATCTGATTTTTGGGGGTCCCAAGGACCCCCACACTCAGATTTGGGGGTCCCACTGTAAAATCTGGGGGTCCCACGGGGTCCTCATCTGAAATATGGGGTCCCATGTTTTTTCTTAAGATAAACACAACACAATGATCTAATTATAAAGCACTTTATTAAACATGTTGAAAGCACTAGTTATGACACAGCTTAGCATAGGATGTGAGACATACTTGTGAATGTACAGATACGGTACTGAGCTAAGTAGACATAGAAAAAAGAACAAACGACACAATACATCTATGTTTTTCCTTTTAGTTATTGAGATTAGAGATTTATATTTGGGGGGGGGGAGGAAGGGGGATGGGGGTCATGCATGCTAATTATCCCAGCTGAACCCATAGGTTGCTATTTAGTAGTAACACTTGATGAGGTGCGTCAGATTGAAGGAAGCAGTAGTCACGATAGCTGTAATAGTGCATTATGATGTAGTAGTAGTAGTAGTAGTAGTAGTAGTAGTAGTAGTAGTAGTAGTAGTGGGTGGTTGTTATGATAGTAGCTATGGCAATGATACAGGAAGTGTGTGATCTTAGTTATCTTGACATTGTGTTTTCTAGATCTAGTATGTACTGAGTATGCTAATTTTAATTATGTCTTTGTATGATTTTAGTGTTAGTATTTTTTCGCGTGTGTGTTTATCTATATTATTCCACGCTTTGACGACACCAACTGAAATTATACGTTTCCCTGTGTCTGTTCGTGTGTATCTAATGTGGAGATCATGTTTGTTCCTAGTGTTATATGTGTGGATTTCGATGTTGTTTGCAAAGCTGTGGGTTATAGATTTAGGTAGGATTTTGTGATGAAAGGCTCTGGAAATGTTGATCATCTATGACTTGCCTATGTCTGTGAGTTTAAGAAGTTTTTGGGTTTTGAAGATGTTTTGACCCTTTGCTGTTTTTGAGAACATTTTAATGCATTCTTTCTGCATGCTTTGCAATTTTGTTAATTTGTTTTTGTGTGTGTTAGTCCAGATGGCATTGCAGTATGTTAGGTGTGGAAGGATCAATGTGGAATACAGGGTTTTGATGGTAGCTTGTATTAGGTATGGCTTTAGTCTTTGAATGGCCCCGATGCCTCTTGCTACTTTAGCTGTGACTACCTCAATTTGTTTGCCCCCGGTCAGGTTCTTGTCTAAATAAACTCCTAAGAATTTAGCAAAAGGAGCTTCTTCAATTTCTTTTTTATTAATATAGATTTTTGGAATACCATTGTTTCTTGATTGTCTAGACTTTGAAAATAGTATGTAGTTTGTTTTATCAACATTTAATGATAGCTTGTTTACTTTGAACCAGTTAATAACTTCTTCCATTTCTTTATTTACTCTTTCGTATAATATATCTAAGTTTTTGGCGGTGCAAAAGGCATTGATGTCATCGGCAAACAGTATTAGTGACAAATTGTGGCAAATTTTGGGCAAGTCATTCATATAGAGTAAAAACAGCAGAGGGCCAAGAATTGACCCCTGGGGAGCACCACAGGTTAATTTCCTGTTTTCAGAGCAGGTTGCATTAAATAGCACGCATTGTGTTCTATCAGTTAAATAGCTCTGAAACCAGGCAAGTGCACATGCTCGGATTCCGTAATAGGCAAGTTTTCCTAATAATATATTGTGATTGATAGTTTCAAAAGATTTTGAAGGGTCCAAGAAGATGCCCAGTATATTCTTTCTTTTCAATTGATTCAATTATTTTTTTCTGTCATTTCAACTAGTGCGAGCATTGTTGAGTGTTTCTGAAGGAATCCATACTGTGAAGCGTATAAAATTTCCTTCAATCAGGTAATCACTGTATTTAATTCCTGGTGTAGATATGATTTTCTTTGAGAGATCTGGACCTATGTTAGCAAAATATTTATTGAAACCGTTTGCAAATTCATTGCTATCCGTGATTATCTTATTATTGTAGAGAAACTGGGTCTGTTGTGCTTTTCCATTGTTTTTATTCAAAAGTGATTTTATGATTTTCCATGTTTCATTTATATCATTTTTGGATTGCTCAAATTTATTCTAATAATAGCTCTTTTTTGATGTTTTTATTATTTGGTCCAACTTATTTCCATATTTTTTAAACTTTGTCTCATTATACTTTGTTTGACATTTTATAAACGTCAAATAAAGTTGCTGTTTTTTATGACAGGCAGATATCAATCCTCTTGTCAGCCATGGTTTAGTAGGGCTGTGCTTGAACAATTTCTTTTCTTTCATGGGGAAACTGTACTCAAAGATGTTAGTGCATATGTTGTGGAGCTTGGTGTAGGCATCATCACATGACTCTATATCTATCACTTTGTTCCAGTCTACCTCAGACATGGCCTTTTACATTTTTCAATGTTGACCCGATTCATTTCTCTACACTGATTTTTTTCATTTTTAAATGATCTACTGTAGTTTGACTGTTTTTCGAGGATAAAAATTGGTAGGTGATCTGATGTGTCTGTTACGAAAATTCCTGAATGTGCTTTGTTGATGAAACTGATATTATTACTGAATATATTATCAATATTTCTAGCCAAACTCTCAGTAATTCTGGTCGGCTTAGTTATGTTTGGATAAAAGGAATGTGCATTTAGCAAATTTGTAAAACTTTGTGAATGAGAGAAGTTTTGTTCTATCATGTCAATATTGAAATCATCCATGAGGTAGACTGTTTTCTTTTCTTTTTGAATATCATCTAAGGTTGCTCCTAATAGGTCAATAAATTTTCTTTTGTCGCTGTTTGGTGCACTATAGATAGTGCCTATTATTTTATTTTTTCCTTTTTCTGTTGGGATTTCTATAAACAATGATTCAAAATTTGGGTCCAGAACGGAAAGATCCTCACGCTCATTGTACTGAATATTATCCTTGATGTACATGCATCCACCACCACCCTTTTGAATTTTTCTGTGCTTTTCAATAAACGTGTAATTTTTTATATCTATAAGGTTAGTAGGTGAAGTTGCTTTTAGCCATGTCTCAGTAATTCCAATAATTTCAAATTGATGTGGACTCAGTTCTAGAAGGCAGCTTAACCTGTCAATGTTCTTCAGGAGTGATCGTATGCTGGCATGTAAGAATGAAAAGGTGACATGTTCCTTAGATGCTATTAAATTGTCATTGAATGTTTTTTGTAGAATGTAGTTACATGATGGTGGTGTTATGCTTAGGTCTGTTCTGTTGTCAGTCAGGTTTGTTTTGCCTGCATTTAGTATAAATGGGTTTTTAATTTGCTGGTCCATGTGTTCCATCTGGATGTATTTGCAATGTGGATTTAGAATTGCAAGCATATAGTGTGTATCATTGTCATAGTGATTAAAGGGGAGCAGTGATTTGTTGCAGTTGATGCACCACCATGATTTGTTATTGGTTTCAAGATCGGTGTAGTCAGAAATTTTGAGCTTGGAGCATTTCAAGTGAATCCAGGTATTACATAAATCACATAATAGTGCTCTGTGGTTCTTTTTAGTGGTTTTCTACAGGTTGAGCAAGGAAACCTGGCAGGCATTAGGGTTTGGCAGGGGATGATTGGAGAAAGAAGAGCAAGGATAGATGACACCCATGTCTAGGTAGTCAATGGACTACAGAGTTGGTTCCTCATCTTGGCATGGTAACTGTATTGATGTTTGATAGCAGCAATTGTGGAAATATGGTGTAAATGCTTACGCCAGACACTCCTTCAGGCCAGCTGTTGAATACCTAGATACTAATCTGACTGAAGGCTGCTGTTGCCTTAGGCAGCAACAGCTTCCTGGCAACCCAGTTTTCAGAATATTCACAAGCCTCCCTATATAGTTACTTTGAAATTGGGATTCTGGAAGCTAAGGACTCAAAATATTTAAATCGATTTCGGCACACACAAAATAGTAAGTGGAGCTTAGCTAGTTACCTGGTGGAGATGATATATGCAGAGTACCTATACAAGTTATCGCATAGTGTTGAAATAATGCAGTGGATAGAATAATCAACACAAAACAAAGATAATCTGGGACAGCTTTGTAAAAATAGACATGAACAGAAAGGAGTAAATAATAGGTGGAGCTGAGCTATGGTTAGCTGATGATGATGGATTGTTGTCATTGCAAAAACATTGGCTAAAACAGTTCTAATTTGGCTGAGGAAATATGGGCAGCAATAACTCCCTGTCAGCTTAGTCATAGGTCAGATGTTAAACATCTCAAACCCCTATTTTGGCTGTAAGCAGTTGCTACCTTAGGCAGTGTCAGCTTCCAGGCAATCCAGCTTTCAAAATATTCACCAGCCCACCTTATAGTTTCTTTGATATTACTTTGATGTTGGGATTCTAAAAATTAAGGATTGTATATCAAGCGATTTCAACACAGGTTATGAGTTACCTGGTGGTGATGGATGGTCTCAAATTAAAAGCACTAATATAGGCCAGATGCTGAGTGCCTTAGGCAGCAACAACTTCCAGGCAAACTAACTTTCAAATAATCGCCAGCCTACCTGTATGGTTACTTTATATATTAAGTTTGTGGAAATTCTGATCCATGAAATAGCAATCGATTCCAACACACGTATAGAGTAGGTAGAGCTTAGCTAGAGTTATCTCATAATCTGGTAGTGATGTATGGTCTCAGATTAGAAGCACTCATATAGACCAGCTGTTGAGTATCTTGAGACTAAGTTGACTGGGAGCTGTTGCTGCCTTAGGCCTGTAGTCAAGCAGCCTGCGTACTGTTGCCAGATGCTACATTCTGTGACAAACAACTCAGTTTCATTAAGGAGAAATCATTATTCCTAACACACCCACTGCTTACATTCATCCTCCTTTTTAAGTTTAAGGTTAATTATCCCTACCTAGTCCATATATGGTTATAGAAGCTAATATATACAGTCTATCATCAGTTGATGATTGATTATTAAACAAACCGCTGGGCCATAAAGACAAAATATCTGATATTTAAATTTACATATATTATATCACTTCTTGACATCCGTTTGCATCCCATATCAGAACTATTTAACTGGATCGTCACCATGTCTTGTCAACAGCAACATGACCACCTGCAATATCGTTGTACATAACAGGAATAAACTTCTTTGGGATCTCCAATTGTAACCGTAATTCATCATTGTCACACCACCATTGATGATGCAGAATACCATCTTTTACGACTAAGCTATGATTCTGTTTCCATTGTCGATCAAGCGTGTTTTGTGTTTGACAGCCAGACTTGCAGTAAACTGGCACCTTTGATCAATTGTAACACTGGATCATTATCTTGTTCCACTGCTATTTTGAAATAGAGATTCTCTGGAATGTCAAACCCAAGATTAACAGCATTACTAGTCTCACAATCCCTTGCATTGAACTCATTGAGTGATAGCCTGGATAGGAAGTCAGCAACAGAATTGTCCTTTCGTTTTATATGAGCGATGTCGAAATCGTAGCTGCTCAGCTCAATTAACAAATGAATGCGTCTCTATGTACAATAAGTCTCTGGCTTGATGGTCTTAATATTAAATAACTGCTTATGGTCTGCAAAAATCGAGAAATGTTTCCCACACAAATATGCTTCTCTCACGCTCTGATTTTGAGACAAACAGCTACAATTGATACACCAGAAGCATTTATTTTCAGAATGAATGTCTCACTCAAGTCAGGAAATACGATGGTTGGGCAGCTTACTAATTTATTCTGTAATGGTAAAAATGCATTGTTAGCCTTTTCATTCTATAGGAAATCGTAACCCCGTGAACCGTAGCTAACCAGCCCTCCCATGCATCCTGTACATGCGGTGCAACGGAGTGGAGCAACATAATGGGCCAGCGCGTACCCCCGCGAGCTACAGTAAATGGACACACACCCAACCATTCCACTACCACTCATCCAACCATTCTCACTCACAAGTACCCCATCCATCCATCACTCCAATCTTTCCACCAACTCTCTCTAAACTACCATACCCCACTATCCCTCAATCCATCCTACCGTCAGTCTACCTGATGCCTATGTATGGGCATAGCTAAGGCCTACCAAGGCATAGCTAATACCTATCTTAGTCCTAACTCGGGGTTACCAAGGCCTATCTAAGGCCTGCAAGGCATAGCTAAGGTCTATCTGAGTCCTAGCTAATGCATACCTTAGGCCTACCCAATGCTTAACAGCTAAGGTCTACCCTCGGCCTCTCTGTGTTCTACTAAGGAATAGCTACGGTCTGGCAATGCATAGCTAAGGCGTAGCTAAGGCCTCTCTAACGCCTACCAATGCATAACTAAGGCCTAAGAAGGCCTAGCTAAGGCCTACTTTGGTCGGCCTAATGCCTACCAAGACCTTGCTAAGGCATATCCTGGGCTTAGCTAGTGCCTACGAAGGCATATCTCAGGACTACCAATTCCTAGCTAATGCCTACGTTACGCCTAGCTAAGACTTGCATAAAACCTACCAAGACCCAGCTAAAGCATACCTTAGGCCAAGCTAAGACCCACCAAGGCATAGCTAAGGGCTACTGCTGTCTAGACAAGGCATACCTTAGGCCTAGCCAAGGCCTACCAAGTCACAGCTAAGACCTACTACTGTCTAAGGCCTACCAAGGTATAGCTTATGCCCATCTTAGGTACATCATAGGCCTGCCTAAGGCCTGGCAAGGTCTATTTTAGGTCTAGCTAAGTCATACCATAGGCCAACACAAGGCTAAGCTAAGGCCTACCAAGACATAGCCAAGGCACACCACAGTCCTAACTAAGGTCTACCGAAGTCTGGCATAGCCTTAACTACGGCCTACCCAATGTCCACTAACGGGCTACCAAGGCCTGGCAGTTGCCTACATAAGTCCTACAAGGTCTAGCTGCAGCTCACCATAGGTATGACTACGGTCTACCAAGGCATACCTTAGGCCTACCAAAGCATGGCTAAGGTCTAGTTATGGCCTACCTACGGCCTGGCAAGGCATAGACAATGCCTACCATGGCATATCTAAGGACTACCTTACGTTTAGCTAATGTCTACCAAAAGCACATGTTATGCATAATCACTGATTTCTTCTTTGGGACATCTCATATGACACATCCACACACGCGCGCACACACACACACACCTCACCCCACCTCAACTTCCACCCTCCAATTATTTGGTTGGGGACATGCACACACACCCCACCCCCACCCTGCTCCGCCAGCCTTAGTCGCCCGTTTCCCATTTTTTGCCAAATTCGGCCGAGAACATTCTCAGACACAAAGAAATGTCTATTACTACTAATAACAACAGTAACCTTTGACCTCGTTAACCTTGTAATGTGGCTTAACTGGATACGTAACCATGTATCCGAGTTTATCACTGCAATAGTAGGCATTTAAGCGATTTGTTTTTCAAACACAAAATCTTAGTTTTGACAAAACAGACGTCTGAAATACCGTACAGTGTAATTCCGTATTTGGTTTAAAGAAGAACGCATGTTTCCAACTGCGTGTACCCAGCGCGAAAGCACTCAGCAATTAACTCTTCCCCTGGACATTATTAAGGATAAGATGATAAAGATTCATGAAATAATTTTGTAGAAATATAAGCAAACTATAGAATTGTAGCAATACATTTTACACTCTATGTATAGTCCACACGTCTATAAAGGTCACCCTTTCCTGGTACCAAGGGGTTATGCACCATAAAAACGTTTGTTGGTCGGTCGTTGAAAAATTAGAAACGTCCAGCATAAAAGAGCAACGTCGAGTGCACAGTGAAGCGTCGAATTGGCGTCACGTCCTTCTAACGTCCCGATTTTCACGTCTACTAGGGGGCAGGCGTAGAACCAACGTAAGGGTAATGTTTTCACGTTTTTCGGAAGTTGCATGAGAAAGGTTTTAACTACTAAGTCGACTACTGATTCAGACATTCAGTCATGGCCGGTATAGTACATAACTTAGACATTGACTTACAGTATCGCCGCCTGTTCCGAAGAGATGGGGTGATTCGAGATAGGCAACATCCGTTATAAATCTACGATCATGTTGAACTTGTTGAGAGATTTAGATTTTCTAGGAATGATATCTATCAACTCACTGACGCAACCCGTGTTGATATAGAGCACGATTCCGATTGTAATGCTGCTCTATCAGCAGTACAACAAGTGTTAATCGCATTAAGATTTTATGCGACTGGATGCTACCAAAGTTTGACAGGTGATGCATTAAATATGCATAGGACAACTGCACGCAGGGCTATCAGAAATGTTTCCTTGGCATTAGAACGTCGACTGGGACAGAACATCTGTTTACTCGATGACGCGGAGTATATGACCAACGCGAAGGCAAAATTTCAGGTAAGTTTAACATCGTTATCATAAATTTCAGTCACCACCACCACCATCATCATCATCATCATCATCATCATCATCAACAACAACAACAACAACAACAACAACAACAACAACAACAACAACAACAACAACAACCAAACAACAAAAGTTATTATTATTATTATTATTATTATTATTTTTATTATTATTAGGAAATTAGAGGAATTCCAAATGTGGTTGGGTGCATTGACGGAACGCATGTGCGAATACAGAAGCCATCAACTCATGAGTGGGAATACGTTAATCGAAAAGGATTCCATTCCCTGAATGTTCAACTCGTCTGTGATGCAGACCTTAGAACAATAAATTGTGTTATACAATGGCCGGGCAGTACACACGACGCGCGTATGCTAACGGAGGGCGTCATCTATCGCTATTTTGAAGAGTCGGATGGGGAACGCCTACTGCTAGGTGACAGCGCATATCCTCAGGAACATTGACTAATGACACCGGTCCTAAGACCAGCCACCAATGCACAAAATAGATACAATAATGCACATAGGGTGACGCGTAGTGTTATTGAAAGATGTAATGGTGTGTTGACAGCACGTCTCGTATGCATTCTTGGAAAGCTATTGATGTCGCCAGCAAGAGCAACGACAGCGATAGCTGCTGTGATTGTGCTTCATAACATCTGCATCAATAAACGAATTCCTCTACCAGAAAATGCGCAACTACCAGCGTTACCCAACGACGACATTGATGCCGCAGACATCGTCTTGTAACCTAATATTAATATACGTGGGACTGCAAAGCGGATGCAAATTGTGCAAAATTATTTTACTCGTTAACATGTCGACTTACTGTTATACTTGTAATTTTTATCAAATACTTTTAGTTGCATTAAATCATTTGTCGCATCACACATATACAGTTATACACACATCTGCCTATGAAGAAGTATGCATACATTTGCTTATTTATACCTATCAGGCTTCTACTCAACACACACCCACGCACACGCCATTTAATTCTAAGTTGTTACTATTATGCAATGCAAAATCATGTGTACGAGTAGGCCTACATCTTTTTTCATCTACATATTATCATGATATATCGCGATAAGACCAATGGTAAAATCGTGCAAGCCTAATTGCCACTAATAATTAATTTAACGCCATGTAAGCTGGTAGGTCTGTTTCATTAGATTGAGGATTGTTCACTACAGGTGTTGATCGAAAAAATGATACATTTGTACAGTGTTCATATTGCATTGAATTTTGTAGCCTCGCGTTTTCCTCTGCTTGAAGCTTCCTAATTTCGAGTTCACGTTTGGTTTTTTGCATCTCAATTTTTGATTTCTCTAAGCGAACTTTAGATATCTCTTCTAATAGAAGAACTCTATGATGTTCCTCTCTGGGAGGGTCCTTTTCTTCCTGTACTTTAGCCAACTTTAGTTTCTTTCTGGATGGCTCCTGGCTTAACTCCTCGCCAACAGACACCGTTGTGGAATTTGAGGCTGACGTCGATGCTGCAGAGAAAGCCGATTTACAAACATTGAAATATCGATAATAGTTTTAAAATTTTATATATTTGCATTGTTCCGTGGCACCGCTGTTGCTATGATGATGACGATGATGATGATGATGCTGCTGCTGCTGCTGCTGCTGCTGCTGCTGCTGCTGCTGCTGCTGCTGCTACTACTACTACTACTACTACTACTACTCCTACTACGGCTGCTGCTGCTGCTACTACTACTACTACTACTACTACCACTACTACTACTACTACTACTACTACTACTACTACTACTACTACTACTACTACTACTACTACTACTACTACTACAACTACTACTACTACTACTACTACTACTACTACTACTATTGTTGTTGTCATGTTTGTCGTTATTGGCAACATCTTCGTCGTCGTCGTCACCGTCGTCGTCACAGTTGCTGCTACTGCTGGCATTATCTGCTGCTGCTCCTACAGGTGCTTGTTGAAACCTTGTACTATTATACACATTCGTTGTAGTGATTGCGCTGTGGTTTCATCATTCGGCGAGATGAAAGCAGCATTTTCCTCTGCAGTTCCAGCTTCTTTTCCAATAGGACTCGCCACGCCGCCGCCTGGTACCCCACATACTGAAGGCGCATCTTCAGCCAGGATCTCCAAAATCAAGTCAGTATATGCTCCTTCCTTTGGTGGCTTTCCACCTCCTGTCTTCGGGTTCTTCCGTGCGGAGAGGTCCTTCTTCGCCAGAGACTTCAGGTCTTTCCACTTGTGGGTAACCTCCTTGACTGTGCGGTTTTTCATGCCGATTGAGTTAACTTCATCGACGATATGCTGCCATAAGTCCTGCTTCTTTTTGTTGGTTATCGATGACTTGAAGCTTGACTGCAATACCGTCTTGTTCTCTCTATATATCTCAATGAGTCGAAGAATCACGTTCTCAGAGTATGGCGTCTTCTTTGACATGTTGTTAATACAGTGGTGTTTAGAGATAAGGCAATGGCAGAACATAAGAGGCAACTTGTCTTAAATATGCTTTGTTAGAAATGTACATCAATTGTCTTCTTGTTCATTGTTTACAGACTACATCTTCTATAAGGTATAACTCTTAACACGCTGAGCATCTTGCACGCAATTTGACTGAAATTTGGTGGTAGACAAACTGACAACAAATTTCAGTCAAATTGTTTTCAAAATAATGTGCAGATGTAAGCCTCCTAAGCACAGCATGCTGGAATTCAACAATAAGACGGTTAAGGCCAAATTTCGCAAGTCCGCGTGCAGGAATCGGTTCATTTCATTCTTACGCGACAGTTTTATCGACAGGTGTGGCGTTTATAGGTCGGACTTACGCCTTGCTATTTCGCACTCGACGTGCATGAGTTAGTCGGTTTTACGACCGACGTTGAGCAACGTTGGACGTTATTTACGTCTTTATGGTGCACAACCCCTAGGGTAACCTGTATAAAGAGGTTTACCTGTAAATAAATTCTACGATAAAGCCTTCCGAATATACGAAAGAGGTGTCAAAAGTAATGGAATCTTCGTAAACAACATGGTCACAATATTTTATAAATTCTCCCTTTAAATGCGTGTAAATGGTTAAGCTACACCAGAAACGAATACAACCTGGTTGGCCATGTCACAAAATAGTCTCCCATGAGATTTGTTTGCCAAATTATTTTCTTTTTAAATGTCACCTTTAGAGTCTCAATAAACAGTTCTGAGGTGGGCATTTTACTTTTTTTCATTTAGGCAGTATATGGGGTCATTCAAGGTCATCTCCCAGAACTATGTCGTAGAATATACATACGTGTATATCATATCATATGAAAGTTAAACTATAATATGAGGGGTTTGGCATGGAAATTGTCTGTATATTGAATCTACATACGTTTTCTTGACATACATCAAGCATATGTTATCTGTAACGGTATTTTTATTTAAACATATTTTATTGTGAGAGAGAGGAAGAGAGAGAGAGAGAGAGAGAGAGAGAGAGAGAGAGAGAGGAGAGAGAGAGAGAGAGAAAGAGAGTGAGGGAGGGAGTGAAGGAGGTAGGGAGGGAGGGATGGGGGATGGAGGGAGAGAGAGCGAGAGAGAGAGGGAGAGAGAGAGGGGGAGAGAGAGAGGGGGGGGGGAGATGGAGAGAGAGATGGAGAGAGAGAGGGGGAGAGAGAGGGAGAGGGAGAGAGAGAGGGAGAGGGGGGGGGAGAGAGATGGGGAGAGGCAGAGGTGGAGGGGAGGGGATGGGAGGAAGGGAGGAAGGGAGGGAGGGAGGGAGGGAGGGAGGGAGTGGGGGGAGGGAGGGAGGGGGAGGGTGGGAGATAGTGGGGGGGGGGAGGGAGGGGGGAGGGAGGGAGGGAGAGCGAGAGAGAGAGAGAGAGAGAGAGAGAGAGAGAGAGAGAAGAGAGAGAGAGAGAGAGAGAGAGAGAGAGAGAGAGAGAGAGAGAGAGAGAGAGAGAGATTGGAAAAACAATTTCATGTCGGATAGCAGTTTACCATTAACATAATAGATTGACCAATACGAATAAATGAATTAATAGAACATATTCATGGTTATTCCATGCCGTCGTTATTTACCCTCTCCCACCCCAACCCCTCCTCTCTACTCCCACCATGCTTTCACAAGGTCTTCTCTTCTCGTTTTTTACACGAAAGAGAAACGAGAAATGAGACCCAGTCACCTCCGACCCCACCCACCCCGCACATTCAAAATGCCTCCACTCCTGTGTATTTAGGTAAATCTAAACTTTTAACCTCCTCATAACTTGGAACGAAAAGTTTGAGGAGGGGGGGTCGTCGTCGTCGTCGTCTGCGGCATCGCATTATCGTGGGTGACCCGAAAGCAATATGAGAGTAATACGTTGTGAGTAAGGGAAGAACTATATACACAGTAACGACAGCGAAAGTAAAGCATTAAAGTATATAGCATATCTATTCAGTCATTTCTATCATAAATATTTAACTGTAACGACAGCGGAAGCAAAAATTTAAGGTATAAATTATATTTATACAGTCATTTGTATCATAACCATGTAACCATGACAATAAAAATACGGACTATTCCTACATCATATCAAACGTTGGGAACATATATGGGCTTAAAATCTGTCAGTAGCTTGAATATAATTTTGAACTTCTTTGAAGACGCATTCATTTTCCTGGACGGATAGAGATGTGTTTCCTTTGCATAGCAAGTCACTCGTCAAAGGAATATACCGATGTAGTTGTTGTGATAAGCGCTGTATTTGTATTGTGTAGTAAGGACATTTTAAAAGAAAGTAATTTGCATCATCTACTCCTGTCTTACAAAAGCAATTGGGTGTGGGAAATAATCCTATTCTATATAAGTCAAAATATAAGTGGGAGCAGTTGTTACGTAGTCTGGTATGAAGGATAGAAAGTTTTCGATTTCCGTAGTTTCCATAGAAACTTGGAGGGCTAGAGTTTTTAGATTTCATTAGCTTCTTAAATTTCGAAATTTTTTATTCGATTGTACTTTGTTTTCGAGTGTGTTCCAGATTTGAATAGTGCTTGGGAAAAACGATTTTTAATATATTTCCAATCGTGATAGAGGCACATTGACATTGTGTGGCTCGATTAAGTCATAGCGTTCTGCTGTATTTGTGCGTGTCGGTGTAATGTCCGTCATAAAATCTGGTACCTTGTCGTCGTACAGTAATGTGTGTAACGTTATGAATTTCTGCTACCTTCGCCTGTCTTTCAATGTCTCCCATCCCGTTTCATTATAAATGCTAGCTATGGAGGAGAATCTAGGGAGACCTGTCACAATTCGACCAGTTGATCAAGTTGAAATCTTTCCAATTAAATTTCATCATCAATAGTAAAACCATCCCTCACACTAGACGCATACTCTAATAAAGATCGAAGATAGGGAAAATATAGATTGTATTAAGTGTAGATCGATTTAAAGTAAATTTGAGTTTTCTCATGTCGAAAGTTCTTTGGTAGATTTTTAAAATATAGAATCAATATGACTTTTCCAGCTAAGGTTCTGGGATAGGGTGACCCCCAGGTGCTTGTGAGTCAAGATTCTTATTGCCAAATACGAGAGCAGGGGTGTCATTATCATTATTTGCTCGACCACTAAATAACACACATACAGTCTTTTCTGGGTTATTTTCACAAGCCAGACAACTGCCCAATCGGCTAGTATGGTTAGATCACGATTTAAGGACACCTCCATAACATTACTACTGTTTGAAGAGTAGCATAAAGTCGTGTCATCTGCAAAGAGGCGCGCTAAATTCTCCAAATTATCGGTAATGTTATTTACATATATAGAAAATAAAACTGGCCCTAAGACCGACCCTTGAAGCACGCCTGCTTGAATGTCGTCCAATTCTTCTACATTTTGTTTTACTGATACAAATTGACTTCTTTTATGAAGGTTGTTTTCTAGCCATAGTAAAAGGCTGCCACAAATTCCGTATTGATTTTATTTCAACAAAAGGCCTTTGTGCCATACTCTGTCAAATGCTTTTGAGACATTACAGAATATTGAGCATGTTTGTTGACGCTCATTGAAATCCTTGGCAATATGATTATATATGTCTATTAGTTGATACACAGTCGAGCACCCAGGACGAAATCCGACTTGATATTTATAAAGCAAATTGTATTGATTCATGTGATTATATAACTTTTTAAATACCAGACGATCTGTAACGTAGAGATCATAAGCTTTAATTTGGTATGCTTTATGCCTATACTGATACATAGATTAGACAAATGACCACGAATGACGCTGCAAAATGCCCAGCTAGAAAAATTAAAATTCCCATCCATTTTCTGTTTATTGAGACCCTAAAGAGGGCATTAAAACAAGTGCGAAGGCGCCTAATCGCAACTTAGGGAGCTTTGTCAGACGTGTCCTAACTTCCGACAGACCGACCGACAAACATATTTATACTAGTCGCAGTCGCGTAAAGGATTGGCAAGCAAATCTCGTGGAATCACAGTCACAGTCAACCAGACCCTATGCCTCTTGAAAGGATATTTGATTTCTGCTCCCTGTCTACAGCAGGGGATAATAAGTGTAGTTTGTTTGAGGCATGTCTCCGGCTTCAAAAGCGATTTCCTAAAAAATAAATGGATCATTTATTCATATCATTAAGTTTATCAGAATTCAGAATAACACACACACGCGCACGCGCGCGCGGATGCAGACGCGCACGCACGCGCACACGCACACATTCACGTACATACACACGCGCTCTCACACACACACACACACGCACGCACGCACGCACGCACGCACGCACGCACGCACACACACACACGTACGCACATATACACGCGCATATACACGCACAGGCGCACACACACACGTACATGCGCACGCATGCACACACACACGCACGCACGCGCGCGCGGATGCAGACGCGCACGCACGCGCACATGCACACATGCACGTACATACACACGCGCTCTCACACACATACACACACGCACGCACGCACGCACACACGCACGCACGCACGCACGCACGCACGCACGCACGCACGCACGCACGCACGCACGCATGCACGCACATATACACGCACATATACACGCACAGGCGCACACACACACACGTACATGCGCACGCATGCACACAGATACAACACGTATATACACAATTTAATGCACGCAAGCTCGCATGTAAACACACATATACAGACACGCACGGATGTAATAACGCACGCACGGACGGCCGAACATAATACGCATGCGCAGATGCAAAAATATGTGCACATGCAGACCTACATGCATGTAAGAATGCAAATAACACATACTTACTCATGTGAATATGAAGGGCTATGCTTATACATGGCTGTCTACTTACACACATATAATAAGTCGTAAGAGGAGGATAGATAGATCGATCGATTGACATCCCGTTCATATTCTTATTAAGGGCGGGTTTAAATGGCAAATGCGTTTAATTTTAACCAATCATAATATTGATGAATAAATCATTTCGACCAGTAAAGAAATCAATCATGATAATATCACTAAATACAAATGAGCTTTTTAAACACGCGTGTATGTGTACCGCCCCAATAACCAATCGGATGCGTTGCTAACGGGCCTGATCCATGTACCAAGTGTATATTGGCGCGCCTGTTTGTCAAAGCGCAGGCCCATTTACCAATAGCATATCGGCACGGGGACCATATACCAATTGTAGGTGTGATCTATAGCATGTGGATAAGCGCAGCGGCAATAATTTATAGCGGTGTCAAATATAGATATACGAGGCTATGATAGAATATTATATTAACTTGTTTTTTGCGTAATTTTGAAATGTATTTCCGAGAGTTTTCCCTCGAAATACCGATGGGACTCTATAGGTTTCCCACGATAGTCCGACAATTTCCTATTGGCACTAGGTAACTGTGAAAATCTTAAGGGAATCGGTCGATAAATAAAATATTTAGGAATAAAATTACTTTTGTCCGTTATTTGCTTTCACGGTAGCGAGAATATACAGTTACCATGCAATTCCGATACTGTGTATTCCACTGCTTCGGGAATTCAAACCCAAAAGTGCATCAAGTTCTGGCCTATGCGCGACGCGCGAAGTTTGCTATCGACAATTATGGAACGTTGCAAAAACGAGGCTATTAACGACGCCATTTTTCAGAAGCAAATTGGAAAGGATAATAATTGGAAGACAAAATCGTGTAGACCATCACGCATCGTGTAGACTATCGTTCATCCTGTAAACCATCATTCATCCCGTAAAGGTGCCTGCACACTAACGCGATTTTGAACGCGAGAGCGAAAGCGAAAATAATTAAACCCTATTTAATTAGTAATGCAATACACACTAGCGCGAATGCGAGCGCGAACTCAATAGCGCGTTAAGCGCGAAGCGACAGAACTAAACTAATCTTTATTTTAATTTTTCGTGCTCGTAATCGCTCTGACATTCGCGTCGCGTTAGTGTGCAGACACATTAATTAAGCCATCGCGTAAACCATCGCGCATTACATAGACCATGGTTCTTCGCGTAAACCATCATGCAGCGTGTAAGTCATCGTGTAAGCCACCATGTATCGTGTAAGCCATCGTGTAAGCCACCATGCATCGTGTAAGCCATCGTGTAAGACCATCTTGTAAACCATCTTGTAAACCATCGTAACATCGCATCGTGCATCGCGTCAGACATCGTAACATCGCATTGCAATCGCTCATCGCCCTATCTACAGGCTATCAGTGCCAGAAAGGCAGAAGCACCTCTAACAGTTAGTTTCTCCTAAGACGACAAAATACGAGTTCCTGCACACGTCTGAATGCAGAGATGGCAAGCACCACACTTGTAACGCCCGTCAATTCAAGTGCATCATCCGGCAGTGACATTGCGCCGGCACCACCGTCCAGTAACTCGACTAACAGAATTCACGGTGAAGGACTTTCGGCACTGTGCAGGTCAATAGCACGCCAAACCACATACCTCCACCGATAGAAGGGGAAAGTACTCATGAAACTAATAGCGAAACAGACGCCAGGTATGCGCCTGATGCATTACGCCACCACGCTCTGTATGACAATTTACAAAATTCATTACAGCGTCAAGTGCATGCCAGTGAGCGCATATTTGCGAGTTTTTCCCAACGCAGTAACAAGAGTGAACTTGGCGGGGCCCGTTCAGAGTCTTCATACTCTTTGTAGGGGTTCTCTGAGCCTTCCGGCACCCCGAATTCCAAGTACGGACTTCTCACGAAATACCGTAATACAAATACCTGCATTCTAGAAGCGAGGGAAGCCCTGTACCCAAGAATGGGGAACGTGAACATCAGATATGGTCGTTCCGCATCTCCTGTGGCGACTGACGATGACGGTCTCCTGTATAATCTGCAGAGGCAAGTCGAGGGGTAAGCCGAGCAAACGCAGCAGATCGGGAGTTGATGATGCAGCTCCGGGCGTACCACGCCACCCTGAACGAGCGCCTTGCTCGAGGTGAAGGTCCACACTGACCCACAGTCCGGCAACTCGGCACCACTCTCTGCGGTCGACGGTAGTCAGCCACTGCAGTCTTTGTAGCGTGCTTCACTACAATATCTATACCACCACTAATAGACCTCTTATAAGTAAGACCGAAATTCGTAGTTCGTAGTTCGAAATTCGACGGGAGCAGGCATTATAGCGTAAATATTAGATGCTGCAGATTAAGCCATAGGCGGCAGGTCTAATGCGCGCGTGCGTATACATAAATAGGATGCAGGCGTACATATAAACTGAATAGCGAACTACGTTCTAGCAATAAGAAGCAATCCGAATTACGATCTGGACTATAATTCAAACTGAATAAAATTCTAGAATTATGGCACGCATGTGTATAAAGATTGTGCCGACCGATCTATAGACTGAATAATGAACAACGATCTAGCAGTAAAATTCAAAGCGAATTACGGTCTGGACTGTGATTCAAACTGAATAACGGTTTAGAAGGAAATCAAATTTTCATCCGAATTATGGTCTGGACCGTGATTCAAACTGAATTATGTTCTGGACCGTGATTCAAACTGAATTATGTTCTTGCATGTGGTGTCATTAAAATTACGGTCTGGCACGTGATTCAAACTGCATTATGTTCTAGCATGTGACGTCATACTAATTACGGTCTGGACCGTTATTCAAACTGAATTATATTCTAATATGTGATGTGATCCGAATTATGGTCTGGCCCATGATTCAAACTGAATTATGTTTTAACATGTGATGTCCTCCGAATTGCGGTCTGGAAAGTGATTCGAACTGAATTATGTCTTAACATGTGATGTCATCCGAATTACATTCTGGACCGTGATTCAAACTGAATAACGGTCTAAAAGGAAATTCAATGTTCATCCGAATTACGGTCTGGACTGTGATTCAAAATTGAATTATATTTTTGCATGTGATGTCATCCGAATTCCGATCTGGACCGGGATTCATACTCCATTATGTTCTAACATATGGCATCATCCGAATTAGAGACTGGACCGTTATTCAAACTGAATTAGCTTCTAATATGATCCGAATTACGAGCTGGACCATGATTCAAACTGAATTATGCCCTAACATGTGACGCCATCCGAATTACGGTCTGGACCATGATACAAACTGAATTATGCCCTAACATGTGACGCCATCCGAATTACGGTCTGGACCATGATTCAAACTGAATTATGCCCTAACATGTGACGCCATCCGAATTACGGTCTGGACCATGATACAAACTGAATTATGTTATTAAATGCAATGTCATCCGAATTACAGTCTGGACTGTTATTCAAACTGAACTATATTCTAACTTGTGATGTCATCCGAACTACGTCTGGACCGTTATTCAAAGTGAATTTTGTCCTAACATGTGATGTCATCCGAATTACTGTCTGGACTGTGATTCAAACTGAGTAACTGTTTATAAGGAAATTCAGTTTTCATCCGAATTACGGTCTGGACCGTGATTCAAACTGAATTATGTCCTGTGATGTCATCCGAATTACATTCTGGACTGTGATTCAAACTGACCTATATTCTAACATGTGATGTCATCTGAATTACGGTCTGTACTGTGATTCAAAACTGAATTATGTTCTTGCATGTGATGTCATTCGAATTACAGTCTGGACCATGATTCAAACTGATTTAAATCCTAACATGTGATGTCATCCGAATAACGGTCTGGACCATGATTCAAACTGATATATGTCCTAACATGTGACGTCATTCGAATTACGGTCTGGACCGTGATTCAAACTGAATTATGTTCTTGCATGCGATGTCATGCGAATTACAGTCTGGACTGTTATTCAAACTGAACTATATTCTAACATGTGATGTCATCCGAATTACGGTCTGGACCGTAATTCGGATGGCGTCACATGCTAGAACATAATTTAGTTTGAGTCACGGTCCAGACCGTTATTCGGATGAAGACTGAATTTCCTTCTAGACCGTTATTCAGTTTGAATCACAGTCCAGACCAAAAATCGAATGCCATCTTACTGTTAGAACGTAGTTCGTTATTCAGTCTATAGACCGGCCTGACAATCTATATATGCGCCATCCTTCTAGAATTTTATTCAGTTTGAATTACAATCCAGACCGTAATTCGGATTGCATCTTATTGCTAGAACGTAGTTCGTTATTCAGTTTATATGTAGGCCTGCATACTATTTGTGTACGCACGCGCGCATTAGATCTGCCGCCTATGGCTTAAGCTGCAGCATCTAATATTTACCATATAATGCCTGCTCCCGTCCAATTTCTAACTACGAACTACGAATTTCGGTCTTACTTATAAGAGGACACTAACCGTGCATGTTTAGTATCTGTAGGCCATAACAATATTACCATCCTTTGTCTAAAATGGTTGCTGAGTTAATTTGTCGTAAAGAAGGTCATTAACTGCTTTATTTCCTTTATTTAATGTTTAGTACTACTGTATCAATGGCATCCGCAGAAGATTTTTTGAAAGTGGCGTTGCTGAAATATATAACCCTTTCATCCACATATTCTTGAAAAAAGTATGTTCTTTAATATCTAAAACTTATTCTATTGAAAATTTTGAAATTAAGTCAACTAGAAACTATTGCTGCCTTACGCAGCAATGGCTTCCAGTCAAATTAATGTCAAAATATTCAACAGTTTTACTGTACGTTAGCATTGAAAATGAGATATTGAGAATTCATGGGTGAATGTGTTCATGTCTGAGAGAGCAAAGGAGTTCGGCAGCATTGTTTTTTTTTAAATAGGTACATTCAATACAATACAAGTGTTCCTCCTGTTCTCTCTTTACTTATAACGTATGTAACAATCGTGCAGACACAGTAATAAGTATTATTCTTGCACACGCAGTATTTGAATTATCTTTCAAGGTGGTACATGGGGTAGGAATATACTAAAAAATAATGTGCAAATGTCTACGTAATATTTGAAGTTTTAATATCCTATCTTACACAAAATCCTATCTAGATGTGAATGATGTTTATATCGATGTGACATCACCGCCATCTCACAACTTTTATATAATTATAGTCAGGGAAGAGGTTTAAAGGATTTTATAACCATTTTCTATGAATACTATATTATCCCGCCTATTTTGATAAAAAGGAAAGGATATTGCATTTGTCTGTTCATCCTCGTCCGTCTGTCCGTGTGTCTGTCTATGCAGCTGACTCTCGTCTGCAATGTTTTATTGTAATTTACCCAAGATGTTAAGTGAGCTAGACATATGATTGTGGATTTTGAAATAACGTTTACATTAACCCACCACACCCCACAGACCACACCCTCGCCCCAGCCCCAACACCCCAAGCTTCCTCGTATGCCATGGGTGGTGATTGAACAGAATCCTAAATTTGGTATGTGTGTGACCATATGATTGCAGATCGCGAGACAATGTATACATGAGGCTCCGCCCATGCAGTGGTGGATGAGGGCTCTGATGAGAATGACAAGGTTGGTCAATAAGACATGGTAAATTTCAGTAGCACAGTTATTGGGCCTCCTCAATTAATTACTTAATTTTCCGTTTCAGTCCTATTTCGCGGCATTATATGGCATATGACATCTGTGGCTTCCGTGTTGGCGTCTTATTGGTATGGCTGACACTATTATCCTCGACTGGTATCCTCGCATACCCAGCCAGCGAACGAAACCTGTTTTTGAGGCTGATAAATGATGACGTCATTTCTCAAAACGGGTTCGCAAAACGATATGTCAGTAATTGGGACGTTATCGTGGAGAGAGACGAAAGCGACTCCCTCGACGACAACGACTGCGACGACAGCAGTAGTGGTGGTGGCGGCGGCGACAGCAGTAGTAGCGGTGTCGGCGGTGACAGCAGTAGTAGTGGTGTCGGCGGTGACAGCAGCAGTAGTAGTGGTGACGGCGGAGCAACGGTCATTATTACTCAATTAGACGGTAAATGTGTATATGCTTGTTAACTGTCTGCCAGGTGTATTTTTACAGATTATATTTTCTATGGAGCTGAATATTTTGAAACGACTTGACTGAAAGTTGTTAGTGTCTAAGTCGTCAATAACTTTCAGTAGTCAAATTGTTTTATAAATATTCAGCAGGAGCGGAGTAATTGCAATTATCGTCTGATGGCCCACTGCGTAATCGCTCGTTCAGGATGGCAAGTTATCTGAACGCAGTGGAAAATTCTGTTCATTCCGGAGCCATGGGAAACAGCCCGTGGAAGCGTTCAGTTTAACTCAGCGTTTTTACAGTTCATCAGTTAATCAACGCCGTAATTGCCATTCTTCCGGGTAACCATTTACCCATTGGAATTTCAGTGCATCAATTTGAAGACGCCTATGCAGGAAGGCTATTGACTATTTTGAGGCTAATTTGACTGGAACTTGTCGCTGCTACGGGCAGCAACAGCTTCTAGTCAAAATATGCGACATAATGTTTATGATTTGATAAATAAGTTCTTTCCGGTTCAGAGGGTTACGCCCTCTTATGTTAACAGCGCCTCAAAGCGCCCAGAATGCAACTCGTATCAATTAACCCTTTAATTACCCAGATTTTCCAATACAATTACAATGTGTGCATGGTCAAGGGGTGGGGTGACTATTTTTTTTGGTAAATTTACCACTGAAAATTACAATAATTGCGTTCTGCCCTCAAAACAACTACATAGAACGTGTTTGACCAGGTTGACTGACAAAGGGGAAATTGTTAAGATTTGTGAATAGCCAGCGCCCCTTTGCAGGCCAAGAGAATAGTACTGGAATGAGTGGTACATTTTCAAAAATACTATTCTCTTGGCCTGCAAATGGACACTCGTAAGACCACTGGAGTGGGAATTTCCTGCTGCCTTGATCATTAAAAGTTAAGGTAACACAAGAAGGGTTAATAGCAAGAGACCAGCACACCCTCATCTGCACATGAAACATTATTACTACCATCACCTTGCAATCGTGTCTGTCTGTCTGTCCGTCCGGCCATCTGTCCGTCCGTCCGTCCGTCCGTCGATCTGTCGGTCGGTTGGTCGCCCGGAAACATAGGTAATCTCCTTCATCTCATGATGTCTACACGTCATTCGCATGACACGTCCTTCGGGGAAGCGCCTCAAAGATAGAGGCATGGCTCAAGTACAAAAAACAACTGAACAACATTATTCTCATTACTCGTGTAAAGTCATACAACGTCGTTGTGGTGCACGAGCGGGGAGCCTGCAGCAATGCGTGCAGATCCTGTAGATTACGTGCAGAGTTAGCGTGGCAGTGGAGTAGCATGGTGTACAGCCTTTGGACATTGAATCTGGGTAAAGTCGGACACATTACCTCATCATCTCTACAGAGAGCATGCCTGTTCTACAGGTTTATTAGCGACACAATCGTTGTCCAGTCCGTGCTGCTGATGGTGAGCGGTGTTCTGAAGATGGCTGTGGTCTCTGGGAGGTGGTGCCCAGTCATATAGACACTATACCAGCACTCCAGCAGTATACCAGGTGGCAAGCTAACAGTGTGACGTGATATTCAATTCCAGGTGAAGTCGGATGCATTGCTTCGCCATCTCTGAGGAGAGCATGCCAGTGCTATCGCTATACTCTATGCGACTGCTGCGCGGTCTGATCAGCTGACGGTGATTTGACGATACAGTGCCTGACCGTATATCTCCTGTTTCCAGTGGTGCAACTGACTTGGCTATGGGAGTGAGCTAACCGTGTGACGCACTGGGCTCGCTCGCTCACATTATCCAGACGAAATCGGCCCATCATGCTATGTGTAATGGAGATGCTCACGACTTCCTGCAAAACTATCTGTGCCCATTGACAGACGTGACCACAGGATGTAGTTACTAAAGGCTGCGTTTTACCATATGTCGCCATCAAAGGTGTTGTCACTGACGAGAAAGTAACAGAAATGGATGCCAAAAACACCAAAGCTGGTACTAAATGCATCCCTTTTCAGGGCTATGGTCACAGCAATGGCCGGCAACAACAGCTAAAACGCAGATATTGAATATGACATCCAGCTCTTTTCAGGGCTAAAATGGCTCCTCAGTGCCACATAGATATTGTAAAAGGCCCATTTCTGGTCAGTGTATTAATGGCTTGAATGGGACCTGTTTAACAGGGACCCGAACTATGCACCAAACAAACCAATAAAAAAAATCATTTCTCAGTGGGGAAGCGGTGGAATGGTATAGTAACAAGCGCTCAGGGCTACATAACCAGATAACCAAGTTTGCGCCGGATCTGTGCACTATCTCGCTGTTGTTGGACCCATTCAAAATATCCTTAGCTCATTGACTCTCTCAACCCAGGAATATAACTAGGTAGCAGTGTGGAAACTGGTGAAGTTAGCCATAATAAACTGAAATAACGCCAGTCTAGATATGGCGCGAATGGGAGATGGAATCAGGGGCTCGATAGATGACAACCAGACCAATTTCATTGAGATAGTGGCGTAATAAGATGGCGCAGGAATAGTGACTTCGGTGCTGGCTGATAACTATGGGACATCACTACTTCTGCCACCATCTGAAGAGCTTGATCGTGGTCCCCGTTTTCGGAGAGATATGGCGGCTTAGTCTTACAGTTAACCAGTGGTAATATTTGTGCCTGGGATGGATCGAGTCAAACAGAACGCTCCACGAACCGCTTCCAATGGTTCCGCAAGGAACAGAATTTTCCATTGTGTTCAGATAACTTGTCATCCTCAACGAGCGATAACGCAGCTTTTGTAAGGTGAAAACTAAAACAATCAAATAAATTGCTTAAACCCTGCTTAAAATCAAATCCTAAGCTAAAGCCATAGAAACAATATAATGGACCTTTCCGGTTTTAGCTATGTCTCGCCCAACTCTACCTCAGCTCCACCCACACCTCGACCATCAATTTCCAAAAAACTACACAGGTAAGCTGTTGAATATTTTGAAACTAATTTGACTGGGTGTTGTTGCTGCCTTAGGCAACAACAGCGCTCAGTTAAATTAGTTTCAAAATATTTAACAACATGTTTATTAAATAGCAAAGAATTACAAAGACATACAATTCATACAACGTGTCGGACTCTTTGAGATTTGATGACCGTCTATACGGAACCCTTTGTGACGTGCTGATTGTGACGT
Organism: Chaetoderma sp. LZ-2023a; assembly: GCA_034401795.1. NCBI lineage: Eukaryota > Metazoa > Mollusca > Caudofoveata > Chaetodermatida > Chaetodermatidae > Chaetoderma > Chaetoderma sp. LZ-2023a. Next base: position 130,465,043 of record CM067374.1, read on the forward strand.
CATCATGCACGCGCTGAGCTGATTATGACGTCATACGAGGTCAAATGAATGGATTGATACTCTGGAAAGGTGAATTTCTCACAATATTAACTGTTCTTACGCTTTGTATTATGTACCCATACATGTAACGCATGAGCGAAGGCCAACCCTGATCTTTAGGTAAGTATAGTTGGAACCGCGACCCCGCTGCCAGGTGGACACAATGATCCACTGGTTCTAGCTGCAGCAGCTGTTGCAAGAATCTAACGTCAACCTGTCATTTCAGACTATCTTCGTAACCGCTATGTGCAATCTCGCTTCTTGTTGTATTATATCGATGGCCTAAGTAGCTAGGACGGCGTTAGCTTGTCTGTTTGCCTTACCTGCGTATGGAGCTATGTGTCTATTGTGCTTTGTTACTGTTGGTAACATCCTCAACCACGCTGATTCCAAGAATCTAGAGGTCCTACCCAGAAGAGGAGATTTTACTGACAGGAAAGTACTAACACTAACCTAATACGTATGATAGAGCTAGGCCCCAGCGGACATACACCACCCAACCTGGCTAAACTCTGAAAGGTAGTTTAGCTGTCACCCAAAGACTGCATGATACTCTGTGGTGAAAATAACCTCGGGAATCTACAAGTAGTAACCAGATTCCATTGTTTTTTAATGTATCAACTTGCCTTGGAGAGACTTTAATGTCCCTAAGTCCATAATCATATCTCCCAAATTTGAGGCCTATCCATTCAGTGGTACTGGAGAAGAAGTCGTTTTCACAAAAAGTATGTCATCCAAGATGGCTGCGGGCCCACCTGGCCAAAGAGAGGTTCTCTTGAACAAAATTACTTCAGCTCTTGGTATAGATGATGTTTCATGAGTTTCGAACCGATCCCCCATTTAGTTTCAGAGAAGACATTTTAAAGACGTTTTTAAATATCGGCCAAATTCAAAAACAGCGGTCAGCAAATTATACGGTTGTATGTCCAATGCTTCTCTGAAATGAATTTACTATCACTTGAGATTTAAAAATTCAGTTCAAAGTTTCTAGGATATAATCGTGGAAACTCGGGTTGTTTAGATGTTTTCGCGGAGTTAGTTCATCATTACTTTCCTTGTCATCTGAACATTACCATGGAACAGTAGGTTTTATATGTATAATTTTGTCATAATTGTACACTGGTTACACCATTCTATGCGTGCTCTTGCGTCACGTTCGATTGTCTTTGGGGGTCACCATTTGGGGGTAGAGGCACCCTCCGCCCCAACCGTTTACACTGAGACCCCTTTACGAGGATTCCAGATTCAGTCTGACGTAAGAAGACACCCCTTTCCATTTATTTTCCTAAGTCGCTACCTGTTATTCCTTATTATTTCCTTCTTTATTTTTTTCCATGACATGGGTTAATAATCTAAGTACTGTTACAGCCTATTAGTATTCCAAATTCAACATTATTTCTCCATTCCATAATTTACATCCGGCCTTTTTCCTGACGCTCATCTGCCAAATCAGGCACATGAAAGGAGAAACCATACAACGCACACATTTCATCCAGGTTAGACCGTTTTTCAGAGCCTGGAAAGGAATACCTAAGTGCCAAGTTTTATTTTACACTTATGATTTATTCGTTATTATTACTTTATTATTTACCGTTATATTGTTTTGAATGAATTGACGAAAGACATTGTAATTATGCTCACTTCAATAAAGAGTGTTATGCGTTCACTGTTGACCAGCAAATTCGCACTTGGCCCCATGGGAACCGAGAGGTTCCACGTCCCAATACGCGGCCGGAATTACTTCTAGCCGACCACGCTCACACACACCCCCCCCCCCCAACACCCCCCCCGCCCACCCGAGGCTCCTACGCTAATGACGCCGAAGCGCGAGGCGGATGTATGGTTGTTATCCGACAAGAGCTGAGGCTCGCCATCTGTCAGTGGAGGAAGTGGGGTGGCGGCGCCTTGTGGCCGAAGCAGAGCGGCAGTGGCAACGCGGGCCTCACGCGCTACATGAACATTGCTTTAAAGGGATACTAATCTCATCTCAAATGGTGCATTGTACCGATAGATTATGGTTTATAGATTCCATATCATTCATATTCTGTCACATTCCCTTATCTGTATTAAAATTTTTTGCTTTGTAATATCACGTAAATGTTGAACAGTGAACGCCACCATTTTGTCTACTCAAGCGACAGTGCAAATGCATTACATTCCTTATTATGTACTTTGTCATCCTGTTGAATATTTTGAAACTAATTGGATTGAAAGTTGTTGCTGCCTACGACAGCAACAACTTCCAGTCAAATTAGATTCAAAATATTCAGCAGTTTACCTGTGTGATTGCTTTTATAACACATTGCCAAACTATAGCCGGTACCTCTATGACTGAGCGTATATACCGAGGTAGGCACGCTAGGTTTTTTCTGATTGTTTGAAAAGTAAATCATGACAGCCGTCATGGGCTGTAGAAATGTATCAACATTTAGCGACTAAAGTCCGCATATCTTCCGTTGTCGGCATCATAAAAAGCTCACATGTTATGGATGGATTATGGGTGGCAAATTCTATCACTTGAATGGTTAGCATAAGATAAGGTGAGCTCTCCTTTGACATGGCGAAACTCACTTGTCGGTTCCATGGTGCAAGGACTTAAAGTGCAGCTGGACCAGCGCCGTACACATGCACGCCCTATAAAGCCTATGACAGACGATCGAACATGTATGATTATACATGCACGATTCGACAAAGCCCAACGATGTTTGAGAAGTGTATCATACATTTCGACAAGTTGAAAAAAGCCGGACAATGTTCAGCTTTTGACCGACAGCTTAAAATATGTTTTGTGAAACAGCTAATCAAATATCGGAATTTCTATCACGTGATTTTGTTGGTATCACTGGTCACTCTTCTCATCCAACAATGATGATGTATGATCGTGTATGATGTTCATGTATGACATGTTTGATCGTCTATTACTGGCTTTAGTGCTGAAATAGTATGCTATTCGCGGGAACTCTCGCCCAGCCACCGCGCTTGGTGAGAGTACACGGTACGCTATTCGCAGGAACTCTCGCCCATCCACCGTGCTTGGTGAGAGTACACGGTATGCTATTCGCGGGAATTCTCGCCCAGCCACCGTGCTTAGTGAGAGTACACACGAACGCATACAACGAGTGCCGATCCAGTCTGCGCCCACGGGTTTATCCGGGGAGAGCCGGCCAACTCCTAACTGTATTACACACCACCACCACCACCATCACCACCGCCACCACAACCACAACCACCCTGATCATTATCATTGTAGCCACCACCAACACACACACGCATGCATGCACACCACCACCACCACCACCATCATCAGTATCATAGTCACCACCACCACCATCGCCGCCGCCGTCGCCGTCGACATCGCCGCCGCCACCATCACCATCACCACCAACACCACCAAAATTACGGCCACCACCACCGCCGCCGCTGTCATCGTCGTCACAATCACCGCTACGACCACCACAACCACAACCACAACAACCTCCACCACCACGACGTACATAGTGGCGTATTTAGCGATGCAAAATCATCATCATCAACACTGCTTTTTTATTGCCGTTCTTGTTGGCCATCATCATCATTGTTTTGTTGTCGATTCATGACGCGCTTGTGCCTTTTCCTTTATTAGATATCTGTGATCTGCTTACATTATCTGTATTAGACTTGCTACTGCTAATGAGCCCAGGGCATTGTCTGACCACATCCGATTTGGTGAGTATACGGAAAAACGATTTGATATTATTAGCATTGCTCACGAAAGACCAAGCACCAAATATTCTTTGCAATTTATTAATTATTATGTTGAATATTTTGAAACTAATTTGACTGGAAGCCTTTGCTGCTTATGGCATCAACTATTTCCTATCAAAATAGCTTGATCATATTGAAAACCTTCACCGTATAGTTTGTTTTAGCTCATCTATCCAGAAAGGCCAAGTGAGCTTATGCTATGGCGTCCGTCTGTCGTCTGTCGCCCGTCCCTCCGTCCGTCCGTCCGTAAAATCGCTTCTTCTCCTTAAGGGTTTGACCGATTTCAACCAAATTTGGCTGGAAGGATCCTATGCTTAAAAATCTAGCGGAAATAGTCAAAATGCTACACCTCCTTAGCTGCTGGACATACTTCAACCAACTTTGTCTAGATACATTCTATGGTGGTAGGTTCTAGAACCTGTATTCAGAATTTTGATTGATAAATTTTTTGGGCTTTCTAAAAAAAAATTTTAATCTTAGATTTTATTAAAAATCTACCGGAAATGGTAAAAATGCTACGCCTCCTTAGCTTCTTGACATATTTCAACCAAATTTGACTAGACGGATTCTATGGTAGTAGGCTCTAGAATTGCTATTCATTATGATGGTTGCTTGTTTTTTGGGTGAAAATCATAGATTTAGTAAAAAAAATACCGGTAATTGTCTAAACACTACTCCTCATTAACCGCTTGGCGGGTTTCAACTTAGTTTGGCTGGAAGGGCACCTATGAATATAAGTTTCAGCACATGTATACAGAATTTTGATTGGTAAATTTTCGGCTGAAAATCTGGAATTTTATTAAAATTTGCCATATATCCTTTAAAACACTACTCCTCATTAAATGCTTGGGCGGTTTCAGTCAGACTTGGATGGAAGGATCCTATGGTGGCAGGCTTCAGATCTTGCATGCATAATTTTGATTGGTCAATTTTTTGTGTCCATCTTGGAGTTACCAAAAGTTTTGGTGAATAGGTTAAATGTCTACACCTCATTAACTGATTGGCAGATGTCAATCAAACTCAGCTGGAAGGAACTTAGGCGGGTAGGCTTGAGAACGTATGTACAGAGTCTTGATTGGTCATTACTTTTGGTGGCCATCTTGGATTTTCCGAAAATTACCAATCATGTCTATTTAAATTCAAATGGTTCAAATACTAATGGTCGAGGTGAGCGCCACAGGCCCTTGTTTAAATAGTGAATCTGGTACCTTCAAAGGTTTAAACATGAGTACATTTTCTGAACACAGCTGCACTATTGAATATGATTAGATATTAAGGATGTATTTTGTGCACACATCACCACTATCTCTCTTTATACACTACCTTCTCGATCCGCCTCCTCCTCCTCCTCCTCCTCCTGCTGCTGCTGCTGCCCCTACTACTACTACTACTACTACTACTACTACTACTACTACTACTACTACTACTACTACTACTACTACTGCTACTACTACTACTACTACTACTGCTACTACTACTACTACTACTACTACTACTACTACCGCTACTAATACTACTACTACTACTACTACTACTACTACTACTACTACTACTACTACTACTGCTACTACTACTACTACTACTACTACTACTACTACTACTACTGCTACTACTACTACTACTACCGCTACTACTGCTACTACTACTACTACTACTACTACTACTACTACTACTACTACTACTAATACTACTACTACTACTACTACTACTACTACTACTACTACTGCTACTACTACTACTACTACCGCTACTACTGCTACTACTACTACTACTACTACTACTACTACTACTACTACTACTGCTACTACTACTACTACTACTACTACTACCGCTACTACTACTACTACTACTACTACTACTACTACTACTACTACTACTACTACTACTACTACTACTACCGCTACTACTACTACTACTACTACTACTACTACTACTACTACTACTACTACTACTACTACTACTGCTACTACTACTACTACTACTACTACTACTTCTACTACAACTACTACTACTACTACTTTTTTTTCTTTTTTTTGAAAATCCGACGCTGACGCAGTCGGACACACCTCACGGAGGAACTCCTTTAAAAAAGGCTTGCAAATCGGGTGAAATAGAAGGCTTTATTAATAGTATATGAATAACAACACAAACTTAACATATCAAAACAGTGCAAGCTAAAATACTCTATTACCATATACTACACCCATGGCATAACTACACAGAAAAAACCTTAATAAAGAGCTGATAACATAATATAATTCAACAAAGCCATTACTATTTGCACACCGTGTAGTAGTAGGTCCAAATGGCGAGCATAGTTACCCAATAAGTGGTAAAGCGACTGATCAATAATTAGCAGTAAGTTACTGCTACTCATTGACGCCATTGAGCCGATTCATGACTCGTCAATAAGTAACAAAAGGTGACTCATTGACGCCAGTTGGCCGATTCTTAAATACCGAGCAGGCGTAGTAGCCTTTATGTCGTAAAATGCACAAAGCAAAAGTATACACACTATGACTACATAGATGGCGCTCTGGGTTCACATTTTAAATTTACTTCCTTGTAAGTTTTTGTAAATTACCCTGGACCAAATACACCTACGGTAAACATTTACAACAGGATGATAATTGTATATATGTAAGATGTCATACTCTGTTAACCTAATGAACTCGAAAGTCGGACACCTCCAGAATATTGACGCGATGCTCAATTGATATTTAAATATACCGATTCCCAAGGTTAGGTTATTCGTCAAAATTATCATCTCCTAAGACATTTTAATTAACTCAATTAAATAAAATAAAATACCATATATCAATATACAACAAGCAGCGAGTGTGCTAGCTTATACAAGTTCTGCTTCTGCTATTTTTAGATATCCATGTTCAATTGATACTAGGCCAGTTTCGCACCATATATCTTTAAATCTACTTTCTTTCCCATGTTCCACTAGTCTGTAAAATTCACAATGAATGCAGTTTATCAACAATGATCGAAATATAGCTTGTATGGCTCTTTGGTGGTTGTTTCCAGTTTTATCTCTGGCCTCTGAACACCGATGCTTCCAGATGGCCCACACTCCTACAGATAACAGGGTTACTAACAATTCTTTTTCCTTGCTATTAATGATTCGTTAGATAGTTGAGTAATCTTTGAACAAAATTGTTTCAGCCATTAATTTCACATATTTGATTCCAAATTTAGCAAGGAGCATATTGATATATACCCAAAAGCCAGTAGCTATACAACACTGTGTAAACAGATGGTCTATTGATTCCTCCTCGGTATTACATAATGAACACCGGTCTGTACTTGTTATTTTGCACATATAAGTCAGGTGGCCGACCCATAGCCTTCGATGGAGTAATCGCCATGGCAGGTCCCATGCGTTTGCTGGTAGACAAGGTAGATGTATTGTTTTCCACGCATTTTTCCAGTTCTTTGGCGTGCATCCTAAAGTGTTCCAATGCCTAACTACAACAGGAGTCTGTCTCCGACTTTGCATTAGCATTCCATACCAGGCTCTAGATGCTATGTTGTATTTTATATGCTCTGACTTAAATACTAATGTTGGGTGCAACATATCTCTGTTGCCACGTGCTTTCGGCAATTTGAACCATTCACCAGGTATTGCATTCTTTATTCTAAGAAATAAACGTTGGGCATCAATATGCCTCATTGATGTTGCTCTTGCTACATCCTGCATGGCAATCCATTTGCGAGATTTTGGATTAACTAAATCACGTAAATATTGAATGCCATTTTTGGCCATAGAGGGCAAATATAATACAGCATCATTATCACGAATCAACTCGTTGCCCCAAAGACGTTGCTCTAAGGCATCTTCCCAACAACTGGGTTGTGGCATTGATCGTGTAAATATTTTTAAAGCTTCGAGCTGTTCTTTATATACATTTGGTATCTTCTGATGGCTAGGTGGCAGTTTATTGCACAAAAATAAACATTCTACTGGAAATGGATCTACGTACCTTTGTAGAAGTGTCCTTGCAACACTTGACCAAGATGAATTTGAAGTGAGTAACTTATTCAAGAATTTCAGTTTTAGCGAAGCACACTTTGCTAAAACATTAACCAAATCCAGGCCTCCATCATGCTTTTCATTGGTGAGGATTGACTGCAATACTAAATGGGCTTTGTCCTCCCATAAGAAGGACAAAAGTAACATGTTGATCTTTGACTCTACTGATTTGGGCATATGAACTACATAAGCGGTATACCACAGTCCAGATAAAATTAAATTATTACGGACAAATGTCCTGCCAGATACAGTTAGGCGACGTCGTTTCCAATTTACTAATGCACACTTTAGCTTGGATAGCCTCTCTTCCCAGTTTATTATTACATCCTGTTCTCTACTAAAGTAAATACCCAAAATCTTTATGACATCATCTGACCAGTTAATATCCATAACATTGTCAGTTCTGTCCTTCCAAGCGCCCAAAAATTATCCCTTAGATTTGTCTCTATTGACTTTAAACCATGATGCCTTTTGAAAATCTGATAATACTCCATTTAAAATTCTTAAATCTGAATCTTTACCTGCAAACACAGTCGTATCATTTGCATATTGGGACAGCTTTAGTGGCCTTTCTACGCCACGTATACATATTCCTTGAAAATCATTACGTTGCCTCAATGTGGCTCCCCAACGATTCCATAGCTATGACGAATAGAAGTGGAGACAATGAGAAACCCTGTCTGACACCTCGTTCCAGCACTACAGGTTCAGATAGATGATTATTTACTAAATAGCAACTTGTTATATCAGTATATAAAATATTGACCCATTTAATAAATCTGGAACCAAAGCCAATATGGTCTAAAGACCTAAACAAGAAATCCCATTCAAGTCTGTCAAACGCCTTCTCGTTATCAAGTGCTATTATTGCTGCTGGGATGCAATCATGTTCAACTAATTGAATAAGGTTTCGTATAAGCAATGTGTTGTTTAATATCGTTCTTCCTGGTACAGAGCACGTTTGATCATCATCAATTACTTCGCCTAGGACTGCCCCAAGTTTTAATGTTAGTGCCCGAGTAATAATCTTATAGTCTACACAGAGTAGAGAGATTGGTCTATAATTCTGTATTTTATTTCTGTCACCCCTTTTGTATATAAGCCGAACATATGCTTGGGCCATCGATGGAGGGAAATTCCCTCGCTTATAAATGCTAGCTGCTATTTCTTCTAATACTGGACCAAATATGTGCCAGAATGTTTGATAAAATTCGACTGGAAGTCCGTCACAGCCAGGAGACTTTTCTAACTTCATACCTTTGAGGGATTTTGTCAAATCATCAATTGTTAGTGATTGGTCACAACTTTCGCGACATGCATCTGGAAGTCTTTGCGTTATATTAGCTAAAATATCTCTAGTTGCAGTTTCATCACTTCCCTCAGTTTTATGCAATGATTTGTAAAATGTGGATACTGTTTCCATCATCTCTGCATTTGAGGACACTGATACACCATCATTAGTCTTCAGTGAGCGCATTAATTTCTCTATACCTCTTGCTTTTTCCAAGTTATAAAAGTATCGTTTAGGCTTTTCACCCTCGGTGTGCATTTGTGCTCTTGCCCTTATTTTGGCCCCATCAAACTGATATTGCTCTATTTCATTTAGTATACCTTTTAATTTAACTAATAGTTAGTAATAATTATATTCTCCATCATTAATTTTCTTATTAATTTTACACACTGACCGCTGAAGCGCCTTTTCACGCTTTCGCATTTCTCGTGCTTTCCTGATAGAATACTGCCTTGAAATATGTTTCAGGTCGGATTTAACATCCCCCACCAGTCTGTTATACATTCATACACACTTCTCTTTTCATCCCAATGCCTCCAACAACTTTCTACACATTTGCGATAGCAACTATCTCGTAACAACGCTACATTGAGTTTGCAAAATCCATCTCTTCGTTTGATCCAGTCAGCCTTGTCTAATGTGATGGAAAACATATTGTGATCAGAGAAAGTTACTGGTTTTATGTTAGTTTTACACATGTAACCTTTCAATGATCGTTCTACATAGATCCTGTCCAATCTGGATGCTTTCTTTCCATCGGTTGAAAACCAAGTAAAGTCCCTGCCCTCTGGATTTTCAATCCGATAAGTGTCAACAAGCTTTTATATTCACAGATGTGTTTCAAAATATTATGAGATGTGTCATTAAAATTAGACCTAGAGTTTCTGTCTTTAACTTCATCTAACATGCAATTAAAGTCACCGCCCATAATTAGGTTTTCAGGTGTTCTGTCTTGAATTATTGTGGAAACATCATTTAGAAATTCACGAAGCAATTGATGAGAGGTTGGCGCATAAAGGCACATCAAATTTAAACTTGTGTTTAGTACATCAATTGATACACAAATCCATCGTCCATTTGTATCTGATGACGACGATATAACATCAACATAGTTGAGATAGCGGTGCAGGATAAGAATGGGCACTCCCGCGCTATTATCTTGTGATAAAGAATAAAAAATCTGCCCTTTTGAAATATCTTTGAGAGATTCATACACTTAAATTTTTTGAATTTTGGTCTCTTGTAGAAAAGCAATATCAACTCTCTCATTTACTAATTCTTCCAGCAAGTGGCGCTGCTTGAATTCGGTATTTATTCCTCTGCAATTGATGGTGCAGATAATCATAATTTGTAAAATGATGTTTACAACCGCCATCATTAGATTAACTTGATTTGGGGTTTTTAGCTCGTTTCTTAGACCATTTACCTAATTTTCCTGCGAATTCAATGTTTCCTAGTTCTACCACAGACAAATATTCTTATTTGGAAAAATCAGAATCATGGCGCAGTAGACGATATGTCACGCCTCTCGCCGTTACATATGGCACTAACACTTCACCCCATTCTGATCGGTACATTACCATTTCATCTTTCATCTGTGAACTCTGTGTTTGAATGGACACATCTGATTCTGCGACTGACATTGTATCATCATCCATATCATTTACTTCAATCTCAGATTCTGAGCTATTGTCTTCTTTATAACGCTTATTGCTACTTAAGTTACATTTGGCAGGGGCGTCATTTACCATATCTTCAAGCTGACTTAAATCAAGTGGGCTTAGCGGAAAATCGACTGAACTTTCCGTCTTCTGAGTCCTAAACTTATCCTGTCCTAATTTTAATTCATATTCTAAGGAATTGTAACCTGGCTCTTCTGTAAGATCATCATTTTCCTGCGTGTCTTTTACAGCCATGTTTGGCTCCACTGCATTTTGATTATTTTCTTGACTTAAGGTTATACCCTCCTCTAATACTTGAATTTCATCAACTGTAGTTACTTTAACAGGATTTGATGATTTGTTTGTGTCATTTTCAGTGACATGATCCACATCAACAGCTTCCGTAGTGATTGCTCCAGAAGCATTTGACACAGTTGCATCCTTTATTGGGCGATTATCTCCTGATACTGAGGGCTTGTTTTGATTTTTTGGACAGCGCCATTTAAAATGGTCAACTGAACCACAGAGCAAACATTTGTTTCGACTGGGACAAACTGTTGCCAAATGGTCAGTACTTAGGCAGATCCGGCACTCTTTAATTTGCCCTCTATACCATAAGGGCAGGACAAAGCTGCCATCAAGCATTAATCTGCTTGGTAACGGGCTATCCACTTTAACAAACCAGATGCGTCTTACATAGTTTTCTAGCGCTCTGTCAAAGGAATACGTTTCCCGTTCAATCTTTTGCACTTTGCCATACTTCTTGAGTTCATTCATGATTCTGTCATCTGGAATTTCTAGTGGAACTTTCATCTTCACTAGCAACCTATCTGACTCGATTTCCTCTACGTTACAAACTTCGCATTTTACAATGAGAACATCTTCTAGAGGCTTTTCCTTGACCCCCTCATTTGACACTGTTACATTCCACATAGTTTTAGAAACATTGATAAGCCCCTGCAAAGCAGCAGGTCCCACGCCAACGACGTCCTTTAACCCATGATACACGTCGATAGCCGTGACACCGCACCCCTTAGTTGTTATCTTAAGGCTTAGGGTACGCTTATAGCTTGCCATGGTGTTTTATAAAAAGAGGAAACCCATACTACTACAACATATAATGCAAAAATATAACAACAAGACGTCGGGGAAGAGCTAAACACTAAATAAATCGTGTCCCCTTTTGAATCCCTGACGTCTACCAACAAATATACGAATAGAGAGTACAGTCGTATATTTGTTAGTTTGAACCACTTTCTAAGTGGTTCACTAACACCTAACCGATTAAAGTGGTTCCCTAATGCATACTCACATATTACAGACATATATTTGTTAGTCTGTTCGAGATGGCCGGGGACAGCCAACTGACTATAAAGATTTATATAATCAAAGTACTAGGCTTGCGCTTGTGACAAAGGAATTAAATCCACTCACTCAAGCGATCTTGCCAAATATAATGCGCTAGGCAACGAACTATAGAAATAGCATACTGGCGCGGGGAGAAAGGTATTGCATTGACCACAGTAAGAGGAGACCTATTAAATGGCTGAAACCGCCAGCTAAGAGGAGTGCCTTTACAAAATGGAGACACAAAATGCGCTCCAAAGGAGACAGGAATTTACAAATTAAACATAACGTTTGAAAGGAAATACTAATACGAAATATATGTATAAAATTTTTCTACAAAATCGCGCTAGAAACTAGCAAATTCGGGCAGCAATTGCAGAGCTAAATAAACGCGTGCGTTCACTTCGACTACTACTACTACTACTACTACTACTACTACTACTACTACTACTACTACTACTGCTACTACTACTACTACTACTACTACTACTGCTACTACTACTACTACTACTACTACTACTACTACTACTACTACTACTACTACTGCTACTGCTACTGCTACTGCTACTACTACTACTACTACTACTACTACTACTACTACTACTACTACTGCTACTACTACTACTACTACTACTACTACTGCTACTACTACTACTACTACTACTACTACTACTACTACTACTACTACTACTACTACTACTACTGCTACTACTACTACTACTACTACTACTACTACTGCTACTACTACTACTACTACTACTTCTACTACTACTACTACTACTACTACTGCTACTACTACTACTACTACTACTACTACCAGTACTACTACTACTACCACCACTACTACTACTACTACTACTACTACTGCTACTACTGCTACCACTACTACTACTACTACTACTACTACTACTACTACTACTGCTACTACTACTACTACTACTACCACTACTACTACCACCACTACCACTACCACCACTACTACTACTACTACTACTACTACTACTACTACTACTACTACTACTACAGCTAGTAGTAGCTCAAAACATCTGTTAACGAGCGAGCCATTTCAGTGGTATAATGTTTGGAATATTACTTGCTGTGCGAATGGACACATAGGAAGAGTACAGAATGACCATTTTGATCAGCATATTAATTAATGAAAGCTCTCGTCTCAATGGAAGGCATCCTCTCTAGCTTTGGCCTGTCCATCTCAAGATAAGCCTCGGCCAGTTTATGCACACACTTGAATCAATTTTAGGACTTTGATCAATGAGTTCTCAGAATCCCAATTTCAAGGGAAAATGGTATACAGATACGTTGTTCATTATTTCGAAAATAAGTTCACTGAGAGCTGCTGCTGCTGCTGCTGCCCCTTCTTATGTCAGGAGCCGTTGCTGCGTATGATAGTTCCTTTGGAAATAATTAACGTGATGTTTATGAAAGTGTAAACCCTTACAATATAAATGCTTACTGTCGGACCTTAAGCAAAATCTTTTGACTTGCTGAATATTTTGAAAAGAATTTGATTGAAATTTGCTGGTGGCTTAGCTATCAACAACTTTCAATCAAATTCTTTTCAAAATATGTAGCTGGTCTATAGATATAACCCTTGGAATATGTCATTTGCAGAGACACAGCAGGCAGACGGTTAACAAGTAGTGTATTCTGACAATGACGTCAGATACTTTCAAGTGTGACAGATTGGATCCCTAAACTCTAGGGCTGGCAGGTCTATTAGTTTAATTAAATCTCAAATTCAGTATCTCTCAAGATTTTGTACCCCTGGAGATGGGGTGGGTTCATGGTGGTGAGGCTGGTAGGGTATGTGTTATTTCTGTCACTTGTGAGTTTTGGTGTTTGCATGTATTTTACCTCTGTCTAATTTTTTTATTTATCCCTCTCAAGTCAGATGCGCTTATCAGCGCTATCTTGGAAGAATTTGGTGATGCATATCTGAATGAAATTCTCGCGATCAAAGCAGCTTGTGCTGCCGCAACTGGTGGCGGTACCGGTTCACAAAGCGATTCTAATAGAGCATCACTGAGCGGGTCCGATTCCAGTTTTAGCGTGTCATCACTGAGCGGGTCCGATTCTGGTCTTAGCGTGAGCATAAGTAGCAGATCTGCATCATCATCATCATCCTCCTCCTTGAACACAGGATCATCATCCTCCTTGAACACAGGATCATCATCCTCCTTGAACACAGGATCATCATCCTCCTTGAACACAGGATCATCATCCTCCTTGAACACAGGATCATCATCCTCCTTGAACACAGGATCATCATCCGCCAGTTCCTCGAGCACAGGTAAATCACAAATCCACATCTTATCATCTGTACACACCTGACAAATATTTAAACATGCACGCACCCTGGATACCACACGCCTGATAATACAGGTTACTTGGCCAACAGCGAGATATAGTCCCAGGGTCAAGGTAAAACTTAGGGCTCATGGGGCGCTGTGCAAAGTCACTGAAATTCTGACCCGTGGACCTTGGAACTGCCGCTAGAAAGCTAGGGTACAGTTCAACCGTAATGCTGATGGGGCCACTGCGATCAGAGGGCTGTGGGATTTGGCCACATCAGTCTTATTCAGTACAGCTTAGAATTAATTGACATAGTTCCAACGCAAAATAAAAAGGATACTGTTGAATATTTTGAAAATAATCGGATTGGAAGACATTGCTGCCTTAGGCAGCAATGTCCTCCAATCAAATTGTGTTCAAAATATTCAACATAACATTTTTTCATATCGTGTTCAAAACTTTTTTCTTTTGGAAAAAGTTGGCTAAGTTATAAGTTGCACTATATGTGTGATATCTATACATGTAATTTAAAGTTATCCAGGGACATCAAAATTAAGACAAAAAAGAATTTTAGTGCTAAATTTGGGGCCCTGGAAATTCGGGGGCTCCTGTGCAAATGCACGTGTTGCACTGCCTTAAGTTCGGCCCTGGTCAGGGCATTGTCCCAACACCGGCCAGTAACGTGCGTCATTATGGGTAGTACCCCATATCTGTTCAAGATACCTTCCCACAATGTTCCCATGTAAAATGTAGACCAATGTTTGAAAAAGAGATGACTATGTTAATGAGTATGAAAATAGAAAAATAGAACTTCAGTCTTCGTATCAGTAATCTAATCTATAAGTAATATCAAAATATTCGAGAGATTGTTTTTAAATAGTAAAGACATGCAATTCGTACAACGTGTCGGACTATTAAGCGTTAAAGACTGACTGTATGGAATCATTCATGACGTAATGATTATGACGTAATTATATACACCACTTAGTTATTATGACGTCATATGACGTCAGATGATCGATGGATAAATTGGAAAGGTGAATTGACCAATGGATCAATGACCCTTGGTCAATGTGGCAATTGTAACTGGTTCCGTGGACACATGGGACAGTGCCGTTGTAGTATTCACGAATGAGACAATCATCACTGACACTAATGACGTAACGAATCAAGTGCCATTTACACTACTAACCCATGGAACAAGCAGCAATGAGGAAAGCCTGGCTGATGTCAATCGTCAATGCATCAAGGGTCGCGGTAAAAAACAAATGTGCCGGAAATATGAACATTTGTGCGTGAAAAACAAAGTCTGTGTATACCTGACACAATGGATCACCATGGAAAGCTTCATTGGCTCAAGGGACACGCGTAGCAGATGCCATTTACAAATATGGCCATGGTCACAGGCGGAGTTGGAAAATAAATGCAGGAATTTTGGTGTCCTTGATATTATTGACCAACCGAAAAAGTATCATTGACCAATGGGACAGCGATCCCTGACACGGCTGTGAAATGGTCCATGTGTATCAACAGTTGTCATTTTCCAATGGGACAACGGTCACAGTAAAAATTTGGACGAGGAAATGCAAGAATATTGGCATCCTTGACGTCATTGACAACGGGATAAGTACCATTGATAAATGAGGCGCCATCACTGTCACTATTATTAAATGGTTCATGTGTACCAACATATAACCTTTACCAATGGGACAATGGTCCTAAGCAAAAATTTGAACCGGTAATACAAACATATTAGTGTCCTCGACAATATTCACCTACGTGAAAGGTACCCTTGGCTAATGGGGCAGGCATCCCCCGACACTATTGACCAATTGTTCAACTGTCCCAACAGATGATATTTGCCAACGGGACAATGGCCGCGATAAAAGATTTCCATGAGAAAATGCAAGAATATCCCCTCCCTTGACATTGTTTACCCATTTGGAAAGTTACCACTGATCAATTGGCAAGCAATCTCGGAAATTAGTGTCAAATGTCTCAAGTATACCAAGAGGTACAATTTACGATAGGTTTACACACATTGACCCTACGGGTAAAGTAAGGTGTTTCTTCTTACATGCTCTTTGAGGTTGCATGATGAAAGGCAGGTAACTTATGCCAAGCATGAAAATCGGAAATGTTTACCTTGACCCCAAGAGAGATATTAAAATTTTCATTGTAAATTATTTAGATCTCTCAATCTTCTAGAATCTGGCCAGGTTTGAAGAGAATCGGAAGAAAACTCTATGAGAAAACACTGTTCAAATATCGCTCCTATAGGTTTACTATAGGGATATGTAGCGCGGAAAAGCTGATTTCTCGAAAACTGCTGGATGGATCAACTTCGGATTTGAGACCAAATCAAGTCAATACAAGCCCTAGAAGTTCATCATAGTTCAAGTCGATTAGAGCCAAAAAGACTGCACCTTTTGCCATCCTAAGTTCATTTCTGGAAAAACGAAAGCTGGTATTTTTGACACTAACATATGCACCTGGAGGCCATTTCGAACATTTTTTTAAAGTCCTCGATTAGTAACATCCTAACCAAGTATGGTAGTGATCCGATCAAAACACTAGGTGTAGGCGCACTTCAAAGATCCATCCTGAAATTTCCATTCATTCCCTATGGGAGTCATATTTCATGCATTGGGGTGGGGTTGGGGTGTTAAAGGTCCGGAATGGGTAGCAGAAGTTGACTAAGTTTGAAGTTGATCGGATGAAAATTGTAGGAGGGCATGCAGTGCAAATTCTTTGACGAAGAATAAGAAAAAGAAAAAAGAAAGAAGAAATATCCTGAGTGATTTTAATAATCTGCGATTGCATGGCAGATTAATTAGCAAACATCAAAATACCTCCAGTTCGTGACAGTATATCTCGAAAAGTTACTGCTCAGTTTTGATGCGACAAATTGCTACGTGTAGAGTATTCAATTTAGATGCAGGAATATGTGACACATTTGAAATTGCAGTTCAAATGCATCGGCCATTGGCTACCGTGACAAGGAACTAAAATTACTATTTTGGCAATTCATGACGCCGTAGCTTAAAAACAAAAACAAAAAGGTGCACTAAGTTGGCTGAGTTTGACCTTGATCGAATGAAAACTAAAGAATGAGATGCATCTCAAAAATGGGAATTCAATTTGTAATACGGATTACAAATTTAATGCTAGAAAACATTTACTAAGGTAACTGTAAATCTGCGATATCTGACCATTAAGAAATATTATAAGACCGCTGCTGATCCAGTAAAAACTGTGTGTGTAGTAGTCACATCTCAAAGATCCATGCTTGAAATTCCCATAGGTTTACACTAAAAGGTCGCCCTAAGGATTAAATAATGTGTGTCTTCTAGCATGCTCTTTGAAATTCCGTGATGAAAGGCAGGTAACCCGAGTGTGAACTTGACCCCAAGGATTTACTATACGGATATATGGCACAGAAAAGCTGATTTCTCGAAAACGCGTGGATGGATCAACATTAAATTTGAGACCAAATCAAGTCAATATAAGATCTAGAAGTTCACTAAATTTCAAGTCGATCGGAGACAAAACATTTTGAAAAAGAAAATTTCCCCAAAAAAGTTTTCCATTAATCATCCCTTCATTACTGAAAAAACAAAAATTTGTATTTTAAGCCCACAAGGCGGCCATTTTTAAATATATATATTTTTCAAAAATAGTCATCAGTGGTAGCATCCTACCCAAATATGGTAGTGATCCGATAAAACTTCTAGGTGCAGTAGCACTACAAACATCCATTTGAAAATCCCCATACATTTTTCCATGCATTGGGGGGTGGGGGTGTGGTGGTCAAAGGTCTAGCAACCATTTTAGAAAAATTTCAAAAACAAATCGACAATGGAAACATCCTCACCAAGTATGGTAATAATCCGATCAAAACTCTTGGTATAGTAGCGGTTTAAATATCAATGCTGAAAATCCCCATACATTTCCTTTGGGGCAGTTTGTCCCCGGACATGTGTGTAGCTCTAAACCTCATGGGCAAATCCGAGAAAAGGCACAAGTACATGATTCCCGGCTGAGTAGCAGAAGTTGATCGAGTTTGGAGTTAATCGGTTGAAAACTGTAGGAGGAGATGCAATGCAAAATTTTTTACGAAGAATACAAACGAACGAAAGAAAGAAAGAAAGAAAGAAAAAAGAAAGAAAGAAAGAATGAAAGAAAGAAAGAAAGAAAGAAAGAAAGAAAGACAGATGACAGAAGACAGAAGAAAGAGCCTGGGTGATTTTAATAATCTGCGATTGCATCACAGCTTAATAATGTGGGAATGGGATACCTCTGGGAAAGACAGAGCATCACAAATAGCGCACCGAAACATATAAAACAAATACTTATTGACCAATACATGCAATCATGGAGAGAACAGGTGAACGCATCTTCAAATGGAAAATTCTATAATATCTATGTCGAAATTTTAAATAGAACCATACCGTACCAAATTAAATAATGCTAATGAACCAATCTTAATGCGATTCCGATCTGCCAACCACACATTGTGTGACCAACATAACACTGGTGATGAATATCAGTACCTATTGCTTTGTAATTCTTTTCAAAATGACCGAATGACACTGCCACCAAACCACTTAAAATTTAACGAACTCTTATCATGTAAAAAAAATTTAATTTTAAGTAAACCATATATATTTATAAGAAAAATATTGAAACATTTTATATAGCAAGACAACAACAACAGTGACGACGACGACGGCGACGACGACGACATTAAATGAAAATAGCAGCAGCTGCAACGACTATTGCTACCTCTATTGCTACTGTCACTGCAACTGTCGCTGTCACTGCCACTACCGCTGCTACTACTTCTACTACCACAGGCTGGCCTGCCTCCAAATTCCTGGATACATTTTCGAATTTCGTCTGAAGGCATTGGAGCGCTTCACCCCTGGTCTGTCCGGCCAGTCACACCCGATTTTCTGTCCCAAACAAACGACGTAAATAAGTATTTATTGCTCAATCCAGACATAAAGATACAGCTAAACAGATACACAAGAAAAAAGAGGGGGGGGGGGGGAAACAAACAAAACTATACAATACGACTATACAGAGGACATAATAGTAATAAATATATAGTAATGGAGGTGTTAAATATTTTGAAACTATCCTAACTGGCCACAGTTGCTGCCAACAACAACGGCAACAGCCCACAGGCAAACTAGCATCAAAACATTCAACAAATCATAAATTCATCCAGGACATACACCGACGTCATTAAATAACGTTAGCAGCCGTGTATATGCCTATTAATTCTAAAATTGTCCAGCCTACTAATCCTAAATATGTTCTGGGAGTGAAGCCCTCCAAATTCCTCCATACCTTTTCTAATTTCGTCTGGAGGAAATGGAGCGCTTCACTCCTGGATTGACCGGTAGATCGCACTCATCATTTTTGTTACAAACAAACTTTTCTTATCATAACACCTATGAATAATACGCGCATATGCCAATTACTATTTAACCCTCTTGTGTCAACGTGTCGTTTATAATGGTAAAACCGGTCAATACACCCTCTGCAGTTGTCTTGAGGAATGTCTATTTTCAGGCTAAGAGAAGACTATTTTTGAAAATTTACCACTGGAATGACTGGCTCGGTTACCGACCGATTTTCTTGACCATTAACCCTTTAATTGTCAACCCGGTCAAAAAAACCTCTTAAAACGATTTTCCTAAATTCCAGTTATAAACTTACAAAAAATCAGTCTTCTCTTGGCCAGAAAATGCTCATTCACTGAGCAAAAATTTCAATTTACTTGAAAACTCTTGACAAATTAAAAGCTTAATTGATAAAAAGTCGTCTTTTGAACGCTTTGCGCGCTGTGGACACGCGAGGAGTTAATTCACCTTTACAGAGTACCCACCCATCATATGACGTCATACTGAACCGCGTGATGTGTACAATGGCATCATAATGAATGACGTCATGAATGACGTCGATAAGTACGTCACGAACGCATATTTGAAGACGGTCTATGCGTTGTTGCACAAATTGTTTGCTTTTACTGTTTAATAAATTTTCTGTTGAATATTCTGAAACTAATTTGGCTGAGCGCTGTTGCTGTGTAGTTGGTGTATTTTGGCTTGGGAATATGCGTCCCTAATTCAGTTTAGTAAAGAAGATTATATTATTTTTCACTAAGTGAGGTCATCATGTGCTGGGATTCGTCTTCGTCCTACTTACATTTTGGTGCACAATTTGCGACTCTGGGGGTATGCAGTATTATTATTATTATTATTATTATTATTATTATTATTATTATTATTATTATTATTATTATTATTAATCTGCGATCTATCGCAGATTATTGTTTTTTCTCAGGATCTTTATTCTTCTTCGTATTATTATTATTTTTATTATTATTATTATTATTATTATTATTATTATTATTATTATTATTATTCTCAAGGATTTCGCAAACTATCTCCTCCTACAGTTTTGATCTGATCAACTTCAAACTTGGTCAACTTGAAGTAGCAATTGAGATCTAGTTTGTTATTACTTTTCTTCTCGATCGGGTGTGTGGTTTCCGAGATATCCGCTTTTCCGCTGGCAAAATGTCCCATAGGAAATGTATGGGAGCATTATTCGGACAGCGACTACTCCTAGAGTTTTTCCTCAATAATCTTGAAACTTGACAGACTTCTAGCATGTGTTGCCCTGCATCTCCACCGAAATATTTTTTGGGTACGCTGACCAGATTTGGAGAAAATCCGGCATACGCCCAATTTTTTGGAATCAAGATACTTCATATTTTAGGGCAGTCATATGGTTGAAATTTGTTATAAACGTAGATGTATTATACTACTCTTGATTACTGAAATAAAATCGTTAGCAAACATGTTAACCATTTAGAACTCTACATTTCCGTGCCCGCATGTCCCGATAGGAAATGCATGAGAGCAATATTCGGATACTGACTGCTCCTAGAGTTTTGCCTCTATCATCTTGAAACTGGAAAAACCTCTAGTATGTCTTGACCCACATGGTGACCCAAAAAATGTTGTGGGTGCGGTGACCCGTTTTTGAGAAAATCTGGCATAAGCCCAATTTTTTTAAATCAAGATAATTCATATTTCTAGGTTGGTCAGATGTTTGATATTTGGGATATACGTAGATACATTATACTACTATGGATTAATAAAATAAAATCATTAGCGAACATGTTAACCTTTCAGTAAGCTGCATTTCCGTTCCCAACATGTCCCATAGGGAATGTATGGGAGCAATATTCGGTCAGCGACTGCTCCTAGGATTTTTTCCGGATCATCTTGAAACCTAACATATTTCTAGGATCTGTTGGCCCACAAGTTGGCCAAAAAAATCTTTTCGGTTCAGTGTCCCGTTTTTTAGAAAATGCTGAATAAAAACAATTATTTGGCATCATGAGAATTCTTACTTCTGTCCCTGTCAGAGTGTTGCCATTTTTGACAACCCTAGATACCAGAGGCTCCTATTGCTTGCTAAAATAAAATCATTAGTGGACATATTAACATTTCTATTATTGCAAATCTGCACACTAAACAATATTTCCTTGATTTGCTGATCGATGACGGGATTAGGGTCCGATTTTTTCAGCATTTAGATCGCCTGATCCGGGGCGGAATTGCCTCTCGGACACCATTTACCGAACTCCGATATCCTAAACGGTTCATGATACATTGAAATTTTCGTATCGTAGACAAATATGTCAATATGGAATGTATTGGAAATTGATCTGATGATAACTGATCCAGTTTTGGAAATATCATATCTAAACTGGGTACATTTCTAGTACGCCCCAGACATGTATAGATCATCTCCAGAAATTGGATCTGGTGTATGGTTCCAGACAATTCCACGTTTTCTTGTCCAAAAAGTCCAATTGGAAATGTAAGGGAGTGCTATTTGAACAACAACTCGTCCTATAGTTTCTTGTAGATCATGGAGAAACTTAACAGACATCTAGCATATGTTAGCCCGCATCTGACACCCACAGATTTTCCTGGTCCATTGAGTATTATTTGCGATTTCAAGCCTCTAAACTTGAGACACTTTCAGTACACCTTAGGGCCTAGGATGTTTTTATTTTTCTTTTGGATCCAGTGAATAATTTGCGAGGAATATGCTTATCCGTGCCCAAAATGCCCCAAAGAAAATGTATGAGAGTGATATTCTGATAGTGACTCCCCTTAAGGTTTCTGCAGATCATGTTGAAACTTAGCATCCTTCCAGAATCCGTAGTCCAACCCAAAATCAAGGAAAAGGCCATAAAATGTCAAATAAAGGAGAAATTAATGAATTTTGTTTGGCCCATGTAGTCAGAAACAATCGAAATTCACCAGATTTAATTGCCTCAATCAACTCCAACAGGTAAAGTGAGGTAATTCATGCCAAAACCTAAAATCGGTCAGTTTTTTGCATGAATTGCCTCCCTTTACTTTTAATTCATAAATTTCTCCTTTGTTTGACATTTAATGGCATTTTCCTTGATTTTAGTAACAATTCAACTACAGAAAATCAGGACACGGGTCAAGGGTCAAGGCTATCGGTTTTCAAGAAATCAGCTTTTCCATACCCTGTGTAAAACTATGGTAATTTCAACTATGGCTCTTTGAACTGTGGCAACACTTAGACTTTTTATCAGATCAGCATCAGCCATGTTCAATGATCATATGAGAAGAGGGCTTATAATACTCCATAATGCCCAGTCATCGCAGATTTACAGTTCCTTCAGTAAATGTGTTTTAGTTATTATTATTATTATTATTATTATTATTATTATTATTATTATTCCATGTAACCACCATTGACCATGTAGCTGTATATATTGCTGTTCCCCATATGCCACATTGTGGCCTGGGTGTAAATAAATTGAATTGAATTAAATTGGCACAGGAAATATCGCATTCGACTACTTTTAGCAGTTGTGGATTCGTGGCTGTAAAAGCCCATGAAAGCCAAGGGGCAACTATATGATGCTACGTGTGTTTCCATAATGCTATACAAGTCCAACAGCTGAGCAGCTCTGAAAGCCCTCTTAAACAAACCTGATACATGTGTCCTCGTCATCATCATCATCTTCTGACCTCATAGGTCTCAGGCGTCCCTTTAATAAGTTTAACTGTGTATTTAAATATATTTTCTTAACTTGCAGGCGGTGGATCAGCTTATATTAACTGTGTACTAACAGGGCTGTGGGAGCTCCTGACCCGTCTCTGCAACGGTATGTTTGTATCCCAGTCTCTCTTTCGCGCTCTCTTTCTCCCTTCCTCCTCCTTCTCCTGCTCCCGCTCCTCCTCCTTTTCCTCCTCCTCATCCTCCTCCACCACCACCACCACAACCACCACCACCACCACCACCACCACCACCACCGCCACCACCACCACCGCCACCACCACCACCACCACCACCGCCACCACCACCACCACCACCACCACACCACCAGCACAACCACTACCAACACCACCACCACCCCACTACCACCACGACAACCACCACCAACACCACCATCACAACCACCACCACCCCCACCGCCACCATCAGAACAATAACAACAGCAGTAACAACAGTGGCGAAGATGACGACGGCAACAGCAGCAGCAGGAGCAACAACAGCAACAACATGACGACGACGACGACGACGACGACGACGACAAACGACGACAAGAGTAGATTCGCTTAGCTTATTTCGTTAACTACAGATTTAGTTGCATTTAACCGCATGAAATCTAGGACTATTTTTTCATGTGGAGCATATTTTGAAATTGAAGAGTAAATTTCCACAAAGCGAATTGATGCAATTAAATCTTTTCTTTAAAAAGTACAAATTTAGTACGGCCTTTAGAATGATGATATCCACAGGTTGACTATCGTATTATTGGCGGGTTTTTTCAATTGGTCGCTCACTCACTCACTCACTCACTCACTCACTCACTCACTCACTCACTCACTCACTCGCCCACCACCCACCCACCCACTCAGCCACCCACTCACCCACCCACCAACCAATGCACCCACTCACCTATCCACTCAACAACGCACTCTCTCTCTCTCTCACTCTCTCTCTCTCTCCACCTTATTTTCTCACTCACTCACACACGCACCCACCACCCACCCACCGAACTACCCGCCAACACACCTACGCACCCACTTACACACCCACCCACCCACCTACGCACCTACCTGCACACCGACCCACCCATCAACTCAGTCACTCACTCACTCACTCACTCACTCACTCACTCACTCACTCACTCACTCACTCACTCACTCACTCACTCACTCACTCGCCCACCACCCACCCACCCACTCAGCCACCCACTCACCCATCCACCAACCAATGCACCCACTCACCTATCCACTCAACAAGGCACTCTCTCTCTCTCACTCTCTCTCTCTCTCCACCTTATTTTCTCACTCACTCACACACGCACCCACCACCCACCCACCGAAACACCCTCCCACCGAACTACCCGCCAACACACCTACGCACCCACTTACACACCCACCCACCCACCTACGCACCCACCTGCACACCGACCCACCCATCAACTCACTCACTCACTCACTCACTCACTCACTCACTCACTCACTCACTCACTCACTCACTCACTCACTCACTCACTCACTCACTCACTCACTCACTCACTCACTCACTCACTCACTCACTCACTCACTCACTCACCCACTCACACATCCGCCCGTCTCCTCACCCACCCGCTCGCGCACGCCCGCCCTCCCGTCTACTCACAATATTTTATATTCTCTCTATTTACAGATAGAACCACGACTCCAACAACGACTCCAACAACGACTCCAACAACGACTCCAACAACGACTCCAACAACGACTCCAACAACGACTCCAACAACGACTCCAACAACGACTCCAACAACGACTCCATCAACGACTCCAACAACGACTCCAACAACCACTCCAACAACGACTCCAACAACGACTCCATCAACAACACGTAAGTTAGAAAATTCTCTCCCCCCCCCCCCGACTGAGATCCCCAATAGTGGGTTGCTGAAAAATAAACTGATCATAACATCACGTCTGCAGAACCTAGAGTAATGACTGACCACTCAAAATGTCCTTTGTAGTGGCCTCTAAACTTATCCTTTCCCGTGTATCCATTCATCATCTGACATCATATGACGTCATAATCGAGTGTGTGACGTGTAGGATGACGTCATAATTAATTATGACAAGAACGACTCGATTTAGTTAGTCTGTAACGCTTATAGTTCTCCTGTCCCCTTAAACAAAGACCCTTTGCATAAGATGTGAGATCTCTGTTCAATTCACCCAGCATGCAATGCTATTCAGTGTGCAATGTTACTCAGCATGCAATGGCCTGATTCCATAAGCGTTGTAACTATTGGAAGCCATATTCGTTAAGTCTATTGTCTACATAAGCCAAAGTTCGGATATGATATGATAGAATATCTTTTACACCTGCACAACTACATTAGGCATGTTGAAGCCTGCCATCTGGTCCTAGCATTCATAACTTAAAACTAATCTCCACTAACGTATAGTATTTACAATGGTATATGTTTGGGTCATAACTCATTCCGGAATTTACAGATGACTCAGAGAAGTATTTACAGAACTTGCTTATAGATGAGCTGGTGTGCTATTAACATACAATAAATGACAATACAAGTGTAATTTTAACAACCCGGTCCATGAGTCAAGTTTAGGAACTGGCCTGTATTACGATACCCAGTTCCTATCCCTATAATTTACTAGACATTGATACATTTACAAATGGACTTACTATATGGACTGGTGTGGTTCCACACCCGGTCCACGCTCGCTCATGTACGTACACTGGCCTGGATTACCATGCTCAGTTCCTACTTATGGGCTGATATTTACAATGATTTACAATGTAACTGTAGTATGGACTACATGTAGATACCACACAATGATAAATAAACAAATTGAAGATTTTCTGATCTTCGGGGTTCGATGATGACGTCTTCTTCTTTAGTAGTGAATCCCGCTTCGTTACCGATAGCCAGTTAATGTTGCTGCGACAACAGCTATCAGTAACGGAGAAGGAGAAAGGCAGTCTGGCTCGCCTCATCAGACAGATGGTAGGTGACGATATTTTCTGTTGACTGCTGGGCCTATCTGACGTGATGTTCCTCAGGTAAGGATTGGAGGTTTCCTTCAGCTCACGGCTAGGTTCCTAACACTAACAAACTTGATCAACGCCGAACTTACATATACGTAAGTTAAACTTTTTATTTTACAAATATACACGGTTTCGTGCTGATGTCAACTAGCTGATGTAATAATAATAACTAAATATTGAAAGTATAAAGTCAACAGGTCCATTAGCTCACCTGGTATTTTCAAATCGTAAATTTCTCTTAGGACTTACTCGAAGATACAAGACATCTAACGGGGTCATGACTTCCCACAAGACAATCCCATATCTACAAAATGAATTAACAATATGCACTGTTGTGATTTCAATATATATATATATATATATATATATATATATATATATATATATATATATATATATATATATATATATATATATATATATATATATATATATATATATATATATATATATATATATATATATATATATATATGTTATCGAGGTACCCCGCTAACCAGAGAGTATAATCGGATAACGGTATCACATGGTACAAATTCTACTCGATTAATCCTGCTTCAAACGAGAGTGAAAGTGGCCACAAGCTTCTTGGTTGCGTTACACACTGGGTAGCACTGCATGATGGGTAAATTGAAAAAAATCAACAGGCATCTCATATCGCGTACAAATGCTCTTTATTTAACGGGACACGCTAACTTTAATAGTCCAACACGTCGTACGAATTGTAAGTTTTAGCTATTTAATAAACATGATGTTGAATATTTTGAAATTAATTTGACTGGGCTAGTAGCTGCAATAACAACAGCACCCAGTCAAATTAATTTCAACATATTCAACAGCTGATCTGTGTAGATTTCTGGAAATTGAAATTCAGAGTGCAGCAATCGATTGAACTCAACGCGAGCGAAGTGTGGGTGGAGCTTGACTAGAGATGGGCGGAGCATAACTGAAGCTGCAGAGGTCAATTCACTATGTGTTATATGCAGATCATTTGAGCAATTGGGTTACCAAACGTCAAAATGTCAGCAATTTGGACGCTGCGTAAAATCGTATAACTGTTCATTGGTGTGATATTTTGATGTTAACATCTTGAAAGCTGAGTTTTAGATACCATATGACAAATCAAAAGGACCAACGTTATTTACTTCATGGAATTGTGTTAATATGACAATTGTCAGAATGGTCATTTGTGAAAATAGCGTAAAATGCAATTATGGGATATTGACAAACGAATTGAGCACAACACCATGAATAAATAACTTAGAGTAATAACCGACCACTCAAAGTGTCCCTTTTAGTGACCTCTACACTTTCATCCACGTTGTCTGTGAATCGGTTGAGTAATTATGTCGCCAAAGGTCAAAGAAAAACAAGGCACCAATTCTATCGGCTGCTTAAGCTTTGAAAACTGTGCATTTTGTGACTTTCAAACGGATGATAAAATAATATTTTTTTATGTTAACATCATTTCTCACATCATGTTCACAATTGTATTAACTAACATGGTAACATAACCCGTAAGCCGTATTGTAGAATTGATAATGCCACGTTTTATGGCGGTTGAGTTTGTTTCTCTGCTCCAGCACCCATTGTCCTTTAGAGAAAAGCGAAGCGCATAAACGTTTGTAATGGTAGTCATCTTGTATTATATTCGGCAGGCGAAATCATTTAGTTGAAAAAAAAGAGATTATTCCATGATTCGCCAACCTTCCCAACCATCCTGAGTATAATGGAGCTTTCCAGTTTATCCAGCCATCATATGACGTCATAAACAACTACGTGACGTGTAAGATGACGTCGTATACAATGACGTCATGATTGGCGTAGCTAAGTACGTCACGAACGCATAATTGTAGACGGACTAAGCGTTGGTGTGCGAATTGTATGTCTTTAATCTTTAATAAGCATTATATTGAATATTTTGTAACTAATTTGACTGAGGCTCTGTTGCTGCCAGAGGCAGCAACAGCACCCAGTCAAATTAGTTTCAAAATATTGAACCTTTTACCTGTATAGTTCTTTGGAATTTGATAGTCAGGGAGTTCAGGGATCGATCGATCCCAACACGAGCGAGGTATGGGTGGAGCTTAGTCAGAGATGGGCGGGGCATAGTAATAAAAGGTCCATTATCCATCCAAGAACAGAATATGTTAGTGTTGTAGAAGAGTAGTTAAAGATGTCAAAAGGATTAAGATGTTCTGCATTACGATATCGTAATAACATCTGACTTAGTCAAGTGAGTGAACGTGTTACCATATCATATAGATAGGTCTATATGAAAGCACTGTCCGCATAGTTATCATCAGGGCCAAGATAAGTGTTTGTGAATTCACTGATGTTCTACATGAATATTACCTGGTGGCCAGGCTATTGGGCTCTATGGAGGTGTGGTGCCTGGCAAGAATTATAGTTGGTCGATCTACTGTCACAAAGAAATGTTTGAAAGGTATAAATGATTGCCATTCTACACGTTTCATATTAAAAAAACGGTGGGATAGTGTATTAGAGACTTTACAACCATGCTCATTGGTAAAATAATCACATTATCGGAAGTACGACCCAATACAATACGAATTTAGAAATGTGTCGAATACTGCCCTATTTCAGTAGTACTTAAATACATACTCAAAGCTTTGACTATGGCAATGGCAAACTCAGTTGGAATGCCCACTGTCAGTTATCTTAGATAGATCAGGGTCGGATGGGGCCCTCGCTCCTAATACAGTATAAAGAAACAATTTTATGGTCTCTCCTAAGAAGCAGGAAGCGAGACATAGGTATCACCTTTTCGATTGCTTAATCCTACAGGAAGCAAACGTGGACACGTGGTTTCATATACCATAATGAGGCAGTATGGTGATAGTGAGCTCAATAGGTTTTAAGGTTATGGCCATTCCGACATTGCTATTTCAGGATTGGTTAATTTTGGATACCTGGTTACCTATAATGTTAGGAAGCAGCATGATAACATCGAGGTCACAAGGACAAAGGTCAAGGTACCTGTGGCAAACAGGAGACAGGAGAGACATATAATTCCGAGGAATTCTTGAATATGTGCGTGCGTGCACGCGTCCGTGTATACGCGAATTGCCTAGCGGCCATCTTAGTTTTTCGTAAAAATTACTTCTCTAGAACAGTTGAACGGATTAGACCAATATTTTGTAAACATGGTGAGAAACTATTACTAAGTTGAAGTTGGTGTGAATGAACGGATGGGGAAAATCGCAAAAATTTCTCACTGATACAACGAGAGTTTCTTGTCAAAATTCGAAGATCGGCTAAAATATTCCAGCAGATTCCATATTGACAAGATACTGCATCGCTATCTACCGCCATCGCTACCATTTGACCTGCTATTTATCACAAATAAAGTAAATCCTAATGAATTAGCCAGATTTGTTTTGGCGTTGCCATGGTACGACCGGAAACCCGTCATCACTAACATAGTCGGAAGTCGCAGTCACACCAAGCCATAATCATAGTTTACAACGTGATAACATGTATCATCGTGAGTACTATCACAATTACGGAATTTACTCGGCTATCAATATCAAGACTGGTGAGTAGATGCCATAATAGTACAGACTTGTTATTGCCACAAAGTGAGACAATCCACGCAAAACAAATCCAACTGCATTACTTTGCAGAAACCATTGGAATAAACAAGGAGTGATCCATTAGTAATAACAGGCGTACCAGAACCCAGCTAAATCTGATATTACTCCTAATTATTCCGGCTGCCAACGTTGAACTCAACCCTGGACGTAGTCATGACAGTAATGAAAGTAGCATATACCTATTCCCTATATTCCCTATATGCAAAGAATCGGTTACATGAGACCACAAAGGCTTTCTTTGTGAGGGTTGTTATGACTTGCACCATGCTGATTGAATCTTAATGAATACAACCATTTGCGAAGCACTTGTAAACATCACACCTGTATGGCTATGCAAACATTGCAACACACTAAATGACTGTCTAAGCCAGCACCTGTTAGCATCAAATAGCACAGCTAGCAGTATTGATCCTGGATCCCCATATTAGTAATAAGCCAGAACCATTGGCCTCCTCATCTCACCTCAAATTAACACACAAATCACAGACAGCAAATAAGGCACAACAACATCTCCAAATCGTCATTGCAAACAGTGACAGTCTGGGCAACAAACACGCGGTAATCGAAAACCTACTGCCCAGTACACGATGTAACATATACACGAAGCCATACTACCATTCCAGTGAAATCTTTCCAGATAGCCACGGAAATGTCTTCAGAACAGACAGCATTAGCCAGCGAAAAGGAGGTGCTCACATTGTTACAAAAAATGCCATAAATGCTATAGAGGTACACTAAGTGTTGTGCAGCACCCACTGTGAATTAGTACGGGCAGCAGTTTTGATACAAAGAAGTGTTGATGCAAGGAGAGCCACAATTATACGTTAGGTCTTATTACAGCAAATCTTCATCTCCCATCGAATCTATGCATGAACTCAAAGCAAAAAAAACAAAATGTCAAAATAATCCTTGGTGAAGACTTCAACCTTTCAGACATTTGTTGGGAAGATGGGCGCATCACATCATGGACAAAGGATTTTGCCCTCTGTAAAGAATTACTTGATATAGCTGAAATCTTTCCACTCGCTCGAACAGATTGTCCAGGAACCAACACGACTCAAAACACCTTAGCCCTTTGCTTTATAAATGGAGCCGGTCACTTTAACAAATGCATTACAGGATCAGGAATCGGCGACCACGACCAATCGATACCCGCAAAGACAAACCAAAAACAAGACCAAATTATCTACAAATACAATAAAGCAAATTGGGACCTGATTAGAAAAGATCTTGCCAAATTAGAAGAGGAATCCTATACATGCCTCCCACAACAATACAAATCAGTAGACGAAACATAGCAGACCACATCGTCACCAAGAAGATTGTGAGAGGTAAAAAACACCCCACCTTGGATCTCCAACAAGACACAATGCTAAATCAGACAGCGGAATCATGCGCATTCCAAGGCAAAATATACCAATGGTGAACTTGAGTGGAACCATTTAAGAGGCCTACGAAAATCAGCACAGACGTCACCACAGCATAACTATTACATTATTTTGGCAATCTATTAGATCCTGTAGATTACGAGATCCAGCTGAAGCTATTTCATCAAAGCGAAAAGGCAAGATTCTGCGAAGTTTCTCCTCTTAAATCTAATAGGAAAGTGGCCATGATCGCTAAAGAAAAGTTCTCAATACTAAGCGATTAAATTACATCTGTTTTATGAGAGAGAACTTGCAGTCAATGCCAGATAAGTGGCCATCACCATTCCAGAATAAACCAGACATCACCATCACAAGAGGAGGAGTAGATAGTCCCATGCATTAGATTAATCCAAATAAGGCCACATACACATACCAGATATCTGTAACTGGCTGTAACGCTTCTTTGGACCACAAATAACCAGAATACTAGCTTTCATATTCCAAAAGTCCTTAGACGAAGATACAGTCCCAAAGTAATGGAAGAGAGCACAGGTCGTACTAGTGTTTAAAAACGTGACTGGTCGAAGCCAAGCAGCTACCGTCCTGTGAGCCTAATGACTTTATTAACATATCATCGTCTTGTGCATCATGGGTCATTATGATAACCTGGGTATTATTACTCCAAATGGATTCAGACGGAAAATAGTTGTGAAGTGCATCTCTATATCACCGTAACTCATAGAGTAAGAATCCTAGGCGAATCGGGCCAAGCTGATACAGCCATCCTAGACTTCTCCAAAGCCTTTGACAAAGTTCCACACCGGGGACGCCTAAATAAGCTAAAATACGATGATGTCATAGGGCGCACAGATCAATGGATCCAGGACATCCTTGCTGATAGAACCCAAACAGTCAACAACGGAGAATCTTAAGAAATCAGTATACTTTCTGACGTTCCACAGCACATAGTCCTTGGTTTATTTTTCTACTCTTCTATGTATTGAGAATGTAAGATTTTCCAAACATTTTTCCAAGTGGATGGTTTATAGCTTGAGTCATCCCATCTCCTAATTGCTATGGGAGGTTTTACTTCTTTTCGTCTCATAATGTGGTACCATTCCTTGGATCTCATCTTGTATTTTAACATCTCATCATCAAGAACTATTGCAGGTTGTGGAGTCAAACTATTATTATTTGCATTTGGCAGACGAAACCATTCAATTGGTACAGCATGTTTTATTTTATTTAGCAACCGCTGGACATCTATATGCCTCATATGTGTTTTTCTAGCTACTTCTTGCATCTACGTGTTTGAGGGTGTATCATATCAGATAAATGTTGAATGCCACATTTTGCAAAGGACGGTAAATAAAGTACTGCATTGTTTTAACATATATTACTATTGCCCCACAATTGCTGTTCTGGTACTTCCTTCCAGCATGTAGGTGGAGGCATGTATCTGTCAAATATTTCTAACTCCTTAACTTGATCTTTAAACACATCTGGTATCATTTGGCTATTCGGAGGTGGCTTCTTTGAGGTAAAAACGTGCTCCGCCAGAAATGGTTCTACAATTCTCTCCATGAGAGCTCGTGAAACACATGCCCACATCTCATCTGATGTAATAAGATCATTCAAAAATTGTAATCTTAAAGAAACACATTTCACTTTAATATCAATTAAATTAAGTCCTCCTTCTAACTTAGCATTATTGAGAACATGATGGGAAACTAAATGATTCTTTTCTTCCCATATGAATGACAATATCAGCTCATTAACCTCCTTTTCTACATGTTTTGGCATGTGTACAACAGATGCTGTATAACATAGCCCAGATAATACCAAGTTGTTGACAACAAACACTCTACCAAAAATTGAAAGACGATGACGCTTCCAATTTGCTATATTCTCTTAAGCTTGGATACTCGTTCATTCCAATTTTGTGTTGTATTCGGTTTCCTGCTAAAATAGATGCCTAAAATCTTAATGGTATCATTAGACCAATTGATTTCAAGTGGCTGGTCATTCTGCTCTTTCCATGGCCCCAAAAATAATCTTTTGGATTTTCCTTTATTGATTTTCAAACCAAATGTATTTTGGAACTTTTCTAATACATGGTTTAAAATTGCAAAATCATTGTTTGAACTAGCAAACCCAGTTGTGTCATCAGCATATTGTGACAGCTTAAGTGGTCTTTCTATGCCACGAATACATATGCCTTGAAAGTTATTATTTTGCCTCAATGCTATGCCAAGGGATTCCATCACAACAACAAATAATAATGGCGATAGGGAACACCCCTGTCTAACACCACGTTCTAAGACAATTTCTCTGGATAATTGATTGTTCACTAAATAGCTACTCTTGATATCCGTATATAAAATCTTAACCCATTTAATAAAGTTTGAGCCTAACCCAAACGATTGCAAGGAATTAAAAAGAAAATCCCATTCCACACGGCCAAGTGCCTTTTCGTTATCCAAGGCTGAAGGGATGCTATCCTTCTCAATCAATTGTATAAGGTCTCTTATTGACATAGTATTGGTTAAAATTGTCCTCCTAGGTACAGCACATGTCTGCTCTGTTCCAATGATTTCTCCTCAAACACTACCTAGTTTCAATGTTAGTGCTCTGGATATTATTTTGTAGTCGACACATAGTAGAGAAATTGGTCTGTAATTCTGAATGAGACGTCTGTCATTTCGTTTATATATTAGCCTTACGTATGCCCTAGCCATAGTTGGTGGTAAATGGCCTTTCCTATTAATCCAATGTTGCTAACAACACTATATTATTCTTATAAAATTCTTCTCCCAACAGTGTTGTGTTTAATTTCCAAAACCCAACCCCTTTCGTTACCCAATCAGCATTGGCAAAGATTACACAAACCATGTTAGCATCTGAGAATGCGACTGGCTTAATATTAACATCTCTCCAGTACCCTGTCAACAAACTATTCACATAAATTCTGTCGATCCTTGAACCAACTTTACCATCTGCCGAAAAACATGTTAGATCTTTACCATGAGGTTTTGATATTCTATAGGTGTCAACTAAATTTTCATTATCACATATTTCTTTTAAGAGTATGTGATGTATCAGTATAAGTTGAAGTTGCATTCCTGTCATTTTCTTTGTCTACGACACAATTAAAGTCACCACCCATTACTAAGTTTTCAGTGATGTTATCTAGTGCTGTTGTAGACATCTCATTAAAAAAGTTACGACGTAGTTGATGAGATGCAGGTGCATATATACACAGCAACGTGAAACGTGTTTGTTGTATATCTAGCATGACTCTCACCCAGCGACCATTTGCACCTGATACTGAAGAGATTATATTTATATAGGCGGAACAACGAGGGAGTATAACAATTGCTACGCCTGCACTGTTATCTTGAGATAACGAATAGAATATTCTGGATCCAGAAATCTTTTCTAAATTATCGGATGATTCTGACTTCTGAATTTTTGTTTCCTGTATCAAAGCAATGTCAATCTGCTCATTTTTCAGCGTCTCTAGTAAGTGACGTTGCTTTATGTCACTATTTAAGCCTCTACAATTGAGTGAGCAAATTAGCATAAAAGGTAATAAAATGATGTGTATAACTGCCATTATTAAGTTAACTAGATTTTGTTTTTTTCGACCCTCTCTTAGACCATTTACCTGTTTTACTCGCAAACGCTGCACTACTTAGCTCAACTTTTTCCAAATGCTTATATTTGAATATATCTGAATTACGACGCAGATGCCTATATTTAACCCCTTTTGCCGTCACATATGGAACTAACACCTCTCCTGCCTCTGATCTGTACATGACCATATCATCGGGTGATTTAGAACTCTGTGTTTGAATGAATATATCGGATTTAGCGACTGACATATTATCATCTTCTATATCACTTTCCTCTATTTCTGATTCAGAACTCTCTACATCTTTCTGTCGCTTTGTTCCACTCAATCGATCCGAGACACCAATTACTTTCTCTATATTATTTAAATCGTCTAGATTGAGTGTACTCAGTGGAAAATCAAAGTTAGTTTCAGTATCTTGCGACCTGAATTTTACTTGTCCTAAATTAAAACTCTCTTCCAGAGGGTATTGATCATCATCTTCAACTTGTGTGGAATTAGCCTCTCTGACATCAGACTTGGATTGACTTGTTACTGG
Source organism: Chaetoderma sp. LZ-2023a (assembly GCA_034401795.1). Classification (NCBI taxonomy): domain Eukaryota; kingdom Metazoa; phylum Mollusca; class Caudofoveata; order Chaetodermatida; family Chaetodermatidae; genus Chaetoderma; species Chaetoderma sp. LZ-2023a. The sequence goes on from CM067374.1 coordinate 130,500,795, forward strand.
AGTAAGACTTAGCCACTCATCTAGAACCTCTATTTCATCGCCTGCAACTGCAGCGATTGGATTATTAGTTTTTTCACCATGCTTCTCATTAACATGGACTTCAGCTACAATCTCAGCAACTACTGGTTCGATGACATTTTCTTTAGCAACGTGCTTCCCATTAACATGGATTTCAGCTACAATCTCAGCAGCTACCGGTTTTATGACATTCTCTTTAGAGACAACTTGCTCTGCACTTTTATCAGCACCCTTTTTGACATATTTGTTCTGCGGGCATCGCCACTTAAAATGATCAGATGATCCACGAACTAGACATTTATTTTTGTTAGGGCAATCTGTTACAAGATGTTCTGTGCTTAAGCATATTCTACACTCTTTGATTTCCCCCCTGTACCATAATGGCAAGATAAATCGACCATCTATCGTAACCTCACTTGGGAGAGGTTGTTCTACCTTTTCGAACCAAATTCTTCTGATACCATTTTTGCCAGGTTCGATCAAATGGATAGGTCTCGTGTTCTACTTTGTCCATTTTGCCATACTTGATCAATTCATTGATAACCCGTTCATCTGGGATCTCTAATGGAACCTTCATCTTCACTAATAGACGATCAGAATCTATTTCCTCCACATTACACACCTCACCCTTCACGACAAGGACCTCGTCGAGCAACTTTTCCTTCACACTTACATTAACTACGGTGACATTCCATACAGATTTGGAAACGTTAATGAGACCTTGAAGAACCCGTGCTTGAGTTTCCAAAATCCATCTCCTCGTTTGATCCAGTCAGCATTGTCTAATGTGATGGAAAACATATTGTGATCAGAGAAAGATACTGGTTTTATGTTAGTTTTACACATGTAACCTTTCAATGATCGTTCTACATAGATCCTGTCCAATCTGGATGCTTTCTTTCCATCAGCTGAAAACCAAGTAAAGTCCCTGCCCTCTGGATTTTCAATCCAATAAGTGTCTAACAAGCTTTTATATTCACAGATGTGTTTCAAAATATTATGCGATGTGTCATTAAAATTAGACCTAGAGTTTCTGTCTTTAGCCTCATCTAATATGCAATTAAAGTCACCGCCCATAATTAGGTTTACAGGCGTTCTGTCTTGAATTATTGTGGAAACATCAATTAGAAATTCACGACGCAATTGATGAGAGGTTGCCGCATAAAGGCACATCAAATTTAAACTTGTGTTTAGTACATCAATTGATACACAAATCCATCGTCCATTTGGATCTGATGACGACGATATAACGTCAACATAGTTGAGACAGTGGGGCAGGATAAGAATGGCCACTCCCGCACTATTATCTTGTGATAAAGAAAAAAAAATCTGCCCTTTTGAAATATCTTTGAGAGATTCATACACTTCAGCTTTTTGAATTTTGGTCTCTTGTAGAAAAGCAATATCAACTATATCATTTGCTAATTCTTCAAGCAAGTGGCGCTGCTTGAATTCGGTATTTAACCCTCTGCAATTGATGGTGCAGATAATCATAATTTGTAAAATGATGTTTACAACCGCCATCATTAGATTAACTTGATTTGGTTTTTTTAGCTCGTTGCTTTGACCATTTACCTAATTTTCCTGCGAATTCAATATTTCCTAGTTCTACCACAGACAAATATTCATATTTGGAAATATCAGAATCATGGCGCAGTAGACGATATTTCACACCTCTCGCCATTACATATGGCACTAACACTTCACACCCTTCTGATCGGTACTTTACCATTTCATCTTTCATCTGTGAACTCTGTGTTTGAATGGACACATCTGATTCTGCAACTGACATTGTATCATCATCCATATCATTTACTTCAATCTCAGATTCTGAGCTATTGTCTTCTTTATGACGCTTATTGCTACTTAAGTAACATTTGGCAGGAGCATCATTTACCATATCTTCAAGCTGACTTAAATCAAGTGGGCTTAGCGGAAAATCGACTGAACTTTCTGTCTTCTGAGTCCTAAACTTATCCTGTCCTAATTTTAATTCATCTTCTAAGGAATTGTAAACTGGCTCTTCTGTAAGATCATCATTTTCCTGCGTGTCTTTTACAGCAACGTTTGGCTCCACTGCATTTTGAGTATTTTTTTTACTTAAGTTTATACCCTCCTCTAATACACGAATTTCATCAACTGTAGTTACTTTAACAGGATTTGATGATTTGTTTGTGTCATTTACAGTGGCATGAACCAACACAACAGCTTCCTTAGCGGTTGCTTCAGAAGCATTTGACTCAGTTGCATCCTTTAATGGGCGATTATCTCGTGATACTGAGGGCTTGTTTTGATTTTTTGGACAGCGCCATTTAAAATGGTCAACTGAACCACAGAGCAAACATTTGTTTCGATTGGGACAATCTGTTGCCAAATGGTCAGTACTTAGGCAGATCCGGCATCTTTAATTTGCCCTCTATACCATAAGGGCAGGACAAAGCTGCCATCAAGCGTCAATCTGCTTGGTAAAGGGCTATCCACTTTATCAAACCAAATACGTCTTACACCGTTTTCTAGCGTTGTGTCAAAGGGATACGTTTCCCGTTCAATCTTTTGCACTTTGCCATACTTCTTGAGTTCACTCATGATTCTGTCATCTGGAATTTCTAGTGGAACTTTCATCTTCACTAGCAACCTATCTGACTCGATTTCCTCCACGTTACAAACTTCACCTTTTACAATAAGAACATCTTCCAGAAGCTTTTCCTTGACCCCCTCATTTGACTTACTTACTGTTATCTTACGGCTTAGGGTACTCTTATAAGTTGCCATGGTATTTTATAAAAAAAAAGGAAACCCATACTACTACAATATATAATACTAAAATATAAGACGTCAGGGAAAGAGCTAAACACTAAATAAATAGTGTTCGCTTTTGAAACCCTGACGTCTACCAGCAAATACACGAATAGAGAGTACAGCCGTATATTTGTTAGTTTGAACCACTTTCTAAGTGGTTCACTAACACCTAACCGATTAAAGTGGTTCCCTAATGCATACTAACATATTACAGACATATATTTGTTAGTCTGTTCGAGTTGACCGGGGACAGCCAACTGACTATAAAAATTTATATAATCAAAGTACTAGGCTTGCGCTTACAAATGACAAAGGAATTAAATCCACTCACTCAAGCAATCTTGCCAAATATAATGCGCTAGCCAACGAACTATAGAAATAACATACTGGCGCGGGAACAAAAGTATTGCATTGACCACGGTAAGAGGAGCCCCATTAAATGGCTGAAACCGCCAGCTAAGAGGAGTGCCTTTACAAAATGGAGACACGAAATGCGCTCCTACCAAGACAAGAATTTACAAATTAAACATTTTGAAAGTTTGAAAGGAAATACTAATACGAAATATATGTATAAAATTTATCTACAAAATTGCGTTAGAAACTAGCAAATTCGGGAAGCAATTGCAGAACTAAATAAACGCATGCGTTCACTTCAACTACTACTACTGCTACTGCTACTACTACTACTACTACTACTACTACTACTACTACTACTACTACTACTACGACTACTACTACTACTACTACTACTACTACTACTACTACTACTACTACTACTACTGCTACTGCTACTGCTTCTGCTGCTGCCACTGCTACTTCTACTGCTACTACTGCTGCTACTGCTGCCACTGCTACTGCTGCTGCTTCTGCTGCTACTGCTACTAATACTGCAGCTGCTGCTGCTGCTGCTGCTGCTGCTACTGGTGC